>VZQC01002696.1:394595-476262 GCA_009823505.1 Rhizomys pruinosus
AAAAAAAAAAAAAAAAAAAAAAAAAAAAAAAAAAAAAGTCGCTACAAGCATGAAGAATTTAAGAAGTACAATTTAGTGGGAAGAACTAGTCCTGAATGATCTTTTGTCAGTGTGTCCATCACAGGGGCCTCTCTGGGCTTGTCTGGGTCTCCTACAGGGAAAAGGTGGGCTCATCACCTGCCAAAGGCAGTGAGAAGTACAAGGGAAAGTCTCAGTGTCAAGGCTCTCAGGCTGGACGCTGGGGTGTGCTGTCAATCAGCTCTTCCCTGGACAAGTGCGGGAGGGGACCTGAGACTCTGCATCCCTCCTGGGAGTATACCTGGAGGGAATGAATGGGTAAGCCCCACAGAGGAGCTGGTGGGGTGCAGGGCCAGCTGTGTTTGGGGAGCCCAGGCAAGTACTTCCTAAGGAAGAAGAACCCCCAGGCCAGGTGGCAGCTCAGGGATATGAAGTGTGGCTCTAAGGTCTGTGCCATGGGCCCCCTGGACACTTCCCTCTATTCTCTGCCCACAGAACTTCTGTTGTGCATGAACTCCTGAGTTGAGGGTGTGTCAAGATCTCTTAGACGAGTGGGTTAGTGCCCTTGTGAAAGGGACCTCAGCCCATGCCCCTCCATCATGGGAGAATGTAGCAAGAAGATGTCATCTGCAGCCCAGGGCAGGTCCTCCTGGGTGCTGCACCTGCTTGGGGCCTCAGTGTAACATGGCCCTGTCGCCTGAGCCCATGGCTCCTTCTGGAAGCTCTAGCCCCACTTTCTGTGCCTCTCCATGTTTCTGCTGGGTGTGAGGGCCTGGATTCAAGGCCACTAGTGTCTTCAAGAGGAGACCCTATGGGGCTTCTTGCTGGGTGCTGGGTGCTGTGTCCTGCACATGGGAGCTCTGATCTTGGATTTCAGCCTCCAGAGCTTCAAGAGACCATTTTCTGCTGCTTGGGCACTGTTCAGTGCATACTGGTTTGTATAGTAGCCCCAGTATACCAGGACAGTAAGGAAACAGAGACTGACACTGAACTCTGTGCCAGACACCAGAAAATGACAGGCCAGTGGTACTGTGAATGCAGCCATCTGTCTCTCTACTCTCAGCCGACCAGCTCAGACCACAGCCGACAGTGCACACGATGAAGCAGAGCCACCAGGTTGTCGCTAGAAGGTTTACCAACAGCGGTACACGCTCTACAATCCAGCCACACACAGGGGGTCCACTGATGAATTCTGGGGGTACAGTGGACACTGCCCGGGCCTGTCGTCACAGGCACACCATGACACTGGCATGGCTCAGCAGTAGCTGCTGAGTGTGGGCCTGCCACAGTGGCCTGAGTCCTCTGCTGTCCTGAGAGAGCTGTGGGAAGCAGACGTGGATACATTTGTGTCTTTTCACAATGTAAGAATTTCTTGAGTAACAATAAATTCACAAGCAACATCAATTTCATTGGTTGTGACTCACTAAGGACTGCTAACTTCACTTGACAGACATGGCTGTTAGCAACCACAGCCTTCTTCAACCAGCAACCTGTAATATGAACTCTCAGTCACACAGTCCACTTCACACTATCTCTCTCTCTCTTTCTCTCTCTCCCTCCCTCCCTCCTTCTCTGTACATGCTATACTAATATCTAGAGTATGTGTGTATGTATGTATGTAGATGTGCACATTACAGAATGGCTAAAAAGGATTAAAGAGGCTGCAGGGCTCAGAGGAGCTCCACGAAGCTGACTGCAAGGAGAGCGGAATCTCCACCAGGACCACAAGTTTCACCAAAGGCAGGAGCAGAGCTGTTCAGGGCACAGAGCTGTCAGACACAGGGCCCAGGGCAGGCAGTTTTCAGAGACGGTGTAAAGTGGGCCATGTGTCACAGAGAGGAGAACAGAGCTGTAGCCAGAGACAGGCAGTGGAGCTCTTGGCTGTGGTGATTCTCATGGCTGAGGCTCATAGTGAATAATAGACGTGACAGTCAGCACACTTCACATGTGTCTTGGTGCTCTGTCTTTATAGACCAGGTGAGGTCACATCGGCAGTGCAGGAGAAGCTCCTGTGTCTGCTTCGTGATGATCAGTATAGTCACAGGTATCATTGTCGGCACAGATCAATTACTTTTCTTTTATTTTTATTTATTTATTTATTTTTTTGGTCTTTTTGAAACAGGGTCTCCTCGAAGCTCCAGCTGGCCTGGAACTCACTCTGTAGACCAGGCTGGCCTTGAACTCACAAAGATCCGCCTGCCTCTGCCTCCTGAGTGCTAGGATTAAAGGCTCACCACCACACCTGGCCAGATCAATTACTTTTCATTTGGCAGATGGTGGTTATTTGTGTAAACAGGATGTAGAGTCATTCTGTCTTGGTGCTTAGACTCAAAAGAGGACTCAGGTCAGCACTGTTATTTTATAAGATGGAAGGACTCAGGTCAGCACTGTTGCTGTATCAGATGGAGGCACTCAGGTAAGCACTGTTGCTGTATCAGATGGAGGCACTCAGGTCAACACTGTTGCTGTATCAGATGGAGGGACTCAGGTCAGCACTGTTGCTGTATCAGATGGAGGCACTCAGCTCAGCACTGTTGCTGTATCAGATGGAGGCACTCAGCTCAGCACTGTTGCTTTATGAGAGAACTCAGTGCTCGCACAGCTGGAAGCTGCTGTTCTATGTAGCACAGGGTAGCCCAGAACAGGCCCAGCTGCTGTCCCGAGTTACCCTTCATATCTCCAGTGGCAGTGTGCCCGGGTACCTGGACCCGCTGTCCCTGCACAGGAGCAGGCAGTGGGGGGAGGACCAGGAGCTCAGGCAAGCTGCCAGTCCAGGCCCTGGACACGATCGGCTTCCTGGTGTCAACATGGCCGTTTGCAGGTGGCACTGGGGGCCAGGTGGCAAGGTGGCCAGCACTGAGAGAAAGGGAAGGGCTGTCAGAGGGAGCTCCTGGGAAGGTGGTGGCTGGGAGAGACAGTGCACTGTGTGCTTCTCCAGTGGGTCACCAAGTGAGGGAGAAGGCAGGTAGGGAGGATCTCTTGAGAATTTTAGGGGACCCTCTGTCTTGTTCTTTCCCAAGACTGGATGAACTCAGGGGTAGCTATGACCAGAGCAGGGGGCCCTGGGAGTTGAGGGTGCAGTGCCCCTGGGGATCTGGACAGCTATGCCATCAGGAGTATCCCCCCAACTCCCAGCCAATACTTCCTGGGCTGACAGATAGTAAGGAGACAGGCACAGAGAGGTAGAGCCACCTGCCTGAGATCACACGGCCAATGAAGGTAAAGGTCACTGTGCCCTTGAATTTACACTTCATACTTTGTCTTCAAAGTGAGGTTGTTCCCTGGAGCAAGATGAACCCCATCACCAAGTGACAGCTAGTGACTAGCCTGGAAACTCCCCAGCTTCCCTCTCTTACTGCATTATGGCTATTTATTCTGGTGTGCATGGATCCACCTTAGCCTAGTGTTTTCGGTCTTCTCTGCCATATAGTCCTTAGCCCTAGCAAGGTGCGTTGTGGGACCTGCAGTCCCTGCTGGCAAGTGGCTGCAGCCAGTGCCCCAGGCATGTGTAAAACTTTTGTTTGAAGTTTGTTCAGAGAATAGAATTTCAGCATCCAGCACCAGGAGGGTGGGGCTCCCCACAGGCCTGGGCTTGCCTCGTGTGCATATTCATGGTGTACACAGACTGTGGTCTCTCCTCCAGAGGCAGCCTCCCCCTCCTGTAACTCCTCTGAGACATGGGGTCCAGCCTGTCTCTGAAGATGTTCACCCCCACATCCCACCTGCTGCTCTGGAGTGGTACGTGAGGATTGCCCCATGATTGTCTAGGGCCGAATCTCTCAGGTGTGTGGCTCCCAGGCCCTAAGCCTGAGGTACTGACAAGAATACTTGGAGTGAGTGAGTGTCTGGTCAGCCCTAGAACCACTGCCCCACCCCATGCTGGTGTTGGAGGGTGAGGAGGGGTGCTGCTGGAGGTTTAGGGTGGGCTGGAACCTCTGTGGGCTGCAGGTGCTGGCCTGTGGGCTCTGTGTCCACATGGCTATGTCTGGGCACTATCGGGGCTTGCTCTGCCTGTGGAACTGCCCCACATGCTGGAGGTCTCCCTTGCCCCGAGCTATGCCTGCAGACCCCAGGTTCTGCCTCTCATTCTGTAGTCCACCTACCAAGCAGCAGATTTTCTGCCCCGCCTGGGTGTGGTTTGTACCAAAGGGCATCCTTACTCATCCCTGTCACCACAGCAGCCTCCTCCCCCACACCACTGCCCTGTGTTCGCCTCTCTTTCCTGTCTATGTGCTCAGACCCTATCCACTCCCATCGTTTTCTTTTTCAGTCTGCACCCTGGGATGCCTCACTGATCCATAGGTACCTGCTTACTTCCCAGTGCTACCCCTGCTGAGCAGAGGTAGAAGACCCTTGTAACCTACAGGACTGAATGGATCTGCTGTGGCTCAGACCACAGGCATCTCCTGCCTCCACCCTGGATAGGAAAGTCAAGACCAAGGCATTCCAGGGCTGGTCCCTTCTGAGGCCTCTGGGCTTACAGACTGTCTTCTGTGTCTTCTCAGTGCCATACCTCGGTGAGCATGTCCTGAGCTCTTCCTATGTGGCAGTCATTCAGCCCACCCTGATGACCTCATTTTACCCCCATCACCTCTGGGGCCACATTCTGAGGCCCCACGCATTTAGGGTCTGAACATATAAGTTTAGGGGATCCCATCTCCCTGGTCCTCAAGGGGTTCTGGCTTTACTCCCCAGATTCCCCCCAGGTGGTGTCATGGGTAATCTTGGTTGTCAACTGGATGTATCTGGGAAGAGGAATGCTTGGTTGAGGCATGGCCTCTATCACATTGGCCTTGGCTGTGTCTACGGGGCATTTTCTTGATTTCTGGTTGAGGTAGGAGGGCCCAGCCTACTGTGGTGACATCCCTGGGCAGGTGGATCTGAGCTATATAAGAAATCTAGCTGAGGAGGCTGGAGAAATGGCTCAGGGGTTAAGAGCACTGGCTGCTCTTTCCAAAGATCTGAGTTCAATTTCCAGTACCTACCTACTGAGCCCCACTGTGTGCCCAGTGGGACATGAGACTTAGGGCCCAGGGCCCCACCGCCCAGGGCTGCCTGGCCTGGAGTCTCTGTCTGAGGAAGATGTGGTGGTGCCACTTCTAACTGTTTGCTCTAGCTTGTCTCCGGGCCATATATCCCTTAATTTTGCCATCCCTTAATGGACCCTCTGGGGACTCTTGGAGATCTTCCTGCCTCAGCTGCCCCCTCCTGCCAGGATATATATATATATCCTCTACATAGGGTCTCCCATGCCCCTTTGTGGGTCCTCATGTAATCCCTGATCTGGGTCCCTTTAAAGGTGAAGACTCCATTCTAGAAGTAAAGACAATGGAATGATCTTCTTACAGGATGGTAGCCCAGGGCTGTCTTAGGGCTGGTAGCATGTGTGGGTGGCCTTTCCTCTGGCAGAGCAAGGAACCCTCAGAGGCAAGCCCTAGGGACTCTAGGGCCGAGCTGGTTCCCCTAGGTCCACATGGGGGAGGGAGAGGGGCTTGTCCGTAGCATTCAGTGACACCTTCAAATGGAGTCAATTTTCTGTCATCCCCTCTCCAAGGCTCCCGGTTATCACTGTGCTGCATGCTTTGAGCCGCCTGCTTCTCTCCCTACGCCAACGTCCCCTCTGAACTTTGGTGCTGCCCTACCCCCACCCAGAGAGGGCAGTTCATGCGCTACAGGCCCCTCCAGACTGGTTGCTTCTGTAGAAGGATGGCGCCCCTCCAAGGGCTCCTGTCTACCAGCCTGTGCCCTGCAGGAGACGCTTAGTCACTGCCACCCTAACCTAGGTGCCTCCAGTCATGGCCTCCTTGAAACAAACGCAGTGAGTCAGAGTTGAGGGGCTGCTGGGCTTGGGCTGTGGAGTTGGTCTCTGGCTCCTGCTTGGTATGGGCAGTGTTTACTTCCATCAGACCTTCCAGAAATAAGGCTCCAAGGAGCAGACTTCCACACTTCCGAGGTCCACATGGCTACCCTAGCAGCTGTACATGCCTTTGTGTCTCTCAGGCCCCATGTTCATTTCCACTGTGGCACTTGGCCCAGAAGCTCATGCCCCTGACTCTGCCTTAAGGGACAACTGACATCACAGGTGCTGAAAAAGGTCACTATGAGCCTGCTGGTCTAGGGAGTCCTGGTGGCTCTTGGTTACCTCAGGAGGCTGGGCTGCAGCAAAGGTGATTGCAATAGCAAACACGTGTCCTGGGTCTCTCTGTGGACTGGCGCCTTTCTCATGCACTAGACCCTATCAGGGCTACTACAGGCCATTCCTTGGATGACCCCATGCTGGGGGGGGGGTGCTGCCTATGGGTGCCAGCAGGGGCACCTCTCCTCTCCGCATGGCCAGGCATCTGGAATCATCATCCTCTTCAACATCAGTGGAGCTCTGGAGGTCACTGCACCAGCCTTTCCAGGTCATGAGAAGAACCTATGACCTTTGGGGGAATGATTATAATGCTTGTCATTTGGGGGTGTGTGTGTATGGGAGCAATGTGTGTGTGCATGTGTGTGCGTGTGCATATGGGAGCAATATGTGTGTGTGCATGTGTGTGCGTGTGTGTGTGCGCGTGTGTGTGTGCGCGTGTGTGTATGGGAGCAATGTGTGTATGTGTGTGCGTGTGTGTGTGTATGGGAGCAACGTGTGTATGCGTGTGTGCGTGTGTGTGTGTTTATGGGAGCAGTGTGTGTGTGTGCATGTGTGCGTGTGTGTGTGTGTGCATGTGTATATGGGTACAATGTGTGTGTGCATGTGTGTATGGGAGCAATGGGTGTGTGCATGTGTGTGTGTGCATGGGAGCAATGTTTGTGTGTGCGTGTGTGTGGGGGGGAGCAATGTGTGTGTGTGTGTGTGCATGTGTGTATGGGAGCAATATGTGTGTATGTGTGCGTGTGTGCATGCATGGGAGCAATGTGCATGTGTGCGTGTGTGTGTATGGGAGCAGTGTGTGTATGTGTGTGTATTGGAGCAATGTGTGTGTTCGTGTGTGTGTGTGTGTGAGCAATGTGTGTGTGTGCGTGTGTGTGTGCGTGTGTGTATGGGAGCAATGTGTGTGTGGAGGCCTGAAGTTGATATTGGTGGGTGTCTCTCTCACCCACTCTCCCCTTTACTGAGGCAGTGCCCCTCAAGTGAACCCAGAGCTTGCTGTTGGCTCCTCTAGTCGGCATGCTCAAGGAGTCCCTGCTTCTGCCTCCTAGTGCTGGGGTTACAGGTGGCCAGCACAAATGACCAGCTTCTACTTGGGTTCCAGGGATCTGAACTCCGGTCCCCACACTTGTAGAGCACACACTCTATCCAGGGAGCTCCGCTTCTCCATGAGGATGGTCAAGGGGTCTTCTCTACATAACCTTGAACTCCATCCACCTCAGTGTTCCTGGTGTGGAAATGAGGCTGAGCTTTCAGAAGGAGAATATGGGCTGAGAGCAACTTCGCCAGCAGTAAAGATGCCTGGGCCCCAGTCTTCCACCTTCCTCCACTCCTGACACAGCATCACTGGACCTGACACTTGACGTCAGGGTGCCCTGTGGCCTCCCCATTTTGTGCTCTGGTCTGGCCCTTCCTCCTGGCTCTGCAGCTGGTGAGCTCATGTCCACAGGCTCCTCCGCCTTTAAGGGTCACTGAAAAATAAGTCAGCCTTCTTGGTACTGTGTCCAGCCTAGGGCCAAAGGCCACACACATCAAGGCCCCAGTGAATGAACGTTTACGTGGGAAAGCTGGAGGTAGGTGCTGGTTTAGATACTTGGGGACCTCTGAGGGTTAAAAGCCTGAGAAGTCCCTTTCATGGGGCAGGGAGCACGGGCAGTTGCCAGGCTGGGTAGGTCATGATACTGGGCAGAGCCGGGCTTCCCTGTGGGAGAGGGTGACGCGGGTGACTTCCTGAGAGGCTGTGGGGCCTGCGGAGGCTTCTTCCGGCCTCTTATCAGCTTCTGAGCTCTTTAGGTCAGGACACTTCCTGTGCATCATCTCTGGCCGTGAAGTAGCACTGCAGTGTCTGGCGAGGGACTGCTGAAGGCTTCCTCTTTGGGGAGTGAAAAGGAACGTGTCCTCCCCAGCTTCAGGAAGGAAAGCCCTGGCTTCCTGGTGCTTGGGAACAAACAGGGGCCTGGGTCCAAACGCAGAGGAGCACGTCAGAGCCTGGCCGCCTGGGACACTCACAAGTGGCTGGCCTGGCCTGGCCACCATCCGCTGACGTCCTACCCTAAGAGACAGGCCTATGGGCCAGTGGACCCATGGCCGAGACTTTTTCTGGGATGACTTAAAAGCCCAAGCTGAGGTTCCACCCTTGAGCCCAGATGTGTCCTGGGTGCTAAGCTCCACAGAGCCTGGTAGAGGGCTGGGTCTCCTCTTCTGCAGGGGGACGTAGCCACGGCCTATCCTGAGATGCTCAGTGGCCATCCTGCTGTGCCTGTGGCCCACAGACATTCTCAGCTTTCTGGGCCCACCCTGCCATTGGCTCTCACTATGAGGAGCCAGGAAAAGCTGGACACTATTCTCTCTCTCTCTCTCTCTCTCTCTCTCTCTCTCTCTCTCTCTCTCTGCTTCCTGCTACTTCCTGCCATGTCTCCCCAGTGTTAACAGCAGGACCCTAGCCTTGGGCATAAGCAGCCAATCCTAAAACTACCTTTGTCTCCACCCTGGGGTAAGTGGTAGTGGCTGGCACTGGGTGCCCCTTGGCTCTTACTATCCGGGACATATGGGTGGACTCAACTGCCACTGAAGGGCCTTCTTGGCCAGGCAGACATGCTGGTAGTTCATGTCCCCAGGAAACTCTGACTGCAACAGGTGGCAGTTGGAGAAGTGGCCCAGTTTCTCTCCTGTCCTCAGGGGTGGTAAACAAGAGGTGGGTCTACACTGTGTCCCCACGGTTCCGTAGGGTGAGTGCTCCTGGCCATCCTTACTCCCCTCCTGTGGGGCTACTCAGGCACTCTCTGTATAACCTTGAGCTCTACCTCAGTGTCTGTTCCAGGGACTGGGAAGTCCTCCCATGCTCTGCTATGTTCTGGCTGGCTGTCAGCTGTCCCTCTGCCCATGATTCTTTCTGGGCACCTAAGTCTACTCAGAGAGGAGGAGGGGGAGGAGGAGGAGGAGGACCACCTGCCTCCTGACCTGGCCACTGCTTGTTTTTGGCTTCCTGGGCCTGGGGCAGTCAGAACTTCACAGAGGGTCCCTCCCCATGACACAGAGCTAGACAGCACTGGGGAGCTTGGCCAGTGGCCTAGAGAGGTGGCATTGCCCTAGCTGACCCCAGCTTCTCCTGTCCTGCCCTCCCTGGCTCAGCTGGGCCGGCTATTACATGAAGCTCCTTATGTAACCAGGGCAAAGGCGGAAAGCCCTGAGCAAGTCAAAACAACCCCGCACCAGGCAGGAAACCCAGATAGACAAACATGTTCGGGAATGTGGTGACCCACTTCACAGCCACCAGCAGCAAAGGGACAGAAGGGAGATGAAGTGGTTAGACAGATACACAGATAGGTAGATCGATGGCAAGGCTGGCAGGGGCGGGCAGTACAGCCAGGAGGGGACAGGTGGGGCACAGTGTGCACACTTGTGAGGGTCTCAGCTGTGACTTGTGCTCCCTGTGTCCTGCACCTGGGCCTTCCATGCCACTGTCCTGCCTCACACCAGGCTCAAAGCCAGGAAACTTCAACCTGCAGTCCTGATGCGCAAGCCTGTCCCCACTGGCCTGGCCTGTAGGCTCAGGTGGCCCTGCGGGAATCTGGCTGTGTGTCCTGCTTACTCTTCATGACCCTCCTCTTTGTGTCTCTGTCTCTGGCATTTTTCTCCTCTTCTCAGAATTTGTCCTTCGATTTCAAATCCACCCCAATCCAGGACATTCATTCTCATCTCAAAATCTTTGACACAATTCTACCCCTTTGCAAAGACCCTTTTTTTAAAAAAAAACAAAAACACAAAAACTTGCACCCCTGAGTTTTGAGGGCCATCTTTGGTACGGGAAGGTCCTCCAACCCCAGGTGTCCTGGCTATCTGTGATTACCACCCAGATCCAGATAACTGCACATCAGGACCGAGCTGGCCCAGGATGTGGCCTCTGAGCAAGGCTTCCACTCCTAGTGTGTGGCCACACCTCCTCCTCCAGGTACCCTCCCACCTGCGCCGGTGAGGGGGCCTCTGTCTCCTTCCCCAGGTGGGTGAAGGGCTGCATGGGACTCCCACCTCTTTCAGCTCCTTTGGTGTTGGTCAGAGGCTGCCTCTCCTGCCTGTTGGGAGGTGGAGCTGGGGGTGCTCAGGCCTCAGGGAGGCTGATGGGAATGTAGAGGGCATTGTAGGATCAGAAGGTAAGAAAGGGGCTAGCTTACAGAACCCTGGACACCAACCTGCCCAGCCACTCAGCTGAATAGAAATGGGGCCCCGGGGAAGACATCTTGTCTGCTTCTCTGTTCAGTGGGAGCTGCCTTCCATCTCAGCTCCTCCCTCTCTGGAGCTGGGGGCATAGAGGTACTAAAAGCAGCTGTCTATAAGCCCATCTTCTGGACACAGGCTTGTCCACACCAGCCTGGCCATCCATGCTGACCCCACCTTATGGTCAGCTGTTATGTGTTCTGCTCCCTCTCTGGGACCCTGGTGCAGGGGAGATACATGCTCAGCATTTTCCTCTTACAGTGGTATTTTGCCGAGGATGGTGCCACAGGGTGACCCATCAACTCACCCGGCCGTTCACCAGGAGGCCTCAGACTCACATAGGCAGGACCCTAGGAGGAACCTCTCACACTCTCCCTCCTGTGGCTGGGCCAGTCTGGATATGGTAATGTCCCATAGGGGGCAGCTAAGGAATGTTCTCAGGAGTCCCCAAAGTGACTCAGCAATCAGGGGCACTCGTGGGAGCTCCAGAGCCCACCGAGCAGACCCTAGAAGGCCCTCCTTGTCTCTGCCACTGTGCCGGGTGTGGGACTCCAGGGTGCCAGTCCTGACCAAGGCAGTGAGCTGGAACCCCTGGTGTGAGGAGTGCCCTTGTGGTGCGGCCCAAGTAGGACCTTGCCATCTTCCTAGGTCCTGCAATCTAGCTCCGAATCCTATCCTGGGATACAGGCTCAGACGCCATGTGTGGTTCCCAGCCTCGTGTCAGAGCGTGCTCCCAGCTTGTCTTGCACCTCCACTTACCTGTCCAAAATCATGTCTTTATTCTTCATGTCTTGATCATGACTACTGGTCAGTCCTCAAATGTTTTGACAATAAATTCCTGTCAGCATTTTGAACGTCTCGCTGTTGGATTTAGACCTTCACCCCTTACATAATAACCGCACGATGGACTCAGGGACCTCTACTTTACTGTTTGCTCCATTTTCCTGCTTCCTTGTTTCAATATTTTCTCTTCTTCCATGTTATCTACTGGCTTTTTGCCTGAATGTCCTTTTCATTTGTCTTTTTTAGTGGTTGCTTAGAGATTGCAAGTCCCTAACCCTAACCTGTGGTCATCTCAGAGTTCAAGTGCCATCTCTTTATTTTTTTTAATTTTATTTATTTCTGTATGTGTATGAATGTACTGTCTGCATGCAAGTTTGTGCACCCGTGTCATGCAATGCCGCGGAGGTCAGAAGAGGGTGTCGGATTCCCCTGGAACTGGAGCTCTCCTGGAATTGGAGTTACAGGTGGTTCTTGGCCACCATGTGGGTGCTGGGGATCGAACCCGGGTCCTCTGTAAGAGCAGTTGGCGCTCTTAACTACTAGGCCATCTCTCCAGCCCCAAGTGTCATCTCTTTAAATAAATATAGAAGACTTATCATACCGAGACCCATCAGAATCACTGTGTGGTGTGACTACTACCGTGGTCTGGTTAGGGAGTGTAGCTCCAAAGGTTTATCATCCAATTGGGACATGAGGGCTGAGACCTCATCAATGGATTGATAATGATGGATTTGTAATCTGATTGTGTTGTTTTGCAGCATGGTGGAAGCTGGAGGTGGGGCCTTTGTGGGGCAAGTGGGAAGTCAGTCACCTACAGCATAGCATGGAAGGGAAATACTGTGCGAGTACATCTGCCATCTGCCTTTACTTCCTGGTCACCACGAGGGGAGCAGTTCTGCTCCTGCCACGCAGCCCTGTTGTGTAGCTTTAGCCCTGGGCACTACAGCCCACTGACTGTGGACTGAGCCTGCAGACACCATGGGCCAAAAAGAATCTTTCCTTCCTTAAGTTGGTTTTCTCAGGTATTTTGTCAACCCAGTGGAAACTGACTAATACAGAAAATTAGGACTGAGAAGCAGGCTTATGCTGCGCCCAAACCTGACCATGTGCAGTCACATTTGGGAGAATCTGGAGATATGGGGCAGAGAAGCCCAAGAATGCTACAGATGGAGCTAATGAATGTCCTTGGTGGAAGCTCAGAAGACAGGAAGGCTGATAGGACTGGAAAGACTATATTGAGCTTATGAGGTTTCAGACGGGAACAGGCCTCTGTCAGGAACTGGGAATATAGACCAGTGTTATGTGCTCAAAAATCAACACTCCCCCCATAAGAACCCGCTCCCATTTCGTTCACATCCTGAGACTTTGCCTGGGTTGTTCTTAGATGTTTTCTCATTATTTTAATTCCGTATGTGTGCATGTGAGTGCAGCGTCTGCAGAGGCCAGGAGTGTTGGACGTCCTGGAGCTGCAGTCGCGGGCATCTGTGCACTGCCTGACATGGGTGTTGGGAACAGAACGCAGGTCCTCTGCAAGATCAGTACATACTCTTAACCCTTGAGCTATCTCTACAGCCCCTATCCTGAGATTTACATGCAGCTAAATGTGGAGATTTCAAGTACTCACCATGTAGAATGGACATTGCTGGCCAGTTTTAGCCACACTTATGCCGAGAACCAGAAGCAGATAGCAGAACAAAACGATTTGAAAACCTTGAAATTTGCCTGGAAAAAGACCGTATGCAAAGTTGAGACTGAGGAAGATATAGCTTCTGAAGAGACTCGCATCACAGTATCACTCAAAGGAAGCCAAGCGCCTAGCCCCAGGCACTAGAATGGCTGACTTGGGAGTCAGCAGACCCACCGCAAGCCCAAAGGTGACAGTGCGAACTCACCCGAAGGCCCTGCTTTCAGAAGAGCACTGGTGCCTGACTGTGTGGCATAGGGAGGCTGAGGAACCTGTTGCTTTGGGGTGCATTTCACTGTGTTCAGCCAGCTGGGCACGCACTGAGGTGAGACCCGGAGGGGCCCGGCTGCTGCTTTGTTTTAATGGCAGGTTTCAAAAATTCACAGAATGCAAGCATTGTGGGGTGATGGAGGCTTCCACAGAGGTTTCAAGGGATGACCTGGGAAGCGGGGCAGTATGTGGCACAGAGACCCCTGTAAGGGTTGGGATTCCCAAGGGGGCAATGCTAGAGGCTGTCAGGGTGACATCTATGCTGCAGTGGAGACTCCAGGAAGTGACAGATGCTAGGATCTTGGAGTGTCTCTGAGGAAAGTCACAAGTGGCCAACACAGGAAAGAGGCCATGTGGTGACCTTAGGCATGGTCCTGGGAATGGTGCAGCCCAAGCCTTTGGGGCCACTACCTGCCCTCGTGTTTCCTGGATGCTGACCACAGACCAGGCATTGCTCTTGCTCTGGTCACACCCCTCATTTATGCTCCAATCCTCCTTTTTGGAGTGGGAGTGTGTATACTATACTGTTGTGTGTTGGAAGTATGTTTCTTTGATTATGTGTGTGCATGTACATATTTGTGTGTGTGTGTGTGTGTGTGTGTGTGTGTGTGTGTGGTGTATCTGGCTTGAGGACACCTTGGGAGTCAGCAGACCCACTGCAAGCTCAAAGGTGACAGTGCGAACTCACCCCAAGTCTCTGCTTTCAGAAGAGCACTGGGTGCCTGTCTGTCTGGCACAGGGAAGCTGACTCTGTGTGTGTGTGTGTGTGTGTGTGTGTGTGTGTGTGTGTGTGTGTGTGCCATGCTGTCCATGTGGAAGTCAGTGGATAACTCGCAGGAGTCAGTTCTCTCCTTTCGCCATGTGTGTCCAGGGATTAGACTCAGGTCAGCAGACTTGCACTAGGCGCTTCCCCCTGCCGAGCCGTCTCACTGGTCCCGTTTCCTAAGGTTTATAGGGGCACAGAGCTAAGAGTTTGCCTTTAGTCTAGGAAGAGACTTTGGACCTGAACTTTGGGTACTGTTGGAACTGTTAAGATTACGGGACTTGTAGAGATGGACAAGTGTATTCTTCACAGAAGGATGAGCTTGGCCTTGGACGTGGTATGTTCTCCAAAAGGGTCCTGTGTCAGAGGCTTGTGGAAGGTGACTTTGAATCATGAGCTCTCAACTAATCAGTGGCCGGATCCATTGATAGATTCATAATCTGATGGCATTGTTGGGGGTGGGACCGGTTGAAGAAGTCAGTCACGCCTTGCACCTGATCCATTCCCTGCTTGCCTCTCGTCTGCCCTGAGGTGAGCTATTTTCTCTGCTGCATGTTCCTCACCAGTGTCTTTTTCCTCACCACAGGGCCCGAAGCCACAGAGCCAGAGACCGTGGGCTGAGACCTCTGAGACTGTAGCCAAGATAACTCCCTCCACCCTTAAGATCTCTTCTCAGCTGCTTTGCCACAACACCAGAAAGTGACAAACACATCTGCAAATGCTGAAAACATCACCAAAAATGTTATAGTCTTCTGCTTTCAGTGATTATGCATATTTTAAAGAATTTTTAAAACTAGCTTAAAAATTTTCCCAGAGACCTATGACTTCTGCTCCACTCTCTCTGGGGTCATTTCCTTTCAGCCTGGGAGCTTTGCATATTTCTTTGGAAGAAGGTCTAGTGGGGAATTTTTTAGTTTCTTTCATGTGAGGATATTCTCACCTGACTTCCGCCCCTGGCTGTGGATGTCGGGGTGACAATATTTTCAAGATGTTGTTGGTCGATGTCTCCCACCATCTTCTGCCCTCCTTGTTTTCATTTTAGTGTTTTTACTCTTTAAAATTTTCTGCACTTGTTGCAGAGGACACTTGTCTTGCAGAGGACCCAGGTTCTATCCCCCAGCACCCAGAAGGCGGCTAAGAACCATCTGTAACTCCAATTCCAGGAGAACTCCAGTTCCAGGGGAATCCGAGACCCTCTTCTGACCTCTGCGGCATTGCACGACACGGGTGCACAGCCCTGCATGCAGACAGTACATTCATACACATACAAAAATTAATTAATTAATTAATTAATTAAAAAAAATTTCCGGGGCTAGAGAGATGGCCTAGCGGTTAAGGGCGCCGACCGCTCTTGCAGAGGACCCGGTTTCAATCCCCAGCACCCACATGGCGGCCGAGAACCGTCTGAAACTCCAATTCCAGGAGAGCTCCAGTTCCAGGGGAATCCGAGACCCTCTTCTGACCTCCGCGGCATTGCACGACACGGGTGCGCAGACTTGCATGCAGACAGTACATTCATACACATACAGAAATTAAAAAAAAAAAAATTCCGCACTTGTTTATTTTGTTCCTAGTTCCTTCTTAAGTCAATAGATTTTTCTTTTTGTCTTTTTGAGACAGGGTCTCCCTGTAGCCCCAGCTGTCCTGGAGCTCACTATGTAGACCAGGCTGGCCTTGAACTCAAAGATCTGCCTGCCTCTGCCCCGCAAGTGCTAGGGTTAAAGGCGTGCACCACCATGCCCAGCAAGTTAATAGATTTTTAAGAGTAGATTTTGTTTTACAAAAAAGGTTAGGAAGAAAGTAAGAGAATTCCCCCCGGCCCTGTTCAGAGCCCAACTGAACCTTGCGTTGGGCAGGGTGTACGCCCCACTGATGAACTGCAATCAGTCATGGTTATGAGCTGAGTCCAGTGGCTTTGGGCACCCTTGAGGTCTTACCCATGGGTTTTCACAAAGCTGTAGTGACGTCTCCACCCCGTCATCTTCCCACCGCCCTCCATGCTTTGTTTATTCCCCCTTCCTTTCCCCAACCCTGACAACCACATGTCTTAATTTCTTTTCCTGTTCAGGTGACAAAATACTCTGTCAAAAGCAACTGAAGGGAGAAAGGGTTTACTTGAGCTCACAGTTCAAGGGTGCATTCTAGCAGGTGGGGAGGCCAAGGCAGCCTGGGCTTGAGGCAGGCACCTCAGCACACCACAGGAAGCAGAGGGCGATGGGTGCGGCTGCTCAGCCCTTTCTCCACCTCCATTAATAGAATCAAGATAATACTCCACAGGCATGGCCAGAGCCCACCTCCCAGACGGTTCCAGATGCCGTCGGCACTGACCACCACAGTCTTTCCTTTCGCCTTTTCTGGATGTCATGTCCTTAGACTCGTCTGGCCTGTGCCTTTGAACCTGGCATGTTTTACGCAGCGACATGTGTTAAGGTTTCTTCCATGTTTCTTTCTTTTTTTCGTGGTACCAGGAATGGAGCCTAGGGCCTGGTGCATGCGATGCGAATGCCCTACCAGGGACCCACCACCCCAGCCCTGCTGTGTGATGCTTTGTGTCTCTGTGGCTTTTGATGAAAAAGAGAATCTGGAGCAAGACAGGACAGCTTCTGGAAAACACACATGGCCACACCTGTGTGCAGAGTTCCTGGGATTTAAAGTGTTTCCTGACAGGCTCACATCAGCACCTCCTAACTGATGCTCCGCTTCCCACTGCTGGGAGTGGTGTCTGCCTGTCTCCTCCCCAGCCATGGCCCTTCCAGGGCACTGCCTGGTGCAGACACTGGCTCTGGGCAGAGTGTTGGTGGGTTTCCATGTTGCTTGCCCCATAGACTGCGCCCAGGAGCATCAAGAGAGCTTGGATGAGGTCTGGGACTGTTGAAGATGTCCTTGTCATGTAAGTAGATGTTGGTAGAGATGCAGTTCTGGAACTAAGCATCAGACAGTGGTAGGAACCAACACCCGCTTCCAGAGCCACATGGACTCAGAACTGCTCAAAACATACTGTTCAGACAAGGGACAGTGTAGACAGAAGCATGCTGTAAGAACAGCAGTGGTCCCATCGCAAACCTGAACATTTGCAAGGAGGTGGGATGTGGGATGGTGGATGCAGGTGTGGCTGATGACATTGTGGGTGAGGGGGTGTGGGCAGCTGCACTTAGAGTAGGGGAGGGAGGCTGCAGAGGGGTTTGGCCCTATTCACAGTCCTGTGGGATGTAGTCAGATTGCCCTAACTGCTGGACATGGCAGTGGGGTTGGGCTGAGCCACATGGAATCCTCTTAACCAATGGGCACCTGTGTGAGGCGGTGGTAAATTCAGAGGCTCCGAGGGTCTGGGTTTGAGGCAGTTTCAAACTTTCCTCTGGGCAGAGGACACCAGATCTCAGAAGCAGCCAGCACAAGCCAAGGACAGCCTGCTGCCTCTGTCCTAAGGAGAAATGGGAAATTCTGAAGACACACGCAAAGGACCTCCGCGTTTGGCCCAGGACCAGCAGGTGGCCAGCTGAGCTGCCTACATTTGAAAAACAGAAGTCTAGCTTTCAGAAAATCATTATTTCTCGTCCCTCATTCCTACACAGGGACAACTGGTCAAGTCTTGGCTCTGTTGAGATGGGATATCAATCCTCCCAGTCACTGCTGCCTCTTCTTGTGACTCTCCTTCTCCTCTGTGTCCCTATCTAGCCCTCAGGTACTGAGTTCACATCCTCACCTTGGTCTGAACGATGACTTGTGTCCCAGGCCAGCTCTGGGCCGGTACCTGAGCTGAAACCCAGATACGTGGTCCTCTCTAACCACAGGTGGCCATGTGGTCTGGGTCTTGATGGACATACTTCCCGTTCTGCCGGGGGCACAAGAGCCCAAAGGCAGTGCTGGGCCATGCCAAGAGTGTTCCCAGAGCATGGCGTGGTACCTCAGAGGTCATCTAGCCACGGCTCCCTAGACACCTCCGTGGATCTGCATGCCAGGGAGGGGCGTCAGAAGTTGGGCCCTACCTTCATAGCTATATTTGGGAGGCCCCAGATGCTCTGGGTTCTTCTTGTTTGGCTAATTGTTAAATGTCCTTAGTGCCTTAGAGTTCTGACCTCGTACCTGTAAGAAAGCCCCTGTCAGCCTGGGCTCCCAGCATGCCGTTCACCGTCAGAAAATTCATATTTTGGTGTTCAGTTTGCTTTCTCTTTTTTACAGAGTCTGAGAGCATGGGAGGGTGTCACCCACATTCAGAGTAGATCATCTCACCTCTGTTAATCTAATCTAATCTAGATACATGCCCAGAGCTAACCTAGTCTAGATAGTCCTCACAGGCTCACCCAGAGGCTAGCCTAGTCTAGATATTCCTCCAGGCCTTCCCAGAGGCTAACCTAGTCTAGATAGTCCCCACAGGCTTCCCAGAGGCTAACCTAGTCTAGAAAGTCCTCCACAGGCCTGCCCAGAGGCTAACCTAGTCCAGATAGTCCATGCAGACTCACCCAGAGGCTAGCCTAGTCTAGAGAGTCCCCACATGTTTCCCCAGAGGCCAGCCTAGTCTAGATAACCCCAGAGGCTAACCTAGTCTACATAGTCCCCACAGACTCACCCAGAGACTAGCCTAGTCTAGATAATCCCCATAGGCCTGCCCAGAGGCTAGCCTAATCTAGATAGTCCCCCACAGATCTGCCCAGAGGCTAACCTAGTCTAGATAGTCTTCCACAGGCCTGCCTAGAGGCTAGCCTAGTCTAGATAGTCCCCATAGATCTGCCCAGAGGCTAGCCTAGTTTAGATAGTCCCCACAGCCCTGCTCAGAGGCTAGCCTAGTCTAGATAGTCCCCCACAGCCCTGCCCAGAGGCTAGCCTAGTCTAGATAGTCCCCACAGGCCTGCCCAGAGGTTTGTCTCCTAGATGTTCCTGGGTCCTGTCAAGTTGATGATCAGTATTAACCATCTTAGCAGTGTGTGGAATGTGTGCATGTGTGTGCTGTGGTGGTATGCAATGCTTAGTGTGGGATGTGTGCTTATGTACTACATGTGCTGTGAGGTAGGTGGTTTTCAGCATGTGTTGTGTGGAATGTGTATGGTATGTGTAATAAGTGCTATGTAGTGTGTACACATATGTGTGTACTATTTGTGTAGTGTGTGCTATGTGTGTCTATATGTGTGTATAGTATTTAGTATGTGTGGTGGTTTGAATGAGTGTCCCCCATAGGCTCTAGGTATTCAGACATTTGTCTCCAGTTGGTGGTGCTGTTTCTGGAGGTCTTAGAAGGTGTGGCCATGCTGGGGGAAGTGTGTCACTGGGGGCGGGCTTAGTGAGCTTAACAAGCCTCGTGCTCTACAGTTGCTTCTCTCTGCTTCCTGTGTTCTTTGCGAGATGTGACCCTCGGTTTGCTGCTCCAGATCCAGCCGCCATGCCTCCCGCCACAATGGACTAATTCCCTGGAACCGCCAATTGTAAGCTCAAATAAACTCTTCCTTTTATAAGTTCCTTGGTCTGGTGTTTTATCACAGCAACAGAAAACTGACTAATACAGTTATTGGTACCAGAGAGTGGGCTGTTGGCTGTGAAGAACCTGACCATGTGTATGTTTGGAGAAGTGTGGAAGACTTTGGAACTTTGGGCTGGAAAGGCTGTTGACTATTGTAAGCAGAGCTTAAAGGGCCATTCTAGTGGAGGCCTGGAAGAAAGCATGGCTGCAAAAGATGTGGTTCCAGGGGAAAATAAAGACTTAGGCAGCAACCGGGATATTTTGATTAAGAGTCTGGCAGCAGTTTGCCCACAGCCCAGATGCTTGCCTGATGCTAAGTTGAAAAGCGGTGGACTGATGTCTTTGGCGGAGGATATTTCAAGACAGCCTAATATAGAAATGGTGGCGTGGCTTTTAATGGTGAATATTATACAGATCTACAGTGAAAAAGAGCAGATGGGGCAGAAAGAAATGCAAAATGTACAGTTTGGATCTGATAACTGCACTAGGAAGATTAAAGGTGGGGCCAAGGCATGTAAAGGAGAGGTTGGATCTGAAAACTGCACTAGGAAGATTAAAGGTGGGGCCAAGGCTTGTGAAGGAGAGTTTCCTTTTGATAAGGAGATTGAAGTGATTAAGGAAGGGCCTCGAGATTTACAAGTAAACAAAAGAATCAGTACCTTCAGGGCAAGACCGCACCCAGCTAATCCTCCAGCAAGCCCAGGGCAAAGAAAAGTTACAAATGTGGTTGAAATGAGCCAGGGTCCATCCCAAACTTGCAGCCAGATTCGGCAATTTCATTCACGTGGTGCTGGCTTTAGAGGCATGAAGTTCGTAAGAGTGAAGGGGTCATCAGTTCTTCCTCCACGGTTTCAGAGAGCCAAAGAGGCCAGGCAGAGTACAGCAGGGGTGTCCCTGAATAAAGAAGGCCCTGATAGGCCATTGTGTGAAGCTGTGAGTGTGAAGCCTGGTGGGCATCGGAGACCCCAAGAAGACTTTCGAGATGCCAGACCTGTGAGATATTTGCCAAGGAGAGCTGCATACGGGGAGTGGTACCGGCCTAAGAAAGAGATGTATGCTGCAAGCAAAGCTGGAAGAGCTGAGCCATCTAAGCCCTTTGGAAGTCAAGTCCCAGAGGTTGCATGTGGAGCTACTGGACTTGGCGTTTGCCCTGCTGGTTTTCGGTCTTGTTTTGGTCCAGTATTTCCTCACTATGCCTCTATTCCTCCCTTTTGGAATGGGAATGTGTATTCGGTTCCACTGTACATTGGGAGTATGTAATTTGCCTTTTGATTTTACAGGAGCTTACAGTTAAGAGATTGGCCTGAGTCTCAGAAGAGACTTTGGACTGTGGACTTTTGAATGACATTGAAACTGGTAAAGACTATGGGGACTTTTAAGGTTGGACTAAATGCGTTTTGCATTTTATATGGTCAGGAGCCTATGGGGGCCAGGGAGTGGAATGTGGTGGTTTGAATGAGTGTCCCCCATAGGCTCTAGGTATTCAGACATTTGTCTCCAGTTGGTGGTGCTGTTTCTGGAGGTCTTAGAAGGTGTGGCCATGCTGGGGGAAGTGTGTCACTGGGGGCGGGCTTAGTGAGCTTAACAAGCCTCGTGCTCTACAGTTGCTTCTCTCTGCTTCCTGTGTTCTTTGCGAGATGTGACCCTCGGTTTGCTGCTCCAGATCCAGCCGCCATGCCTCCCGCCACAATGGACTAATTCCCTGGAACCGCCAATTGTAAGCTCAAATAAACTCTTCCTTTTATAAGTTCCTTGGTCTGGTGTTTTATCACAGCAACAGAAAACTGACTAATACAGTATGTAATGTGTATGATGTGTGTGGTATATGTAGTATGTGCTATCTATGTGTGTGTGCATATATATATATATATATATACAGTGTGTAGTATATGTATGCTGTGTGTGCTGTGTATGTGTGTGCAACAAGTGTGTACAGTATATGGTATGTGTGGTATATGTATATGTATATACAATATATAGTATGTGTATTGTGTTCTATGTATGTGTATGTGCATGTGTGCACAGTATATAATATGTGCACAGTGTGTGTGTATGTATATACAGTATGTGGTATTTGTAGTGTGTTCTGGGTATATGTGTGTGCATGTGTGTACAGTTTATAGTGTGTGTTATATGTACACGGTGTGTGTGTGCATGTGTGTATACAGTATGTGGCATGTTCACGGTGTGTGTACATGTGTGTATACAGTATGTGGTGTGTGGTATGTGCTTTGTGAGCTGGGGCCCTTCTCATCCCTGGAGATGGAGGTGCTGACATTGGTACCTGGTGGCTTTTCTTTCCCCTTCCCATGTTACCCCCCTCCCCCCCGGGGCCTAGATCCCTGGAGCCCGAACCTAGAACAGTGCTTGGAGAATGGAGACAGGCTTCCCTTGGACTCTTGAAATGTTTTTCATTGTGAAGGATTTGGCTGATAAACACAGCTAAGTGCCTTCAAGGGGCTGTGCTGAGGTCAGGATGCGGTCAGTGTGAGTTCTGGCCCTGAGAGATCAGGCTGCGGGTGCCTCGTGCTCTGGAATGTTCTTGCCCTGAAGTGTGTGCTTGGCCGTCTAGTTTCCTCCTGAGCCAGGGACAGGCCTGGCAGATGAAAGGAAGTTTCAGAAGGGGTGGGAAACAAAGAGGTGCGTTCCCAGCTCTGCCTGGCCTAAGGTTTGCTTCACAGTGTCAACAACTCAGGAATTGAAGGTCCCTTCACTGGGTGGCCATGGCCTTGCCAAGCTCCCCTAATCCTCCCCATGGCAGAGTGCCTGCCGTGTCTGTTCTGGGTTCAGCACCAGCGCAGCCGGGAGTCCTTTCTCCCAGTCTGACCATGTGTGCTCTTGGCTGAGATAAACTAAATCAAACAAAATCCAACCCTGGAATGTAGTGGCAATCAGGCCAGAGTGGAGAGATGTTACTCACAGGACCGCGCATTTAATCAGAGGCAGCTCCCCTCCCTCTCTCTTCCCCTGTGTTCAGAGCTGTGTCAAACGCATCCAAGATTGGAGGAGAGACTGCTGCACAGCTACCAGGCAGGCAGGAGAAGCCTGGGAATGCACTTCTATGTCTAGACATTCCAGACCCACCACAACCCGCCTTTGTGACTCGCCTGAGAGTTTCACCAGAGCAAGGGAGTCCCCTGGGGAAGAGGTTCCTGGCCTCGGGTGGGTTGTAGCTGAGAACATGCCACAGGGCCTTCTGGTGGCAGCGCATCTCCTGGGCTGGGGGGGGGGGTGTCCCAGCAGGCATCAACGAGGCTAGGAAACGAATGTAGATAATTGTGTCCTGGAGGTACTCTGTTGGGGACACTAACAGCCCAGTGGCTTTGTTTGGACAGTGGTGAAGGGCATCAGACCCCAACATTTTGTTTACAAGACAACTCAAAACAGAACCCCAGTGTTTCAGTTCTGTCAGGGAAGCACTGCCTAGACCCCAAGGATAAATGAGGAAGACATGGTTTGTGAGGACGACCGATAAGGATGGGGTGAGGCAGGTGCTCGGCTGCCTGCTGCTCGTGTGACCCAGGGCACTGTGACTTCCAGCTGACAAGGGCATAGCTCCGAGCACTGCTCTGCTGTGGGTGTTCAGAAGTCCTCTACAAGGGCGTGTGCATGTGTGTGTGTGTGTGTCTGTGTGTGTCTGTGTGTGTGTGCATGCTCACGTATGTGGGGATGGAGGAAGTCCTCAGGTGTTGCTCCTTAGGCACTGTTCATCATTTTTTATAGAGAGTCTCTAGTTGGAACTTGCTAAGTAGCCAGTTGGTAGACAACCCAGAGCCCCATCTGCCTGCCTTCCCTGTACCCAGATTTTAAATTCTAGGGGTTGAACTCTGGTCCCAATGCTTACCAAGCAAGTGCTTTACCAACTGAGCTTGCTTCCTGTGCCCACCCCATCCTTTAACAATGTACCGAGGAGCATCAGCCCTAATATATGTGTATTTTTTTTTTTTTGGTCTTTTTGAGACAGGTTCTCCCTATAGAGTCCCAGCTGGCCCGGAACTCACTATGTAGACCAGGCTGGCTTCAATCTCTCAGAGCTCTACCTGCCTCTGCCTCCTGAGTGCTGGGATGAAGGCCTGTACCAGCACACCTGACTGTATATACATATTTTTAATACAAGCTACTTGAACAAATGCACCAAAATATTATATGGACTATGGATTAAGGCACTTTAAAAACTCTAAAAAACTGAGGTCAGAGCCTAAACATTGTAGAGATTGGTGTTCCCTGCCACCCCTGGGCTTCCCGCCTCTCACCTCCAAGCTGATGCTTGGCTCAACTTAGGGAGCAGTAGAGTTGAGCTGTGTTGCACAGGTCAGGCTTACTTTGTGTAGTTGACCATCTCTGACCATGTATCCGAAACTTTTTGTCATACTTTTTTTTTTTTTCAAACATTGAGAACATTAGAGGAGTAATATCTTCTTGCTGGTCCACGGTGCCTACCCATCCCAGTCCTCTGCTGGCCCAAAGTGCCTTCCCACCCCAGTCCTCTGCTGGTCCACGGTGCCTACCCACCCCAGTCCTCTGCCGGCCCACGGTGCCTACCCATCCCAGTCCTCTGCTGATCCATGGTGCCTTCCCATCCCAGTCCTCTGCTGGTCCACGGTGCCTACCCATCCCAGTCCTCTGCCGATCCATGGTGCCTTCCCATCCCAGTCCTCTGCTGGTCCACGGTGCCTACCCACCCCAGTCCTCTGCCGGCCCACAGTGCCTACCCATCCCAGTCCTCTGCTGATCCACGGTGCCTTCCCATCCCAGTCCTCTGCCGGTCCACGGTGCCTACCCACCCCAGTCCTCTGCTGGTCCACGGTGCCTACCCATCCCAGTCCTCTGCTTGCCCATGGTGCCTACCCATCCCAGTCCTCTGCTGGGTTCTTAAAAAGCAGCCCTCTGAGATCATTTCATCAGGAAATGCTCTACAGAATAAGGACCCTTTTTAAAAAGTAAACGTAGTGTCCTTATCACACCTATAGCATTAATAATTAGTTCTTTGCTATGACTTGGTAGTCACTGTTGAAAGTTTCTGGCTGTCTCCTCTCTTTTCAAGTTGGTCTATTTGTGTACAAAGTCCACAAATATGACTCTGACATCTCCTTTGTTCCCCACTTATCCCTTTCTCTGCCCCATCCAATGCCCCCTCATTTCCTCTTCCTTGTTATTCTGTTCTTAGAGAAACCTGGTCATTTGTCCTGTAGGACCTCCCATATTCAGGATGCTGACCACATCCCCATTGTATTGTCTAATGTGTCCCAAGTTGGATTCATCTAGGAGCTTAGATTTTAATATGGCCATGGTATTGATAATGATGACAATGATGATGACAGTGATGACAATAATGATGATGGTGGTGGTGGTGGTGGTAGGGATGATAGTGGTGGTAGTAGGGATGATGGTGGTGGTAGTAAGGATGATGGTGGTGGTAGGGATGATGGTTAAATGCCCTCACAGGTGGTGTTTTCTTCCATCAGGAGCAAGTCATATCTCCTGCTCCCTTTGGAAATGTCCTGAAGGCTCCATGTGAGGTCTCGGGCCACCATCATGAAGACTGCCATCGTCCTCTTTCTAGCCAGTGTGGCTGCCCTTGGGGACTGTTATTTTTTTTGTTGTTGTTTTAGTATTTTATTGTTTTTGTAATGGCCAAAATAAAGGTTAAGTTCTGTCTACTATAAGAGGTGTCCCTTCTGCTGGGGTACAGGACTCTGGAAAGAAAGTGACAGAATCAGAGTCACAGGCTGATCTTTAACTAGAGGGCAGTGGGCTGGCTTCTGGGATGACATGCAGCCCCATGTCCTGTGTCCCTGGGTGAGTTCCAAATGCTGGTTGGGAGGCTATCAAGACATGAACTGAGGCCCTCTCAGGTGCCCAGCTGGCCCCACTGTCAGCAACAGGACCATGGTCAGCCCTTCCCTGCCATAGGTCAGGCCTTCTGAGAGCCACAGCAGCTGGCTCATTTCAGTGTCTCCAAGAAGATCACTAACTCTTGTGTGTGAGGAGTGCAGTTGTGATGCTCCTCCCACCAGGGGTCTGGGAGGGAGTGGCGCTCATGTCCTGAGGTGACCCTGAGTTTCCTTCTCCTCTCAGTACCTAGAAAGGTTCCAGCTTCCCACCAGCTTGGTGCACAGAGTACCTGGTCATTCATTCACTCACTTCCTGGAGGTTCACGCCCTTCTGAAAAGCATAGCTGAGAAAAAATAGTGAAAGAGAGAGAGAGAGAGAGAGAGAGAGAGGAATGAGCATTAAGAAAGATGAGCCTTGGGCAAGAAGCAAGGGTCATTTGTCACCAATCACTATTGTGGAGAAGAAAGGCTCCTCATCGTCTGCCTGCACTATGGGCACCCCAGGCTGTGACAACTGACGTGGTCGTTGGACACTGTGTGGCAGGGCTGCTGCCAGGCAGGATCTGGTGGGCAGATGGGAGTGGCTATGGTACCTCAGCCGTAGAACTTGTGGTCTTAGCCAGCTGGCAATACCCTGTGGTGCCATCCACCATGCCCCGGCAGCGCAACCGGAGGGCCAGCAGGGAGCCTCAGTCGTCAGTGAGGCAGTGAATCATGCCCTGGCACCTCCAGCCTCAGCAGCGATTTGTCAGACAACTCAAGCAGACAGGCCCGGCTGGCTGGCTGCCCCAGGAGTCGGGGAGGAGAGGAGGCCTTGGGGGCACCGCCTGATGAGGCCAGGAGCCGGTCAGGTTGTAGGGTCATCTTGAGAGCCCAGAATGTGGGCTGCTTACCCAGACCGTCTGCTGAGGGGAAGCCTGGAGCCTCGCCGGGAGCCCATGTTTTTTTTTTTTGGGGGGGGGGCGGGTTTGGGGGGAAGTAGGCAGATCCTCCCCAAGGCTGCCCAAACTAGAGAGTTGCATCTTTTTCTAATGGCCAGGTCCTTGGCCTGATGATTCTCCTCCCCCTCCTCCTTTTTTCTTGTTGTTAAAAATGGAAACTGTTGTTTTCCTAGAGCAAGTTTAATTTTATAGAAAAATTGATTAGCAAGTAGAGACTCATCCGCACTGCCTCCTCCCCGAGCCGACTGGGTACGGCCATCACTTTGCACTGAGGCAGGAGAGCACCACACTGATGCGCCAACACCGATGCGTTTTTATTAACTAAGTCTGTAGTGTACCTCAGAGTTCATTCTTGTGGCCAGAGGGTCTGGCATTTGGACAAATATGTAATAGTATGTGTCCCCATGACAGACAGCATCACATTGAGTAGGGTCCCTGCCTTAAAGCCTTCGTTGTTCCACCTTCCCTCCCCACCCCTACTCCCCAGACAGCTGCCGTGGTTAGCTGTCTGCTTGATTCCCCATTTCCAGGGCAGCCTGTGGTTACAATCCCACAGCAAGCAGCCAGCGTGGTTCTTTTCAAATGACTGTGTGAAACTTTAGAGCCAAACAGGGATGTGGCAGAGTCCCCAGGGCCTCTGGAGTTTTACTCTCCAGCAAAGGAGAAAGCCTCCGCCGCTCCAGCCTCGGCAACCCAGGAACAGGGTCTCCCCGGCTGGCAGAGAACCCCTCCCCATGGTCATGTCCCACCTACAGGGGAAGAGTGGCTTTCATTCCACTGAACTTTGATTTCAGTGAGAACAAGTCCCTTTCACTTCTGAGGGAATCACTGCAAGCCCGGTTGCATGTGTGTGCATGGTAGGCATGTGCACTCTGTATGTGTGACATGTATACTTGTGTGCTGGAGAGGATGCATTGCACGTGTGCTACTTGGCACGTGTTTGGAGCGCCTTGAAGATGAGTGAAGGCATCTCTTGGACAGGTGTGTGTTACGAGAGTGTGTGGTTAGTGTTCTGGGAGGACAAGACACACCACCTTGGCTGTTGTTTGAGGAGTGAAATGGCTCCTTTTCGAGAAGAGCTATGTGAGTGTGGACACAGGTGGGGAGGTCGTATTGTTCTCCAGCTATGCTTTTTAAATTCTAGGCAGACGGAGGGGACCCTTCTCACCCTCCTTTCCAGGGTGCAGATATTTGTCCTTTCGCTGCTGTTTCCTGGCCACTGGGGGAGCAGAGGCTATGCTCAGGCCGGGTCGGGGTGCGAATTCCCATATCAGAATTCATAATTGCCTGCTAAGAGTGCCCTAAGAGTGAGCAGAGGCTGACCCAGGGACTCCTGCTACTTGTGATTCACACCTGTCAGAACGGGCAGGTGTGGTCTTGACAGCGTTGTGAAGGCTGGGACCTTCTCCTGTCCCAAGCCTCCACCCTGGCTCCCAGGCCTCAGCACCGCTCGCTTACAATGCAAGAGGACCCAGACTCCAGCAGGAATGGCAGTACTAGGACTGCCCCGTCTGTTAGTGCACATCAGGACCCCAAGGCCCTGAGAGGTGGCGGTTGATCATTTCGTGGACAGGCTGATAGGCTGCCCTGTCACTCAGGCCTCCCTTCAGTTGTGGAAAGGAAAACCCAGGCCCCTCCTGGAGGACCTCGAGGCCAGGAAGGTGGAGCTTCAATTTAGCCCCAAGAACTCAGGAAGGCAAACATCAATAATTCAGTGTTTCAAAACTTCAGCTATCTTTATATTTTTTTTCCTCTTGATTCAGGGTCTTAATGAAAGTACAAGCATTCCAAGGATGATTTAATATTTAAACAGTTGCCTTCATTCTGAAGGTCAGTCCAAAGAGTAGGGTGTGAGGGGAGCCAGAGCATGGATGGGAGACAGAGCCGGGGCGGGGGTGGGGAAAGGGTCGGGAGCTAGAGGAAGGATTGGGGAAGTGAGGGAAGGGGGTGAGAGGGGCTGGAGGGGCCCATTCTGCCCTGACTGCCCTGTACCCAGAGCCTCCTCTGCCCCAGGGTTCTGCATGTGTGGGCGGTGAGTGTTTTCAACTCACCAACACTGGGTCCTCAAGCTCCCACAGGAATTGATTTCTAGTTGCTAAGGCCCAAGACATCTATGTGTCCTAGCCACAAGTGAGGCTTTCCTGATAACTGACTGCTGGGAGGGGGTTGTCCTCTCCTCACCCCCAGTAGGAGACCTCTGAGGCAGACTCTCCATGTGTCTAAAGTGCCTGCTCACTCCAGGCTAGAGCTCTATAATTTGTCCCCCAAATCAGAGTGCTTTGAGACTGACAGGGGCTGTGACAGCTATCCTGGGGCCCACCCTGAGGACAGGGGCTGTGACAGCTATCCTGGGGCCCACCCTGAGGACAGGGGCTGTGACAGCTATACTGGGGCCCACCCTGAGGACAGGATGGTCCCGGGTGAGTAGGGCAGAGGGGTCCTAGCTCTCTGGACTACTGCAGTGTAGTCTTCGAGTTGAAATGCTTACTGCTGTTTCCAGTTAGACCCTATGCTTTGCAGGAAGTGATGGAGCTGATTTTTAAGTAGAAAGGTCCCTCATTTATTTGACCAAAGGTAGTTTTAAAAAGCCAAATACAGCCATAGGCCAAGCAGAGTGCAGTTGAGGGAGGAAGCAGCTGCTTCCTGAAGACTCCAAAGTGCAACCATGGCCTGGGCTGCAGGAACGCTGCCTACCTTCTGGGTCCCTGGGGACAGAGGAATGTGACAGGTGATGGGACACAGCTGGTACTGAGACTGTGCGTTTGACCATTTATGGTTACCACACTCCAGAGCTTGCAGTTAGAGAGAGGCGTCCAGACCCCAGACCTTGTGCAGATAAGCATGACGCCCTGGCCATAAGGCTGCTGGCATGCAGAAGCCAGGCTGAGGCTCTGCCTAAGCAGTCAATGTACAGAAGATGCCCAAGAGTTTGCTCACAACAGGTTCATCACTGTGCAGTGTATTGGGCCATCTCTGTGCAATAAGCCCCTGGGCCCTAGTGCCCCTGGGTCCTGGTGTGCTCCTGGGCCCCCAAACAGAAGAGGTCATGCCAGTGTTACCCACTGACCCGCAGCCCTAACAACGCCCCATGTCACTCACAGTACAGCTAAGTTGTTGTATGAGTGGGTTGCTACCCTCTAGGAAACTTCTAGTGACCACAGTGTGTTCTCTGTGGCTCCCGAAGCTGGGAGCAAGGCCATGCTCGGTCCCCTCTTGACTCCAGCCTATCCATTCCTGTGGCTCCAGGTTCCCTGGCTGGCAGCTGCATTCTTCCAGCCTCCGCCGCCTGTCACATGCTATCTCCCCTGTACACAGGAGACTGACTCTCGTGCCCTTCCTCTCACGGGGACACTCATTGGATAAGGACCCCACCCCAGCACAGCCTCCTTGGGAACGATCCTGTTACCCATGAAACAGATTCTAAGCTGATTTAAATTTTTAGGGAATGTTACTCAATATGGTGGGTTTGTTTGTTTCCTTGTTAAGATTTCCTAGTATAATCCATGCTAGCTTAGAACTCTCTGTGTGGGTCTGGAGAGATTGCCTAGTGGTTAAGAGCATCGACTGCTCTTGCAGAGGACCCGGGTTCAATCCCCAGCACCCACATGGTGGCTGAGAACCATCTTTAACTCTAGTTCCAAGGGAATCCGACACCCTCTCCTGACCTCCGAGGCATTGCACAACTTGGGTGCACAAACCTACATGCAGACAGTACATTCATACACATAAAAAATTTAAAAAAAGAACTCTCTGTGTAACCCATGATGGCTTAACTCCAGAATATTCCTGCCTTTGCCTCCTGCTGCTAAGATTACACGCATGTGCCACCATGGCCAGTTATTTTGTTTTCTTGAGACACAGTGTCCCTGTAGCCCCAGCTGGCCTGGAACTCCCTATGTAACCCAGGCTGGCCTCAATCAGACAGAGATCTGCCTGTTTCTGCCTGCTAAGTGCTGAGATTAAAGTTGTGTGCCCCCACGCCCAGTCCAGTCCAGTATAAGTTTTAAGAAAATCTAGAATTCAGCATGATATACCTCAAGCAAGCCCCAGATTCCAGTTCCTGATGTCCATTCAGGGCCACCTGGGGAAGTTGACCCTTGTTCTCAGGCCTCTTCAGTACTGCTGGTCCCCAGGAGACCTTAGGACCTCAGAGAAACACACATGGATGCCATGCACTCCCTAAGCCCAAGCCAGGCCTTACAGGTGAAGCTCCCAGGAGGGTCCTGTGGAACAGGGCCACATGCGGCCAGGGACCTAGCACCCAGGAAAAATGGCTCCCAGTGCTCTGCAGCAAGACCGGCTATGGGGTGGAACGAGGCTACGTCCATGAGGACAGCAGTGGGGATGCCGGCCTCCACTCTGTCTTTGCTTTCATTTCCCAAGTTGTTCTTTTTATTCTGTTTTATTAAAATATCAGTCTACTACAGGCAGGTCTTTTCTCCTGATCAGTGGAGACCCAAGGCTTTGTCAGAATCTCACACACTGATCACAGAGATGCTGGCAGGGGAGGACTCACCACCCAGCCTTGCTCCACAAACCTGTTGTCTTCTGGATGAAACTATCACCACCAGGAGACCTAAAAATGACCCAAGGAACTCATCAACAAGGCTACCTGGAGGCCCTCGTGAATCCTAATGCCACTCTGACTAAGAAAGCAGACAGGCAGTCCATTTGTGAGCATCAGTCAGAGTCACCCATGCCCCAGGGCACACATGTGAGAATGTCCTTGCTATCTGTGGGTCTTGGGCTTAGTGTCAGAGTTGAATTGTAGAATATTATACAGCAGTGAGAAAGAGTGCCCTGTGCAATGACTCAATCATCCGAGGAACACAATACTGAGTGACAAGTGCCTCATGTGTAATCTGTAGAGTTTCATGGGGCCTGATGTGTGTATGATGGAGGAGAAGGAGGCATACCTGCCTTTACCTAATCTCGAGGGTCCCCTAAGGAGGCCTGAACCAAGACAGAATGTGATCCAACTCCCTAAGTGACTAGATACCTAGACCTGGGACTTCTGCTTGGCTGCAGTGCCCCTTGGGGACCAGACAAAGAGTCCCGGGGCTTCCTGGGCAGTGGCACACAGGTGAACGCCCCGTTGGTGCTGAATGTAACTTCTCCTAGGCCCTGATAGGGCATGGGGCTGGCCACTTGGTGAAGGGCTGCATTGGGAGCTGCTTCCTGTGAGAGTGGAGATGCTACTCCAGCAGGGCTGGTTGGGTGGGTGGGCCGCCAAATGCTTCAGGGGCTGCAGCCGGCCAGCAGAGGCTGCAGAGACCAGCCAGTAGAGACCGGCTAACAGAAGCTTCAGAGACCAGCCAGCAGAGACCGGCCAGCAGAAGCTTCAGAGACCGGCCAGCAGAGACCAGCCAGCAGAGACCAGCCAGCAGAGACCAGCCAGCAGAGACCGGCCAGCAAAGGCTTCAGAGACTGGCCAGCAGAGACTGGCCAGCAGAAGCTTCAGAGACCAGCCAGCAGAGACCAGCCAGCAGAGACCAGCCAGCAGAGGCTTCAGAGACTCGCCAGCAGAGATCAGCCATCAGAGACCGGCCAGCAGAGACCAGCCAGCAGAGACCAGCCAGCAGAGACCGGCCAGCAGAGGCTTCAGACACCGGCCAGCAGAGACCGGCCAGCAGAGGCTGGTCAGAGCTCCAGCTCCAGCGCTCTTCCCCCATGCCTGTCACTTAAGAGGATCATCCACTGTCTGCTTGAAAGCAGACGCTCTGCCTGCTAGTGTCTGAGGTCAGGAGTCTACTGCAGGCATCCTCATCCTTAGAGCAGGGTACCCCGTTCTTATATAGAAGAAGCCTCCCAGGAGTCTGGAGTCTACTTCCACCTGCTGCTCTCTGTCCCCCACATTCTGGAAGATGACCCTGAGATTCAGCAGCCCAGCAGGCTGGACCAGGGGGGAATGCACAGGGGCTGACCTTGTAGAAGGACAACAGTGGGTGGAGTTGGGCCCAGGGACTTGTGTCCGCAGCATCTGCTTGTGGCTGAGGCCTCAAGACCAAGGCTGGGGATGAGGGCACAACCACAGGTGAACAGCACAGATGACAGGGCTGTGGAAGCTGCAGGGGCTACATTGCAAAGTGACTCAGAGGGAGGACGGACCGAGGCTTCATGCAGCTGAGTCACTGTGGGCCTGGTGGAGGGGGTGGGCAGGATGACAGGTGAGGACACGTCTGGCCAGGCAGGCCCCATTCCAGGGCTGCCTAGGCAGAGAATGTGAGGGATTAGCGGATTGTGGACCCTCAGAAAAGCTGCCCACTAGAATGTGGATATGGAGTCGCGTGGACCCTGGCAGCATGGTGGGAGGAGATCCTGTCTGAGTTGATGCTGGTAGCTTAGACCATGCGTCTATCTCACCAAGTCCACCCGAGTCCTGGGCCCTTTGCCCTTTGCCCCCTCACAGGGGCCTAGGTTGTGGCTCAGAATCATGGGCAACTCAAATTGTATTTAGGACACAGCCCTGTACCACAGTCAGGAGCCCCTCCATGGACCTCTACAGAGTCGCGGGGTTTATGCAGATGCTTGGCAGGGACTACGGTGTCTGTGCTGAGGAGAGCGTGTGAGAGGGTGGGTAGTGAGGTCAGGAGAGTCCCCTCTCCACTACCACGGGCCCCAGTGTGTCTGCCCGAGCCAAGGACCCAATGCGTTTGCTTCTAAACACATGGCCACTGGGCTGCTCCTGGGGTACAAGTGTCCAGAACCTCTGCTCGTGGTAATAAAAATAAATTTTATTTTTATTTTCATCTCCTTTTTGAGATAGAGTATTGTGACATAGCTCAGTCTGGCCTGGAATTCACAACCTCCTGCCTCAGCCTCTTGTGTGGTGAGACGATAAGGGTGTGCCATCTACATGTGTGTGGGGGGGGGGAGTTGGGGTCATTCGGGAGCAGAGGGAGCCAGGGGCAGGTGGGCAAGGGCCTTGTGTACTTCTGCCAGAGAGAGAGCATATGATGCAAGACAGTGGCCGAGGAAAGGCTGATGCGGGGCGTGTCAGTAGGGTGGGGGAGCTCTGGGAAGGCTGACGTGGGGCGTGTCCGTAGGGTGGGGGAGCACTGGGAAGGCTGACGGGGCCGCAGTAGTGGAGCACGGGAGAAGCTGACCGAGAGGTCAGTAGGTGGAGCTGGGAAGCGACGCTGATGCACAGGGTGGGAGCCACTCGGAAGGCTACGTGGCGTGTCAGAGTGTGAGCACTGGGAGAAGGCTTACGCAGAAGTGTCACAGGGTGGAGCTCCTGGAAGCTGACGCGGAGTGTGGCAGGGAGGTGGGAGACGGGGAAGGCGACGGTGGGCGCTGCAGCAGTGGGACACTGGGAAGGCGACGTGGGCTCAGAGGGGGAGCACTGGAAGGCTGACGTGGGTCGTGTCAGAGGGTGGAGCAACTGAGAGGAACACGGGCGTTCGCAGTGGGGAGTACTGGAATCTGAATCGGTGGATAGTGTCGTAGGTGGGATCTGGAAGGCTTGACGGGGCGTGTCATAGGGGAGACTGAGAAAGACCGCGTCCTAGAGGTGGGGACTCGGAGTGACGGGGGGCGTGTCAGTAGGGTGGGGAGTACTGAGAAGGCTGACGCGGGGCGTGTCAGGAGGGTGGGGGAGTACTGGGAAGGCTGATGCGGGGCGTGTCAGTAGGGTGGGGAGCACTGGGAAGGCTGATGCGGGGAGTGTCAGTAGGGTGGGGAGCTCTGGGAAGGCTGACGTGGGGCGTGTCAGTAGGGTGGGGGAGCACTGGGAAGGCTGATGTGGGGCGTGTCAGTAGGGTGGGGGAGCACTGGGAAGGCTGACGTGGGGCGTGTCAGTAGGGTGGGGGAGTACTGGGAAGGCTGATGCGGGGCGTGTCAGTAGGGTGGGGAGCACTGGGAAGGCTGATGCGGGGAGTGTCAGTAGGGTGGAGGAGCATTGGCCCGAGTTATGATGACGGCAGGGCATTGTGGCCCAGAGTGTGGCCCCCTCAGAAGGCTCCAAGCACGGTGGAGACCCTCCACAAACGACGTCACATTGTGGGCTCTGGTGCCCACTGGTCCCCTCCCAGAATAGCTTCCTGGATGCTGAAAGGGCTTCCTAGCTCCACCGGCCTCCCGCTGAAGGATAGCCCAGCCATCAGCCTCTCTCTCCTCTTTCTTCATGGCCTAGATCTGGTCCTACAACCAGAACCAGACTGAGGACGGCAGCCATGCAGTGGAGTGTGGGGGATACTATCAGCCAAGCCCGAAGCCCCGCAGGCCACCCCAGGGACAGGGGCCAGGTCTCCCTAGATTCCTCTTCCTGGGGCATCAGCAGTGTTTTGACTTCCAGGCTGGTTTGTGAAGAACACCCTCAAAGCATCTGCTGGATCTGCCGCCAGAGGGTTTCTGGAAGACAGATGGATGAACGGAAGTTTGGGCCGAGGCGCGATGGCGTGGGTGCAAATCTTAATGACGCCTCCCTCAGCTGAGGAGAATTCCTGGTCCTCTCTGAACCTCCGTTTCCTCCTCCGTAGAGTGGAAAGGACAGTAGGCATTCGTCAGAGGGCTGCAGAGATGGAGAGTTGGAGCTGGGTAGGAGGCAAGAGTAAACACCAGCTGCAGCCTGAGTGGCCCAGAGAAGCAGGGAGCAGGAGGGAGACCTGGCTCTAGAGTGTTATGGGCTGCCTGTTACAAAGGCCCTCAGCACCGGCCTTGCCTGGCTTTGCTGACAGGCCCTAATTGCAGATTTCAATGCAGGAAGCCTGCACAAGCCACAGTGATTCCCATTCACACATCACTCTGTATCAAGAAAGAATCTTCTGGAAATGTTGTGGTCCTCCCATCCTGCAAGCAGGACCTGAGGGCAGGCCCTAGCCCCTACTCAGAGGGGAGTAAGCAGAGGGGTGGGTGAAGCCAAGGGTGCCCTGCTAGGCAGCCTTGGGCCTGGGAAGCCCCTGTGGAGCCTGGGTTGACAGGCTCTGTCCTGGTTAGAGGCCCTTTTGCCTATCTGGACTCCGGCCATAGTTTGCTACCCCTGACTCAACATGGCTAGTGCGTGCACTGTCCTCTGTGGACGTGCTGGCTCATTTGAATTGATTTTTTCAAAACCATTGTGTAAAGAGGAGCTTTCAAAGCAGAGCGCCACAGAACCAGCTTCCTTGGCAGCAGCCCAAGGACCCTGGGGCTGATTCGACTCAGCACCCCCTCTCTCTCACAGGGCCTGGGGGATTCTATGAGTCAATCCTGGGTGTCAGCACATCTGTGGGGCCACCCTGTGCTGGCCTTAATGGAGTTTGTTCTTTTGGGAGAGCTGTTCTGGGTGGAGAGGAGGGAGGGGTGGCTGAGCACCTGCTTGCTGGCAGGAGCTACGAGCTGTGTTTATTTTTAATTTGACACGAAGACAAAAGCCCACACGATTGGCTCTGCCCTGGCAGAAACCAGGCCTAGGGCGGCCCTTTGGCAGAGTCCTGCTGATGCCTCAGCCTCATCAGAGCGGGTGAGATGGAGGGAAGCTGATCCCTGTCATGACGCCTTCCTGGGATGCCAGCCCGGCCCCTGCCTCAGCCTCGGGGCCCCTCTCCCTGTCAGGAGGACATGTTGGAGCGGGTGCTCAACCCCAGGGCCAACGTCTGCGTGCAGGTTTAGGCCACATCAGACACAGGAGAGCCAGGGCCCATGCTGCCCATCCTGAATCAGACCATGAGGGACAAAATAGAGTCTGAGGGTCAAGTTGGGTCTTGATCAGCCTCATTCTGGGAGCTCAGGGGTCGTAGCATCCACCTCCAGTACAAACACTGATTCTTGCCCTTGGCTGAGTCATCCTGACCAGGGAGCTCGAAAAAGGGGAACTTCCCAGCAGCTAGCGTATGAGCCCACAAGAGTCCGTCTGTTCAAATCCACCCAGGACGCCAGCATTCACCCCCATCTGGAGACTGGATCTTTACAGAGTTGCTCAAGTCATTAGGGTGGTCCTGAGCCAACATGACTGTGTCCCTCCAGGAAGAGGTGAACACACACACACACACACACACACACACACACACACACACACCACAGTGAGGATGTCTAGAAGATGCCATCTGCAAGTGAAGGAGAGCAGCTCAGGAGGCTCCAGCACTGGGCCAGCTTGACCTTGGACTTCAGCCTCAGGATTGGTGGTGACCGTGGTTGAAACCCTCAGTCTGAGGTGGTTTGTTCTGCAGCCCTGGGACACTTGCATAAGATTCCCACAGTGTTATGGTTTCCAAAGCCCTCTCCCCCTTGAAGAGGAATCCCCTAGCATCTGCTGAAGTGGGGGAGAGGCAGGGTAGGCTCTGGCAGGCCACAGTAGCACAGGCCTGTGGGGTCCCATGGGTTGGGGTGCTGGTCCACTGCTTGCTCTTCGTAGGTGGCTGATGGGCCAGGTTCTGAGATCTCAGGCCAAGCGGGTGGTGGGCAGTGTGAGTCCAGGAGGCATCCCCTCAGCAGGTGTGGTAGCTAGCTTTGTCTTGGGATTGTCTAGATCAGATGGCCTATGGGCATGTCTGGGGAGACTGGCTGGATTACCTTGATTGATTTGAGAAGACCCAGCCTGAGGCAGGAGGCTTTGACCCTTGGGCTTTGAGAATAGGGAAAGCGAGCTGAGCACCAACCACCCACACCTAGCACCAAGCACCCACACTTCACTGCTCTCTGCTCTTGACTAGGGATGTGATATGACTTGAGTTCAAGCTGCTTTGGCATCTTGGCAATAATGAACTCTCCCTCGGAATGGTGATCTGAAACAACCTCTTTGTCCCTTAAGTTGCTGTTTGTCAGGATATTTTATCACAGCTGCAGAAATGCAAACAGGACAGACGGTCTTTCTTGCGGCCCCAGGGCCATGCCTGGTCACTGACCCACCGAGGTGGAAGCCACTGCTGAGATGTGAGACAGGACAGCAGTATGGTCTAGTGTGCGGTGGTTGATGGTGCTCCCTTCCCCAAAAGAGGTACATCCCCAGGCAGAGCCACAAAGATAGCCTTGCCGGAGAAGCTCACAGGGGTCTGAGCTGGGGAGCTCGGAATGTGGTCACCTGGAATTATTGGAGTGAGCCAACATCCCACAATGTGTGTCTCCATAGGACAGAGAGACAGGGAGCGTGGAAGAAAGCCGCCACAGGACAGGCAGAAACTGGAGTGGGGCAGCCCCAAGCCACTGGGAAGCACGAGACTGGAAAAGGACCTGAAAAAGGTCCAGTGCTGCCGACACCCCATCTTGGGACTTCCGGTCTGTAGAAGGTGAAGAATAACCATCTACTGTAATGTCTGGCTGTTGTCTTTTCTTGAGGCGGAGAGCTCACTATGTAGCCCAGCTGGTCTCAAAATCTCAACCCTCCTGTCTCAGCCTCCCTAGAGCTGGACACACCTGGCTCCGCAGCCCCAGGGCACTCATCCACAGTGCCACGCTGGCAGCAAGGCACTGGTTAAGTGCCCAGGGGCCAGCTCCTGATGATGTGGGAGGTGATGCCCGGTTGCAGGCTGGGACCACGTTATACCATACCGTGCCTTCCTATATTAGACAGTCCATCACCGGTCCTCCAAGGCTCCCAGTGAGCAAATGTCAGCCATCTGATCCGCTCCACAAGCAACGTTTCTGGGAAGTAAGGACTATCCCATTCCTGAAGCCTGCCACGCTGCCAAACCCCAATGTGAAGTGGCTCATGGCATGCAAAAGAGAAAGCCCTGGTCAGATCATGTTCAAAGGGTTCTTCCTGGAAACTAACACATAATTTCTCAGTTGAACAGGTCAGACTTCCTCAGGTGGGTTCCCCAGGAAACCCCCCGTTGGGTGGTCATGCTGGGGGAAGTGTGGCTACTAACGGGACTTCCCCATGCTCCACTGGGTGGAGGTGCAGGTGGGAGTGCTCCACTGTGGTGAGAAGGTACCCTGCTGCAAGGTCCCTTAGCAGGGCCTCGGGCAGAGAAGAATCGTGGTCAATACCAGGCGGGTGGCTCCTTCACCAGTCTTGAGTTCTAGTACACTTCACGGCTCCGGAACTGGTTAAGCCAGCCATGCAGTCCAGCTGACATTATTTCCAACTTAAAGAGTGGTTCAGGACCACTGTGGCCCTGATGGTGCCAGGTCCCAGGATGGGGTCCTGCCCACTGGCCCCAGGATGGGGTCCTGCCCACTGGTCCCAGGATGGGGTCCTGCCTCACTTGTCTGGTTCCCTGCTGTCTGGCTCTGTCAGGGGCGGGGAGGCATCTCTCACTCCAGCACCCCATCCATGCAGGCTGGAAGTAGTCAAGCCAGCTGTGGTCCTCACAGTGCCTGCTTTGTTCCCATGGAACTTGTTTAGTGTGAACCCCAGGCAGGCCTGATGCAGGACATGGGTGAAGGAAGCTTTTGATGGAAGCCATTGATCCCCAGTGAGGCTGCGGGGAGAGGACAGGTGTCAGCTGCGCACAGCAGGGTTTGCCCTCAGGCCCCAGCAAGGTTGGCAGAGCACAGCTCTGCACTGCAGCCCCATAGGGATGCCAGGCAGTAATCACCAGCTCCTGTTGGCTGAGCTTGGTTCTTGGGGTGTCAGATAGGCTGAGTACCACTTGCCCCCAGATCAAGCAGGGGTGGCCAAAGAGAGCTATTTTTTTTTACCTTGTCACCAGTACCTGGGCCTCTCTGCCCTGCTGTGGATCTGTCTGAGCCCAGTAAGGTGCTCACGGCTGATGCATGGGGCTCAGAAGGTAGGCCAAGTTGGAAGCCAAGAAAAGCCCCGGTTCAAAAAGACTACCTTGCGCTTTTCATGGGAACTGCTCACTGAGGAAAAGAGACTTCTGGACACCTTGTCTGGAGAGCTCCCCGTACCAGCATCCAACGGATGGAAATCTCTGTCAGAACCACATTCCTGGATCCTATTTTGATACGGAGTTCAAGTACACAGTGCTGACCCTGGCCCTCTGGGCAGTTGGTCACTTCCAACATGGTGATCTCACCCTTTGCTGTCTGTTTCCAACTCAGCTGACTCACCCTGACCTCTCCAACTGGTCATCCCAGCAGTTGGGTGCTCCAAGAGGTCCCAGCCAGGACCCAGGGTAAAGCAGGGGGCCCACTTGTGCACAGGCAAACTCAGCACCCAACATGTTGCCCACATACATGCACGTATATGGGCAAGTGCACTTGCAGACGTATGTATGCATACAGCAAACACACATGCATAACCACTCACATAGAAGCACAAAATACATGTGTGCACACAGAGACATGGGCCCATGAGTGTGCACACACACAGACTGGTCTGTTTAGTGATTACTTAGTAACTCGATCTGACAGCAAGCTGCACTCTGGGTATCGAAGCAGAGCACCATCCAGGAATCAACGGTCTCAGAGATCCCGGGAAACACCTGTCTGTGCCTGGCCCAGAGGCGGCACTGTGGTCACACACCACTTTCTCAGGCTGAGGCTCCAAGGTTTCCCCATAAAAGGACCCTTCAGAGCTGGCGACGCCCGCCACAACCTTCCAGCACTGACTTCCCTTGGGCCACAAGGAACAGAACAGCAGGCCGGCCTGTTGGGGACAGTGTTCTCCTGTATGGGGGTGCTGCTCCCTGCAGGGCCTTACCTCCCCGGACCTAACCCCCAGCTCCCATCCCCACCCCAGCTGGGTCCTCCTCCTCTCTCAGCCCTCCTCCAAGGGGTTTGCGGCTTTGGTATGTGTCCTCCAGGGCCCCACCCTCTACAAGGCACGGGACCTGTGTCTACTTCAGCAGTGGACAGCAGCTCTGGGGACAGAATGAAGATGGGGGCACTGACATCGCGCTGCCAAAGCATCTCACCTGGAAACTGAGAAGCTGCTCCTGACCCTTGGAACAGCCCAGGAGCCCATGGCTCAGCAGCTAAAGCTGGGACCCAACTCAGCCGTTGGATTGTCCCAGTCCCCTCAGAGGTGATATGGGAACCATATGTGCCCTACCAGGGCAGACTGAGGTCAGGGCCACCTGAAGGCCACACCTGTCTTGCGCCACTTGCTCTAGTTAAGGAGTCTTTGGAGCCTTCCTGCACTGCTCCCTCTGCGTTCCAGTGTAGACCAAGAACACAGAGCTATACAGACACAGGTCACACTGCTAAAAAGTCTTTTTCTCACTGGGAACATTTAGGGAAATGTCTGATTTGGGGGTGCCTGTTGTCTTTTCTTCTCCCTGCCTTCCTCCAACCCACAATCCCCTTCCTTCCCCTCTTCTGTTTTTCCTTCCCTTCATTCTTTTCCAGCACGGTGGATTCAGGCGCCTGTAGCTTGTTCATGTTCCAGGCACTCCTATCCCAGACCCTCCAGGCCACCTCCCAGGGGTGTCTGAGTCCAGATGCCTTCCCTTCCTGAGTGGAAGACTGTGGGTAGACAAGTCCACTCCTGTAGCCAAAGCCAGCAGCACCCTGAGGGGTGTCTCCCTGTAGGGCAGGAGACGCAGTGCCAGCAAGAGCAGGCCACTTGCCCTGGGGACATTCTCCGGATGCTGCCCTAGCACAGGAGCAGGTCCTCCAAAGGCTTGCAGTACCTCCTCCCTGTGCTTCCGCCACTCTTTAATCTAAATCACAAAAGCAAAGTGTGCATAGAGATGTCCTCTGGGCACTTCAGATCTGCCCGCCAGCTACGGGAAGGTGCGTCATGCCAGCCGTCGGGTCCCTCCCCTGGCTCCACATAGTTCCTCCCACGCAGGGCAGTGCCAGCCTCAAGGAGGGGTTGGGCCACTATCTATTTGCCTTTAGTTCATAGCTCAATCAAAAGACTAACCAGATCAAAGTTACATTTCTTATCATTTTTAAGATTGAATGAGGACTGGCAACTGTTCTGGGCTGAATGGCCCTTGGCATCAATACCTGAACAAACTCAGAAGCTTTTACGAGCCCACTTGCCTTCCTCCAGGGTGGCAATAACTTATTGGCTCTGGAATTCTCTTGGAACATCGGTGTCAATGGGGATAAGCTTCTCGCTGCCAGCAGCCATGGACTTTTCTCCTCAGGAACTTGCTCATATGCTGACAACATGGCCTGGTGATGCACTCTGTTTGTGCAACAAGGCTGCCTAGCAAGGGCACTAGGGTCACATCATAACTCAAAAGCAGCATCTAACCTTGGTGAAAAAAACCTATGAAAATTAGCTAAGAAAAAATATAAGAAAGATGTGAAGGACTTAATATATAAGGAGTTTAACATATAAAGAGCTCTCAGAATAAATATGAAAAGCATTCGTTTTGGACATATTTTTATTTTAGTCAACTAAAAAAGTCTGAGGCTACTTTCTTTAGTAATAGCTCCCAGGAACCAGCTGTCTCCCACTTCAGATTTGGGCGGCTGACCTGTATTTCACCCCCAGAGGTTAAATGTGATGTCCCTAGAGGAGCTCCCTTAGTACACTCCTGTGTGTGCTGCTGCAACAGAACCCCAGGGGGCACAGCCCAGGCCACCTGTAGTGACATAGCAAAGGTTCAGGAGCCTGGGAAGTCCAATGTCACGGCATGGGCACCTGGTGAGGGCCCACTTACGTGTCAGCCCCTGGTATCAGGCAGAGAGCTAGAGAGGACAGCAAACCATCTTCCTACAAGGAAGCCCCTGGGCTGACCTTTGATCCATCCAGGCTGTAGAGAGCCCTCCAGCACCCAACACCTCCGGGGTGGACCCCAACCTCCCTATAGCTCCCATTTGAAAGCATAGACTGTGCGGAAAGCAGTGAAAGCAAGCGCTTTCCACCAGGGGAAGGAGCTAGCTTAAGAACAAGCCACTCTGGAGAGCCAAGCTGAAGTGCTGGGAGAAAGATGGAAAAGAAAGTGGTCTAGGGATAACATATGGCTCAGCCTGAGACCTTTCCCACCCTGAGTCCTGGCTATGCTAACCAGTGAGGCCAGTTGCATTTCAACCACTGAAGATCCATGTCCTCGATACCTTCAGCTGTTAACTTGGCCCAGCCTAGAGTCACCCGGGAAGGGGGAACTTCAGCTGAGGAATTCCTAGATCAGGTTGACCTGGGGCATGTCTGCCTGACAGCATCTTGATGACTGAAGTGGGAGGGTCCAGCTCACTGTGGGTGGTGCCATCCTTAGGCAGGTGGGCCTGGGCTTTGTAAGAGCTGTCAGAGCACTGGTCTGGGAGCAAGCCAATAAGCTCCTATCTTCCATGGCTCCTGATTCCACATTCCTACCTTGAGTTCCTGCCCTGACTTCCCTCAGTGATGGACTGTGACCTTGAGGAATAAGGCAAATAAACCCTCTCCTCCCCATGTTCCTTCCTTGGTGTTTGTCACAGCAACAGAAAGGAAATTAGAACAGTCCACTAATAGAGAATTGGGCAGAAAATCAGAACTGGGCCTTGAAATCAAGTCAGTGGGCATGAACACAGTTAATAAGTTCCAGACCTGTGCACTGAGGGGAGCAGGTACCCCTCGGGCTAAACGGTGTCTCCCCCAAAGATGCAGTAAGTCTCCGTGCCCACAAGGAAACGAGGCTGTTGCTGGAGCAGGGGGTTTGTGTTCTAAATCCTGAACTGACCACGTTCTCATGGGAGAGAGACCTTAGAGCAGAGACACCTCTGTGGGAAGGATTCCCACACTGAGGAACCAGAGACAGTCCTTCTGAGGACTCCAGACCTGCAGGGCCGGAGCACCTGCCCCGGAGCTGGGGTGCAGGGGGCATGCCCTGGCGGCTCTGCCACGCCCTGGAGGCTCTGCCACGCCCTCGCGGCTCTGCCACGCCCTGGCGGCTCTGCCACGCCCTGGCGGCTCTGCCGCGTCCCTTCCTGCCTCAGCTCCCTGAGGAGCGCACATCCACTGTTAGGCAGACCCAGCTCTGGAAAAGAACACAGATACTGTTTTCAGTTCTGAAATTTACAAAATCTTTTTGTCTTTCTGAGACAGGGTCTATCTATGTAGCCCCTGCTGGCCTGGATCTCTTTATGTAGACCAGGCTGGCCTTGATTTCACAGAGATCCAACTGCCTCTGTCTTCTGAGTGCTGGGATTAAAGATGTGTGCCAACCATGCTCAGCTAAGAAATCCTTTTTGAATGACAATTATTTTTTATTATTTTTTTATTTTTGAATGACAATTCTTTTTTTTTTTTTTGGTCTTTTTGAGACAGGGTCTACCTGTAGTGCCAGCTGTCCTGGAACTCACTCTGTAGACCAGGCTGGCCTTGAACTCACAAAGATCCACCTGCCTCTGCCTCCAAAGTGCTAGGATTAAAGGCGTGCGCCACCACACCGGCAAATGACAATTCTTAAATGATGGCACAGTGTATGGAAAATCCCAATTCTGGTCAATTTCATCCCAAGAAAGAAGTGGCTGCAAAAGACTGACATTTCCCAACACAGTGGAGACAATCCAAGTCTACCTACAAGAGAAAACATTAAGTGTTAGGTGTGGGGAAATATTAGACATGAACAATATGCCTTCAATATATGACATGAGAATTATCTATAAGTAGGAAGACAGGATATAAAACTATTCCTGGGGCTGGAGAGATGGCCTAGCGGTTAAGAGCGCCGACTGCTCTTACAGAGGACCCGGGTTCGATCCCCAGCACCCACATGGCGGCCAAGAACCATCTGAAACTCCAGTTCCAGGAGAACTCCAGTTCCAGGGGAATCTGACACCCTCTTCTGACCTCCGCGGCATTGCACGACACTGGTGCACAGACCTGCATGCAGACAGTACATTCATACACATACAGAAATAAATAAAATTAATAATAAAAAAAAAAAACTATTACTGGGCCAGGAAGATGGCTCAGTAGGTAAAGGTGCTTGCCGCCAAGTCTGAGCTCAATAAGTTGGCTCCCCAAGTCCCACATGGTAGAAGGAGAGAATCGCTCCTGCAAGCAGTCCTCCAGCTGCCACACACCCGCCATGGCACACATGCCCTACTCCACCCAACATAAATAAATAAAAATGTAATAAAAATTTCTTAAACTCCCATGGAACACAATTCAAATTTCTTTGTAAAAGTTCTAAATTACATATTTATTTAATTTTTAAAACTCATCATACCAAACTCAGTCATGATTATTTGAACATCAAAATTATGGACTATCTTTTTGTTGGTTTGTTTTTTGAGACAGGGTCTCCCTGTAGCCCCAAGCGACCTAAAACTCTCTATGTAGACCAGGCTGGCCTCCATCTCATAGAGATCCACTTGCTTCTCCCTCCTGGGCACTGGATTAAAGGCATGCATCACCTCTCCTGTCTGCACTGTCTTTATTGTTTATTATTTCTTATATATTTCATGTATATATTTCTTATAATGATTACATGTGTATTTTCTTTCTTAAGATGGAGTTTGGCTCTGAGCTTGTGGGTTCAAGCAATGCCCCTGCCTCAGCCTTCTGAGTAGTTGGGACTAGGAATGCATATCACCACACCCAGAGTACAGACCCAATTTTATCATCAGGAAAAAAGTTTTAGAATTCTGCATCCCTGAGGCATGTGCAACTGATCTTTGAAACCAACGTAGACACAAAGCCATGATAACACTGCCCACCCCAAGCCCAGCAAACTCCTACACATTCAAAGTCATAAAGCAATTTAAATTTGGTAGCAAAGGTCTAATTATGGGCCTGGTGTTTCTAGGTGATATCCGGGGAGCAAAACAAACAGTAGAGACTTTCTAAACCCTTTGGGGCACAGCCACGCCCTGAGGGTCACAGTCCAGGCTCTGTGGTCCACTCTGCATGCCCCATTTTGTGGAGTTTTTCTTTTCTTCTCACAATCTACAAATGTTTCAGCCAGAAGAGACACTTGACAACACCTAGACCCAGGGCAGTGGGGCGGCTTGCCCCAGGACATGCGGCAGGTCTGGGACTGTTTAGACGACTGGCTACCTCCCCCAGGTTGCTCAAAGGTGACACATGAATACTGGAATAGAGAGCCCCACTTCCTGGAGAGCAGCCCCACAGCACCAGTCAGGGACACATGTGTCACCAGGCTAGCACTCTGACATCTCCCAGAGTTGTATGACAGGCTCCCCAAGACCTTCTGGCCCCCCCATGCTGATGGACCTCTTGTTCTGTGGTTCTGTGAGGCTGTGGCCGTGGGCAGTCAGGACCAGGTCACCTGCTCTGGGGCAGGGCTGGCTTGTTGACTCACTGTCCACCCCCTCTCCCCAGTACCTCTGCCAGCTTGGGTGGGCAGATGAGGCGGGCCCATTTGGAAGGAAGGGGGCTGGGCAGGTTTGTCCTCCACCTGCTGAGCCACTGGCCCTCAGGCATCCAGGAGGCCCTCCGGACCACCTTTGCCCTGTGGTGGTAGACACTGTCCCCTGACTGTGGGCCACTCCCAGAGAAGTTTGGGACGTTCCCAGATCACCTACTGATAGTGCTGGCTCTCGGTGCCGAGCTGAGAGCCTCCCCAAGACTGTCCTGGCTGCCTGCTTCAGGGATCCAAGGGAACCTGGGTTTGTCTCCACAGAGGGCTATCAGGCCACCACTAGTCAAGGGCCCCAGTCCCCTGCTGCGTGGCCTTACTTGGTGCAACATGGCCAAACAGGCTCTCCAGAGCTGCCGCCAACCAAGGCATAGCCATGGGCCAATGACCTCCTGCCTATCCCATCAGGCTCCTCTGTGGTGTTAACTAACAGGTGGCTGGTCTAACTAATCAGGCTTTTGCTTCATCATGGATTTGATGCAGTAGTCACCGGGCCTTTGAAGGTCCTGGCTGGTACTGAGCACCATGCTTTCCATGTCTCACCCAGTAGCCCCCACACTCTACAGAGTCCATACATTAGCTGGGAAGAGCTATTCCCCTAAGGTCCCTGGCCTGCAACTGCTGTGTGGGGGATCCCTGATAACCTGGTGCTCTAGGTTTAAAGAGCCTCAAGAACACTTCCCATAAATCAGTGGGGAAATTTCTCATGTATCAATCAGTCAGAGTTTTTCAGGACAAGTAGAAGACGGTTGGTTCAAGCCTGTACCCTGGGCAGGTGCTGGCCTCCTCTTGGTGGTGCTGGGTCCTGGGTCCTTTGGTGTGCAAGAGCAGCCTCAGCTGGGTCCTGAGTACCTGCTTCCCATGCTCTGGTGACCTGCAGTGTGGGGAGCCTGTCTGTGGGGAGGATCCTCACTACAGAGCCCTCCATATGATTGGCCTACCTCTGCACCCCTGGGGTCTCTGGCCTCTGAGGATGGGATGGGCTGCTGGGAGGTTTTGGTATTTCAGGTTCTGGATCGACTTGCCTACTTGGCTTGAAAAGCTTTTAACGTTTTGGTAAAATACGCACAACATAAATTTTACCACCTTAGCCATTTTTTTATTGTATTTTTTTTTGAGACAGGATTTCCCTGTAGCCCTAGCCAGCCTTGATCTCCCAGATATCTACCTGCCTCTGCCTCCCAAGTATTAGGATTAAGGCATATGCCAGCACACCTGGCCCTTATTTATTTTTTAGACCTGTCTTTTTGCTCTGTAGCCTAGGCTTGCCTTAAACTCTTCATCCTCCTGAGTGCTAGTTCTTCTCGCATCACATCTGAGCACCTTCACCCAGTTTTGAGTGCATGGTCGAGAGCTGGCCAAGGGGCTGGGAGCAAATCCACTTCTAAAGACTCCTGGTGACTTCCCTGGCTTTGAGGACTACTGTGGATGGCGGGGGGGCAGGATCACAGGATTTCAGGGTGCCCTGAGGAGCCTGGGACCCCATGGGAGTCACGAAAAGGGATGAGGTGAAAAGCATCGAAAGACAGGAACCAGGTAGGGTAGCCGGACTCCTGTAGCCGGACTCCCAGGTCCTGGGTGCTCCCTGTGAGTGGAGGAGGCTGGGCCAGGGGCCCTGCAGCTGGGCAGGACAGCCAACATACGGGGTTTGCCCCTCTCCAGCCCTGGCCCATGAGTCGATGTCCCCAGGCTGTTAGTGTCTCTGTTACCTTCTTAGCTCAGGAGCTGCCTGTTGCTTCAAGTCTGCCTTTTCTTCTGTACCCCATCCCCTCTCGAAGCTGTGTCTGGCTGAAGAGTCTCCTTCAAACTCAAGTTAGCCAGAACCACAGGATGTGACGTGACCTGTCAATAGCAGGTTTGAGGATGTAATCAAGCTACATCGCGGCCACACTCGATTCGGGTAGACCTTCATTCCAATGGCTGAGCTCCCTACAGAAAGGTCACAGACACAGACCCAGTGAAGAGAACGTCCCATGCTGGCAGAGGCAGAAGCCCTGTGTCTACAAGGCAGGAAGTCCAGGGACTTGCAACAAGGAGGGCCTCCTGGAAGGACCCTCCCCAGAGCCCCCAGGAGACTTGGCCCTGACACACGAGTGTAGATTTCAACAAGGAGGGCCCCCTGGAAGGACCCTCTCCAGAGCCCCCAGGAGACTTGGCCCTGACACATGAGTGTGGATTTCTGGCTTTGGGACCAAAGGGTAGCTTGCCCTACGCCCTAGTCCACCTTCAGTCCAGCTGCTTCCAGACCTTTCTTTGGTCCAAGCACCTGGGACGAGTTGCATCTCAGGAAAGGCATGCTGCCCTCTGTGACAGCCCTTTCTGCTGGGCTCTTCCTGAGGCTTCCGTGGACCACAGAGACAAAGCCAACACCGTAGGGCTGAGGTCTCAGCCTCTGTCCCTCTTTGCGTGGCAGCCGTGGGCTCCCCATGTCGCAACTTTAGAGGGTGTGTGGTGTGCATCTCCTGTGGGCCATCTTTACTAGCAGATCCAATGATACCCTAGCCTCCTTGTGACACTTGGTGATGCATTTTCCTTTTAAACAGCCACAGTAGCCAACACCATGGAAACCAGGTTGCAGAGAATGAACACCCTTCTGCTGCCCATGTAAGGAAAATGCCTTCCGACCCCTGCAGCCTTCCTCACAGGTGGCAGCCTGAGTGTTGCCTTGGCAACCCAGGGACAGGCCTCCACATTCCCTGTGGTTAACAAGCCGTGAGCTGGGCCTGTGTCTCCAGACTCCTGTCAGTGGCTCTGCCTTTGGCCTCCAGGGACCCTTTCCTCTGGCTGACCTGCATCCATTTTCATTGCTTCACGACCCTCAGAGACAAGTCTCCTAAAAAATAGAGGGAGGCAGGCTGGAGAGATGGCCTAGCAGTTAAGAGTGCCGACCGCTCTTACAGAGGACCCGGGTTCGATCCCCAGCACCCACATGGCGGCCGAGAGCCGTCTGAAACTCCAATTCCAGGAGAACTCCAGTTCCAGGGGAATCTGAGACCCTCTTCTGACCTCCGCGGCATTGCACGACACGGGTGCACAAACCTGCATGCAAACAGTACATTGATACACATACCGAAATAAATAAAATTAAAAAAAAAATAGAGGGAGGGGTCTGAGGGGTCAAAGAGGGAGCGACGAGGCCTGCCACTGTGCACCCGAGACCACAATTTGGTGTTTTGACCATACTTTTCAAAGAGTCCTAGTCTCCAGGATGGAAAGAGAAAGGGGCAGCCTGACACCCACAGGGAGCCGTCCGTTCACCATTCCCACAGCAGAATTCTGGGAATCAAGTGGAAGCCAGGATTTTGATGACACAAAGCAAGATGCTTTCTCCACAGGCTGGGGGAAAGGCAGGCGTAAACTCCACACTGAAGGGAGCCAGCACTGTCTACAATGGCTGGATGGAGAACACGAAGTGCCAACAGTGTCTCTGCCTTGCATTTTCATCTTTGCTTATGCCTGTATTTTATTTTCTTTTTTTTTACATTTTTTATTATATTTTATTTTTATTTTATGTGTATGAGTATATTGCCTGCTTGCACGTAAGTACACCTGTATCATATAATGCCCACAGAGGTCAGAAGAGGGTGTCGGATCCCCTGGAACTGGAATTACAGGTGGTTATTAGCTGCCACATGGGTGCTGAGAATTGAACCTGTACACCACCATGCCTGTCTTATGCCTAATTTACAAGAGCAACCAGTGCTTTTAACCTCTGAGCCATCTCTCCCACCCCTGTATTTTCTAAGTTTCTTCTGTATGTTTCCATCAGTCTTTCCTTCTTGTCCCTGTCCTGCTTTCCATTCAGTCAACCTTGGTCCAGAACTATTAAATGGAAAATTCTAGAAATAAGTAATCTGAGGACCAAAATGGAACCTTGGGCCATTCCCCCCATTCTGCCCAAGACATGAATCATTCATTTGCCTCATGTATTCACACTGCATATAATTCCCTCCTGTGCAGAACTGAGTTTCAGAGAGACCACTGCAGAATCATTGTAGAACTGGGTTCCTGGGCTCTGTGCTGTATCTCACGGTCACAGCACCTGTGTCGCTCATTTCATCTGATTCCACAGGCTTTGGGTCATCACAAATCACCACTGCAAGAGGGGTCATCACCGCACAATTATGTATTTGAGAGGAGACAGACTGTGTCATAGCTTGTAGTATAACATATTATTCCATTTGAGTATTGGTTATTGGTCTAAAATTTTTATTATGCCTAATTTATAAACAATATTTTTTGGTCTTTTTAAGACAGGGTCTCCCTTTAGTCCCAACTGGCCTGCAGCTTGCTATGTAGACCAGGCTGGCCTTGAACTCACAGAGATATGCCTGCCTCTGTCTCCTGAGTCCTGGGATTAAAGTTGTGTACCACCATGACTGGCTTATGCCTAATTTATAAACCTTATCATAGGCATGTACATATAGAGAAAGCATAGTACAGTTATACTGTTATCACACGTGTGTGTGTATTCACACCATAACAGTTAATCTTCATTGTTAACCTGGGGAGATTTGGAATCACCTAGGAGACACACCTTTGGAGATGTCCTTGAGGGTGTTTCCAGAGAGATTTAACTGAGGAAGGAAGACCCAACCTGAATGTGGGCTGTGTCATCCCATCAGCTGGGTCCAGGATTGACTGAAAAGGGAAAAGCATCTGTGACATGTAACCTTCTCCATGCATTTGCTTTGGAAGAGTTATTAGCCTTCTGATTAGCACTGACATTTAGATACATATATCCTGTAAAAGGATATATGTAACAGTAGATTGACAATGAACATTGAAGACATACTAAAAACACAGGGGAAAGAAACAGGAGGAAGTGAGCTGAGCACCAGCACCCATCCCTCTCTGCTTCCTGACAGTGCTTCGGGCACCTTGTCACCGCAGCTAGAGCCCCTTTGTCCACCACGCCTTCCTGCTGTGATGGCTGTGTCCTCAAGCCAAGAGCCAAAAGAAGCCTCCCTCAGCTGGGCGTGGTGGCGCATGCCTTTAATCCCGGCACTTGGGAAGTAGAGGCGGGCGGATTTCTGTGAGTTCAAGGCCAGTCTGGTCTAACAGAGTGAGTTCCAGGCCAGCTGGGGCTGCAGGGAAACCCTTTCTCGAAAAGACAAAAAAAAAAAGCCCCCCCCAACTTGCTTTTGTCAGGTATTTTGTGACAGCAACAAGAAAAGTAACAGGTCTGCATACACTGGGAAACACGGGCACACCTGTGTGTAGAGCACGTCTGATCTGGCACTCATCTCGGTTTCAGGAATTCCAGAACATCCCTTGTGGATGTAGGGGGGCTGTTGCAATTTTATATAGAAAGCTAGACTTGGTGGGGGGCACATCATCCTCTTTCCACCGAGGGCAGCTGAAATCAACTGGGATCATCTAAGAGCCAGACTCCCAAACTTAGGTCACAGCCTGTCCTTCCTCAGCTCAACAGGGAGCTGATCCCAGAACAGGGCGGGTCCTCCCTTCCCCCAGGGTCTGGGCTGTGAGACACCCAGAGAATTGCTTCTATCTCTTGAGCCAGGAGACTTCCATTTCTGCCTCGCTCCCTGGTTGCTAACCTCCCCCCTCACCCCCCCTTATATGCCAAGGTCAACCCCCAGCTCCTTTGCCGCTCTCCCCATGATCCTTGCCAAGAATGCCCCAAAGATGCCACACGTCCCCAAGCAGCCCTGGAGAAACCACACAAACAGGACTACATTGAATGCCCACACAAGATTTCCCAGCCTGGCCTCAGAGCCCCAGACTCCATTATCCATCTCTTCCATATTGACTGAAAATCTGTGCTCAGAATCCACAGGGAAGCAAAGAATGGTTGCCTCCCGCCTGCACTGCCCAGGCCACGGCCACAGCTCTGCCTCCCGGGCATTTCCCATTCCAGGCCGCTTTCCCTTCCAAGTCCTCTGCTCCACCACCCTGCGGCAGTACCCTGTGTAAGCTGCTTGCTCGTGATCTTCTGTGTCTATTGTTATTCTCCTTACTCAGAACCAATGCTCTGGAGAGAACGTGTCTGTGGTGTCTAGTCCCCGGGTTGCCAAACTTCAATAGCGCTGGCCCACAGCAGGTGTCTCATGAGCCTTTGGGGGTCATCTGGTGCCAGACTCCCTGGAGAATTCACAATTGGGTTGCACCATCCCTCTTCTCTGGGACCTGTCCCTTCTCACCTTGACCCCAGCGTGGCGTCGCCATCTCTTTGCATCTTCTTCCTGCTCACCCGTGTTCATTCCCACAGCTCCCAGCACAGCTCTTTCAAATTATGAACCTCGTAGATGCCTTCCAGATGATTAAAACAAACACAGAACAAGACAGCAGCCATGTGTGATGCGGGTGGACCCGGAGACAAAGGCAGCCACTGCTGAACATCTGTTGGGGGAGTAACAGCACCCAGCAGAGTCCAGGGTAAAGCTCAAGGCCAGCCCTGGCCAGCCAGGGGCCCCAGATCTGCTCTCTCCACATTTTTTCAGGGAACAGCTTCCCAGGCCACAACCTTGCTTCCTCCTCTAGTTGAATGTGTTTCCCCAAAGTGCGTCAGCTGGCAGTTTAACCCCCACATTCATACGATGATGGTATGTGGAGTCTTTAGGAAGGGGTTGGGATGAGGTCAGGGTGGGGCTCCCACCATGGCTGTAGTGAGGTCAGGTCAGGGTGGGGCTCCCACCATGGCTGTAGTGGCTTTATAGGTGGAGGCAGAGACCTGAGCCTGCACACCTGCTCTGTCTCATCATGTTACCCCACTATGATGCAGGAAGAAGACCATCAAGGGAACCCAGCACCCAGCTCTTGACACTGGCTCAGCATCTCAGAACCAACAGTCAAACCATCAGCCAAACAAGTCTCAGTGACCACGTGCCAGCCTCAGTGACCAGGGCACCCTGAAGCGATAGTGACTCCTCAGTGACAAGGCACCTGAAGCAATAGTGACTGCCTTATCTTGGGCACTTTGCTACAGCAACAGAAAGCAGACTGGCACTCCCCAGTTGCTTGGCACAGCTGGTGACCAGTAGGAAGCTGGCCCTGATGGATGAGTTCTTCCCAATATGCCCCAACAGCGTGCATGACTACCCCTAGCAGGTATCCATACTGCTTTTCCTTTTTATTATTTTTATTTTAGTGTATGAATGTATTGGCTGCATGTGCATAAGTGCACCTCTGTCATGCAATGCCCAAGGAGGTCAGATTCCCTGGAAACTGAGTTATAGATGGTTGTTCACCACCATGTGGGTGCTGGGAACTAAGCCCGGTCCTTTGTAAGAGCACCAATGCTCTTAACCGCTGAGCCATCTCTCCAACCCCGCCCCCCATACTGCTTTTCTTAAACCAGCCTCTTTCCCAGTAAGCACTGACACTCTCCTTTTGGCTCTTGCTGACCTTCATGGACACTGACCCCACATGGTTCTCCATCTCCAGCCTCCTCATGACTTCACAACACAGGTTAAGGGCACAGGCATCCATGAAGCTTAGGGACCTTCTCCCCCATCCAGCAAAACCAGCAGCTGCATCCGTGGTTCCTCATGAGCACTAGCAACATAGCCTAATATCTGCAAGGCCCTGAGTTCCCGGCGCTGCAGAAGATAAGAACTGAACATAAACTCACAGCCTTTATTTACTGCTGAGGGGTTGCAAACTTGTGCAGCTGTCACAGAATTTAGTGTACAGGTTTCTCGGAACAAACAACAACAGCAACAACAAAAACTAACCTAAAAATAGAATTACCACATGGGCCAGCTATACCATTCCCGCGCATTTGGGGAAGGTCTCCCAGTTATAACCAGAGAGGCTTCACATCCATGTTTCTCTCTGCAGTGTTCACAATAGGCAGGAGATGGAAGCAGCTAGATGTCTATCAACAGACAAATGGGCGATGAAAATGGGGTACCTACACACGAGGGAATTATTTACTTATTTACTTACTTGTTTATTTATTTATTTATTTATTTATTTGTCTTTTTGAGACAGGGTCTCCCTTTAGTCCCAACTGGCCTGGAGCTCACTCTGTAGAACAGGCTGGCCTTGAACTCATAGATATCTACCTGCCTCTGCATCCTGAGTGCTGGGATTAAAGGCATGTACCACCATGCTTGGCTCCACATGATGCAATTTTATTCAGCTGTAAAGAAAAATGAAATTGGGCTGGAGAGATGGCCTAGCGGTTAAGAACGCCGACCGCTCTTGCAGAGGACCCGGGTTTGATCCCCAGCACCCACATGGCAGCTGAGAACCATCTGTAACTCCAATTCTAGGAGAACTCCAGTTCCAGGGGAATCCAAGACCCTCTTCTGACCTCCGCGGCATTGCATGACACAGGTGCACAGACCTGCATGCAGACAGTACATTCAAACACATACAAAATAAATAAATAAAATTTTAAAAATAAATAAAATTTAAAAAAAGAAAAATAAAATCATGACATTTGCAGGCAAATTGAATAGAACTGGAAAATATTATCTTATGTGTAATATTCAGAGCCAGAAAGAGAAATACATTCTTTCTCTTGTATGTGGATCCTAGATTTTAATTTTTCTATAAGTGTGGGAGATTTAAGTCATGAAACTAGAGAGGGAAAAAGGTCATGGAGGACCTGAAGTGGAGGAGGGGGCAAGAGAAGGAGGAAGGAAGACTGGGAGAGGGACGTGGGGTGGACACTGGGGGAGGACAGAGGAAGAAGAGGGTAGCCAAACACAGAGTGTGAAGGTCTAAGGTGAAACCTATTTATATGCTAATCTAAAAAAATTTTTAAACCCAAAATATAAAAAAAATAACACACACACAAAAATAAGTCAGAGAGAGAGAGAGAGAGAGAGAGAGAGAGAGAGAGAGAGATTCATTACTATCAGAAACCCTCTGCTCTGGCCCATGAATAAGCACATCTCTACTGCTTCGGTCTGGAGCCACCTCTCGACCCCCAAGTGCCTCCTGCTGCCCTCCCAAGGTCCCAAGACCTCCACTTCTCCCTGTTGGGAACTGAGGGTCTTGGCTGGCTTTGTCATTTTCTTTTTTTTTTTAACTTTTTATTTTTTATGTGTATGAGTGTACTGTCTGCATGTAGGTTTGTGCATCTGTGTCGTGCAATGCCGTGGAGGTCAGAAGAGGGTGTCAGATCCCCTGGAACTGGAACCAAAGATGGTTCTCTGCCACCATGTGGGTGCTGGGGATCGAACCCAGATCCTCTGCAAGAACATTCAGTGCTCTTAACCGCTAGGCCATCTCTCCAGCCCCCGGCTTTGTCATTTTCATGGGTGGGATCACCTGGACCCTGGCTGCTGACCTGAGTACTGTGAGCCAGGCAGGGGGCCCTACCCAGGCACACTCTGACAACAGAGGCCTTCTGGAGCCTATGGCTCCCAGGGAGGCAGTATGGTGGTGGGCTGCTGTCAAGGTCAAGGCCAGGTGGTCTCTAGGTGGATCTGCTCACCCAGCTCTTAGACTAGCACTGGGGGACATGGGGCCCAGCTCTTCTCCCTGCTTCTGTTCCAGGCCCAGGCTGTGATTTCTGCCTCAACACCCACCAGGGTTTGCAAAACTTCCCAAGTAAGGTAGAGCCAAACAGGTGGGGCCAGCCTGGAGCATTTCATCTCACTTTCCCATCATGGAAACCACCAGGCAGATGCAATACAAAGCAAAACACTAAGCCAAACAGATTCAGTCAGGAGAACAGAAAGGACCTTCAACACTAGGAAGGTGAGCCAAGAAAAAAGCGTGCTTTGTCTGCTCCCAGTGGTACAGGAAAGTCACCCTTCCCCTCAGTTACAGAGGGCGGCATGGTCTGTGCAGCCCAGGATAGCAGGTGCACCCCTACTTGTCTCAGCTACTGCAGTATTGCAGGCTCTGTGCTGTTAATTTATGTTCAGAAGGAAGGACAGACATAGCCTTGACAAGCAACTACCATGGGTACAGAGGACCACTTTCAGCAGCAGGGATTGATTTCCAGCCCATGTCCAAACAACAAAACCGAGCCCCCCCCCCATTACACCTCCAGGGCAGGTGTGAGAATTCCAATGGAAAAGAAGAGTGACTCCCATTTCCCACAGAGGGTAATGCTACTCAGTCACACAGTGAGGCACACAGGGTGTGCTTCATCCTCTGTGCTAGGCAAAGACTTTCTGAGTCATTTGCTCACATCTCTAGAAGCGCACACTAGTTGTTCTCTTCGGCAACAACGCATACCAGAGAACCAGAACGAAAGCACGGGTGCTGGAAGGAAAGGCAGCTTCCCGGGGAGCCATGACAGAGCCATCTGGGGAAGAGGTGGTTTCAGGACGGTGCCAGGTACCAGCCCTCCCAGGTGGGCTTGTTCCTCCCTACTTCCTGCCTTTGTGGGCACAACAAGTTCCTCCCCTAGGAGCTGGGAAGGGACAGACAATATGGTCACTGCTGGCACAGGGACAAGGAGGTGGAAGCCCAGGAAGGGCTAGAGGCCAAGTGTGCCTGGGTCCTACACCGGGACCACAGTCTTCACTTTGTACCAATGATGTCTGCAAACACAGACTGTTGGAAAGACTGAGATCAGTGGGTGGGAGGCTGGGGAGAAATGCTACGTAGAAGGAAAAAGGGTGTCTGGGTCCTTACTCTTCTGTTTAGTTCTCCTGGGAATGGAGGAGGGTGTTGGGACTCCAGAGAGTAATAAAAACAGTGGAAAGCTGCTCAGCTGGGAAGAACTAAAAATACTCCAAACTCTTGGACTATAAACCTGGGACAACTCAGAGGAGCACTCTGAAAGGCCAAGGGGACTCTGGGACTGTTAGTGTCCTTGACTGCCTTTCAAAACACACTGGCCCTAATGAGGTACCCAAAAGGCAGAGCAGAGCGGGGTGTGGCTGAAATTCTCATGGGGCTGAGGGCACAGCCTCCAAACATTTTGATTAATTCTTGCTGCCTGGGCCTTTTTCTGACAAAAAGAGAAACCATCCTAGGCAAGATGCAGTTTAGCTCCAAACTGCTGCCTTCCTTGGAGAAACCGTCCCTCTCGTCCTGCTTTCCCTTTAGAACACATCTTACTTTCTGATGAGGTGTGAAGAACACAAAGCCAGCCGGCACAGACAAAAGGAAAAGTCACACACAAAGGCGGTTTCCCTCTCTCTCCACCTCATCTCCACTTTCATGGACCCCGCTTCCAGGAAGCCCCCCTCCCCCAGGGTCAGACCCAAGGTCCCAGAAGCCCTGTGCCCTAGGCTGCCTGGAGACAGCTTGAGGACAGAGTGGGCCAGCTGGCAGGCAGCATTGCCAAGGGAGCAGGCAGAGTGCCCAGTCTTCCAAAGGAGAGGTCCTGGCTGCTGCAGACCCCACCTATCAGCACTGGGTGAGGGTGGAGGGGGTGCACCCTCCACTTCAGCTGTCCCCAGGATGCTGCAGGACCAGAGTGCTGGGGCTGGACTTCAAGATGCACTGTTTCGGGACAATACATCTCTTATGCTGCAATCTTCCAAACTGCTGCACGCTTGGAGATATCTTTCCGAACAAAAGTAACTAGCCTTCAACTGGCCGGCCTTTCCCAGGGCAGGGCTTGTGGAGGGGGCTTCAGTTGAGCACCGGCAGCTGGCCTATCCTCTTGGGAAAGGGGTGAAGATCACCCCCACCCGGGCTGGAGCACTGGCTGCATCGGGTACTGAAAGGCACAATGAGTTGTCCAGGGTCACAACTCCGGAGCCCCATGCTGCAAGGCCCGGGGCCCAGGTCCATCCTGCCACGTCCCGAGGACACGCAGGGAGTCGTACCCCGCGGGCTGCAGTTGACGCAGGCTGGGCCTCCTGCGGGTGTGGACCGCGCGCAGGCTCCCCTGGAGCTGCCCCTTCCCGAGTGCGAGACCTGGCGCCTCAGAAGGGTCGATGCCGTGTCACCTATGCCCGGCAGGGGGCGCAAGCAAGCGCGGGCGGGCTCCGGCGCCGGCCCCTGACGTCACCTCCCGCGGTCGCCTAGGCGACGGCCTCACGGGCAAGCGCGTCAGAGCCGCCAGTCTCTTGGCAACCGCCCGATCTCCGCTCCCCCTCCGCTGGCGCTAGGCCTCGCGTCGCTCTGGCGTCAAAGCGACGTCAATGGGCGGCGCCCACCGCGGGGGCGGGGTGGGGAGGGGCCTGCGCGGGGCGGGGCGGGGCGGGGCGAGACGAGGCGGGGCGGAGCGGGGCGGGGCGCGGGCAGCCGGCGGGCGGCGGGGCTCTGACATGCGGCGCGGCCCGGGCGGCGGCGGCAGCAGCGGCGGCGGCGGAGCAGCGCGAGCAGCGCGAGCGGCCGAGCGGGCGGCAGGGCCGGCGGCGTCCCGGGCCGGGCACGCGGAGGGCGGCAGAGGTGAGTGGCGCCAAGACGAGGGGCGACGGCGCGGGTTCGAGTCCCCGTGGCCCGCAGGTGCGCGCGTGGGGTCGCGGTCTGCACTCCGGCCCCTCCGCCCTCCTCGCGCTCCGCATTGTTGGGGCGGCCGGGAGGAGCCCTAGCCCCGGGCGGCTGGGGGCGGGTCCCTAAGGACCCGAGTGTTCAGATGGCAGCGCAGGTGTGGGAGCCCGCGGTTGGCGGGGCCAGAGACCCGAGGGAGTCCTAGGCTGGCGCGGAGCCGCCCGGGCACGGAGGGCTGGGGACACCGGGTCAAGGGAGGGCGCGTGGGGCTCCGGCAGGGGACACCGGGTTGGGGGCGTGTGGGGCTCAGGCAGGGGCCACCGAGTCGACGGGGCGCGTGGAGCTCGAGGGCAGAGGACACCAGATTGGGGGCGCGCGTGGGACTCAGACTGGGGAACTGGATCGGGGACGCGCGTGGGTGTGAGGACTGGGAACTAGGGGGGTCGGTGGGCGTGCAGGCCGTGGGACGCGGGATCAGGAGAGTGTGCGTGGCGTGAAGACCGGGGCCGGGACGCCTGGGACCGGTGGACAATCGTGTGCGGGACCTGGCTGTGGGGATCCATCCAGGTCAGTCCGCGCTGAGTGCGCCCTTGCTGACCCTCAGGTCCTGCCCGGAGCCATGGTGATCATGTCAGAGTTCAGCGTGGCCCCCTCGGGTGCAGGACAGCAGAAGACGCTGCGAGTGGGTTTTTACGACGTGGAGCGGACCCTGGGCAAAGGCAATTTTGCGGTGGTTAAACTGGCGCGGCACCGAGTCACCAAAACGCAGGTGCGTTGGGGGAGACCAAGTCTGTAGACCCAGCCAGGGGGTGGACCCCGCGCTGATTCAGCCCAGAAGGGTTGATTGTCACAATTGTAAACGCTAACATTGTTTAGTCTGGTAAAGAAAAAAAAAATGGTTTGCATTATCCTTCTGCATAATTTGTACAATTACTAGGGAACAGCAAAGATAATAATGACCAACCACCTACACACACACACACACACACACACACACACACACACACGAACCCAGAAGAAATATGTGAGTCCATAAAGCGCGCTGGCTGTATTAGGTTCGTTTATTTAACTTCCATTTCTTTAAATAACATTAGCGGCTACTTTCATTTTCCCCCAACTTTTAGTGACCTTTTGGAGACATAAAACGTTTGCAAAAACTGAAAAAGTGCAAAGGAGGATTTTTTTTTTGTTAAACAAAATATCTCTTTTCTTTTTAAAACCTGTAGGTGGCAATAAAAATAATTGACAAAACACGCTTAGATTCAAGCAATTTGGAGAAGATCTACCGCGAGGTCCAGCTCATGAAGCTGCTAAACCACCCTCATATCATCAAACTGTACCAGGTAAGACCTGGCCACCCGCTTCCGGAGTTCCAAGACAACTCAGTGGCTTCCTGCTCCTCCTCACCATGCCTGGGGTGTCTGAAGGTTGCCCCCTTCCCTCATGGTGTGTGGGAGTCAGGGAGCACAAGTAAATAGATTGATCTTTATAAGCTATGCAGATTTACTGATGATTATTTTTGGTTTTAGATTATATTTGAGATTTGCTTGTTTTAGGTTTTATTCAGTATCATAATTTGTTCCTGTTTTGAATGCATTCCGGGTCTGTTGATGAAGTTGTGTCACTATGGGAATAGTGACTTGTACAGTGTGGGCAGGTCAGGCCTAGTACAGAAGGACAAATTTGAGCAAAACTTAAAACTTCTTCCTTGGCAGATAATTATTAAACTTTAGAAGCAGCTGCCTTACTAGTGTCCAAAGGGTTTGTTTTTTACTTGGTGTGCTTGGTGTTGGAATTAAAATATTATGCATATCTCTGAGAAATAAGGAACTTAGTAGGCAGCAAAGCAATTGTCCTCAAGTTTCCATAGTGATAAACAGCCACTTCTGCTCTGATGAAATGGGTCTAGGTGTGGGGAGCCAGTCCTTTGCAAATGCCCTTTTACCTGCTTGTATTGGCATAAATTTCCTCAGTGATTTTCGGAGTGCTTTTGAACCTCAGGTGACTATGGGGGGTGTGAGTATGCAGCCGGAAAAGCTGTGTGTGCTGGAAACTAGGAGCGGGAACTGTATTTTAAAATTACCCCCAACCTTTTCTCAGAACAAAGGCAAACATGTCACTTGAGCTTGTCTGTCCCTTGTGGTGACAGCTCCCCCAGCGTCTCTAAGCACAGAGCCCAGGGCTGCATGTTCAAGGGCCATGTTTTATTCTGATCCTCGTTTTTAAGTTGTGCTCGGAGGTCAGTTTCCTCCATGGCCAGTGCTGGGGGGATGGGGAGGCTGGGGAGTGGGCTCCAGGGCAGGCGCTGAGCCTTGCGATTCTGCCATGGAGTTGCCTGGGCTGCCCTTAGCACCCTCCTCTCTTCCCTCCCTACCAGGTCAGAGCTGTTTCCCTGAGGAAGCAGACTTTCCTTCACCCTGGCTTTGGGGACTAGGTGGGCTGGTGAGGCCAGTTGGTCTTGGTTTTGATGCTGTGTACAGTGTTGTTCAGCTGCCTGGGCCCCTCATTCTTTGCTTTGGGGGAGTGTGTTGGTTTGGTTTGGTTTGGTTTGTTGACACAGGGTCTTGCTGTGTGGCTGTGCTGGCCCAGTACCCAGTACGTAGCCCTGGATGGCTGAGAGCTCAGAGCTCACTCATCTTTAGTCTCCTGACAGCTAGAATTACAAATGTGTCACCACACCTGGCTTCTCTAGCAGTTAAAATGGTTAAAAAATGTTGAATTTTTTTTTTAAGATATATATTCTTTTTCCTTTTTTCTTTCATTGAGAAAAGGGATAGGCAGTAGTTTTCTGCCACAAGTTATGGGGGAGTTAGATTTTTAGCTGAACTGCTATGGTTTTTAATAACACTTTTCTTACTACATTTCCAGATCAAAGTTTTCTGTTAAATGTCTTTTTAAACCCATGAGTGTATCTTGAACCCAAAGAAATCTTTGTTCTTATGGGAATGTATTCTCTCTGTACAAAATATTTAATTTGATTAATTAATCAATTTGTTTTGAGACAAGAGTTTCACTGTGCATGCTACCTGGCCTGAAACTAGCTTTGTTGTTCAGGCTGGCCCTGAATTTCCAGCAGTTCCCCTGCCTCTGCCTCCAGATTGCTGCAACTGTAGGTGTGTGCCACCACACCTGGCCCCTCTGAAATATTTTGAAGAACACACATATATGAGTGGTTTTTAAAATTTATTTCAGAATCAAAGTTAGAATTTTACCTTTACAAAAATAAATTTTACTTTGTTTCTTAGTTAGAATTTATTATTATTTTATTTATTTATTTTTTACATAACAAAATTCTTGATCGATGCCTGGTGTGTGTTGATATTGACCATTGCTGTTGACATGTGCGGAGCCATGGCTGTACAAAGAGCAAACTCCCCTCCCCCAGCTTACCTGGCTAGACCGTGTTCTTAAGACCCAATTATTTTGTCAATAAAGCAAGAGCAGATGGGATATTTGTATTGATCAGTTTGCTCTGGTTGTTGGTTTGAATAACCAGTGGCCTGTGAAGTTTCTTGAAGGACACCTGGAGGACTCTGGCATCCCTGGCCTTTGGGGAGCCCCAGGAGGCATGTGGGGCAGATAGATGCTCCTGGCACTTCCCTGTCTGCAGCTCTCCTCTTTTAGAGTAGAGTTGCCAGGACAGGCAGGGCCAGGGGCTGGAGAGGTCTTACCCTGAGGCTTGTGCACTGTTTCTGAGATGTATCTCCTTCCTTCCTCCCTCCTCTCCTCCCTCCTTTCCTAAATGATGAACGCATGCTCTTGGAGAGGTTAAAGTTTGACCGGGCTCTTGAGTGGATTTTTTTTTTTTTTCTTTTTGAGACAGGGTCTCCCTGCAGCCCCAGCTGTCCTGAAACTCACTCTGTAGACCAGGCTGGCCTTGAACTCACAGAGATCCGCCCGCCTCTGCCTCCCGAGTGCTAGGATTAAAGGCATGCGCCACCATGCCCGGCTTTGAGTGGATTATTTTTACCTTTGATTATGTTCCTTTCTCCCCCAGTTAAGTGTTCTGTCTCTTCTTTTTTAGGTTATGGAGACAAAGGATATGCTTTACATTGTCACAGAATTTGCAAAAAATGGAGAAATGTTTGGTAAGCTACACCTACATTAGCATCAGTCCTGTCATTTGGTCCAGGCCCTATAATCTTCCTTCCCTGGGCCCTGGTGGGAGACTCAGCATCCTGGGATCAAACTTTGTTTTGTTGTTACTCAGATTATCTGACTTCCAATGGGCACCTGAGTGAAAACGAGGCCCGGAAGAAGTTCTGGCAGATTCTGTCAGCTGTGGAGTACTGCCACAACCACCACATAGTCCACCGGGACCTCAAGACCGAGAACCTGCTGCTGGACGGCAACATGGACATCAAGCTGGCAGGCAAGGCTGTGTGGCTGGGGAGGTTGCCTTCAGAGTCTGTTGGTCTGTGCACTAGGGAGCCATGGCTCTTGCCAACTCCAGACTAACACCACCTATTCCTTTGCTTCACAGATTTTGGATTTGGGAATTTCTACAATCCAGGAGAGCCTCTGTCTACGTGGTGTGGGAGTCCCCCGTATGCAGCCCCTGAAGTTTTTGAGGGGAAGGAGTATGAAGGGCCTCAGCTAGACATTTGGGTAGGAGCCCTTGTGGACCCTGCTGCCTACCACCATATCCCTGGAGCTGGCAAGCAGGGTACCAAAGTGGCTGTTTGCTCTCGCAGAGTCTTGGAGTGGTGCTGTATGTCCTTGTCTGTGGCTCTCTCCCTTTTGATGGGCCCAACCTACCAACATTGAGACAGCGTGTGCTGGAGGGGCGCTTCCGCATCCCCTTCTTCATGTCTCAAGGTGGGTAATCATGGAGTTGATCTGCCCTGGGAACTGTTGAGTAAACCGGGCGGTGGCTCTGAGGAGGAGGTGGAGGTGGGTCTGACAAAGCTTGCCCAGCTGTCTAGCTAGCCTGCTGTCAGGTCAGGACTTGGGTGCAGGTGACCAGGCTGCAAAAGAAACCCAACCCCGGGTGCTTTCCCAGCGCCCTGCTTACAGCACAGGCAGGTGCCTTCTGCAATCCTCTCCCGCAAACCTCATCGCCCCGGTCCCCAGCACCTGGTCCTGGATGCCAGCGCCTGCTCACACACAGGCTTTTCTGGTTCATAAAGATGCCTGGCCTCACAGGTGCCATGTTAGATGGGGAAGTTTATGGGGTTTTCTCTGGTGGACTTTTTTTTTTTTTTTTCTGAGACCAGTTTATCTCACTATGTAGTCCTGGCTGGCTTGGAACTCCCTGTGTAGACCAGGCTAGCCTTGAACTCACAGAGATCCACCTTCCTTTGTCTCCAGAGTATCACCATACCTGGCTCTTGGCAGAGGGTGGGGGTTGGATAAAAAGAGCAGAGTGTCTTCCCTGGCCCAGCCCCCGACTTGGTTGCTCTCCTCAGTACCTGGTGGGAGCTCATGCTTCAGACTTCTTAGGACTGTCTTGTAGAAGCTTCCATGTGTGAGGATGCCCTGCTGAGGGGGGAGCGGGCCCCAGCTCAGCCTGCGTGCTCCATGTGCTTCCTTCATCCCACAGACTGTGAGATGCTGATTCGCCGCATGCTGGTGGTAGACCCTGCCAAGCGCATCACCATTGCCCAGATCCGCCAGCACCGCTGGATGCAGGCTGACCCCACCCTTCTGCAGCAGGATGACCCTGCCTTCTCCGTTCAGGGCTATACCTCCAACCTGGGCGACTACAACGAGCAGGTGCTGGGCATCATGCAGGCCCTGGGCATCGACCGGCAGAGGACAGTAGAGGTGAGCATGGGTGTCCATGGCCCTGTGTACCTCATGTGCCTTGTATCCTGGGACGGGGGCAGGAGTGGCTTTCTCAGGCGGAGACAGCGCTTGCCTGGGAGTTAAAATGGGAGTGCAGGCTAATTTAAGGGCCAGCTTGTCCCCTCTGAAAGATATTCTTGGCTTCCTGAGAATAACCTAGGAATAGTGTCACAGGGAAGCCTAGTAGCCAGTGCAGAAATGCCCAGGGAACTGCCCTGGCCTGGCACCAGGGCCTCACTGATCTCACTCTTCCCTGGTCCCTAGTCTCTGCAAAACAGCAGCTACAACCACTTTGCTGCCATTTACTACCTCCTGCTTGAGCGCCTCAAAGAGCACCGGACCACCCAGCCCTCACCCCGGCCCAGCCCTGCACCCACCAGACAGCCCCGGCCCCGAAGCTCAGACCTCAGCAATCTGGAGGTGAGGACCGACTCTGCCCCAAAGCCGCTCCTGTCCCTTTGCTGTGAGTTGTCTCCTCAGAGCTGGAACTTCCTTGCTTAGACATAGTAGTGGCCCTCAGGCCAAGCTGGAGACCCTGATAGCACCCCTAGTTGTGTTCCAGGGCATGGGGTGTGGGGCAGGAGGGGCTTTGGGGACAGCAGGAGCTACGGCTGTTCCACTTGGTCCCACCTGCTCAGCAGACACTTGCGTGAGCATGTGACCTCACAGATGAAGATACAGGATCCTGAGCCCCAGCCGCCTTGTTCAGCTTCTGTCAGCAACATCTACAGGGCAGCTTGGTGTCTCTTGATGCCCTGGTGGTCAGCCATGGAATCACTTCCTGACAGCATCGTTCCCCCCTCTGCCTGCCCCAGGTGCCTCAGGAAATCCTCCCATGCGACCCCTTCCGGTCCTCCCTACTGTGCCCGCCGCCCCAGGCCTTAGCCCAGTCCGTCCTGCAGGCTGAGATGGACTGCGACCTCCACAGTTCACTTCAGGTGTGTGCGTGCCTTGGTCCTGCATGGATGGGTTGCTCCTTCCCAGGGGCTGTGCCCACCAGCGCCTGCTCTTTGGAGCCCTGGAAGTCACTGGTTTTTGTCCTTCCCATGCAGCCCTTGTTTCTCCCCGTGGACACCAACTGTAGTGGAGTGTTCCGGCACCGTTCTGTGTCCCCAAGCAGCCTGCTGGACACGACTATCAGTGAGGAGGCCAGGCCGGATCCCACCCTGGAGGAGGAGCAGGAGGCCCCCGAATCCCTGCCTGGCAGCACAGGCAGGAGGCACACCCTGGCTGAAGTTTCCACCCACTTCTCCCCAATTACCCCTCCCTGTAAGTCTTCTAAGGGTCCCAGCACAGGGTTATGGGCAAGGCTGGGCTGGACTCACTTGGAGTGGGCGCCTTCGGCCTGGCATCCTCCTCTAATTAAGAGTTTTGAGGATTTGCCTTTCGTGTTAGTGACTACATATGCTCATCTTGGTGGGAGGACGCTACCCTGGGCTGCCCCAGGCACGAGAGGCAGGTGTTTGGCCTTAGGTTCCTCTCTCCTGGGGTCCAAGTGCCACCGTCACCTACCCTCACACCCACAGGCCTGCTGCCAGGGCCTCTGGGCTCTGGTGGCCTGGATGAAGGTCGGGCTAGGAAGGCCATACCACAGCCTGTCCTTACTAGCAGGCCAGGCCCTTCAGCCCTCTGGCTATGACCTCGGGGCTTCTTTTTGAGCACCTGTCCTTCTGTTCTTGCCGTAGGTATCATCGTCTCCTCCAGCACAGCGAGTCCCTCAGAAGGAGCCAGCTCTGATAGCTGCCTCCCCTTCTCTGCAAGTGAAGGCCCTGTAGGGCTCAGTGGTGCCCCTGTCACTCCAGGCCTGCTGGGCACCTGTTCTCCAGTCAGACTGGCCTCTCCATTCCTGGGGGCACAGTCGGCCACCCCTGTGCTGCAGGCTCAGGCAGGCCTGGGCACAGCTGTCCTGCTTCCCGTCAGCTTCCAGGAGGGACGGAGGGCGTCAGATACCTCACTTACTCAAGGTGAAGTCCCCTTCCATGTCTTCCTTCTCTTCCTGGAATATGCTCCTGGCCTGCAGTCTATCTCTGTCCTTGATGGAGTTGTGCCCCTCTGGCTGGGCAGGGGCAGCAGTGTTCCTCAGACAGACTGGAGGGCATGTCACCCCAGCTCCAGGCATCCTAGCCCTACAGGGTGGACTCAGACCTGGCTCTGAGTGCAGACCTGGCTACACTACCTGGCACCTGCCTGGCAGAAGGGCCAGGGTCAGTGAGGAACTCTGACAAAGGCAGTCCCATGCCTGCCTGTGTTTCTTCCATGTCACCCAGGGCTGAGGTACCTGTGAGCCCCTCGGTGTCTGTGTCAGCCCAGGGAGCCTCCAGAGTCCCAGTGTAGTGCACACTCCCTCCTCCGTAGACTATCTGGACACGTCTCACCTGGATGGGCACTGCTGCCTCAGACCTAGAAAAAAGACCTTAGCCTTGGAGGAGGGGTGGGTGGTAAACTCAGGAGGCAGAGAGCACTGCTGAACCCTCCAGGAAATCTTGGCCACGGACAGCTGCCCAGTCATGGGCCTCACTGTCCTTCCCTCCCCTCCTCCTCCTCAGGGCTTGGAAACCCCCAGTGACCAAGGGCTGCTGGCCTTTGGCTGGACCCAGAGCCTGCTGACCCCTGCTCTTGTCTCCATAGGGCTAAAAGCCTTCCGGCAGCAGCTGAGGAAAAATGGAAGGACCAAGGGGTTCCTGGGGCTAAACAAGATCAAGGGGTTGGCCCGCCAGGTGTGCCAGTCCTCCAGCCGAGCACCTCGGGGAGGCCTGAGCACCTTCCATGCCCCAGCCCAGAGCCCAGGCCTGCAAGGCTGCACGACAGGCAGCAGGGAGGGCAGGAGCCTCCTTGAAGAGGTGCTGCAGCAGCAGAGGTAGGCCACCACTCCACCCTGTGATCCCTGTCCTTCCCTGTAGGAGCTTGTGGCCAAGTGGTACCACTTCTCCTTGTGCAGTTTGTTGGTGAAGACTGAGGCCTTCTCAATGGGGGGGGCGGTGTGCGGGCTTGGTCGGGGGGACAGGCTTGGTAGCCTGTTGTGGGGAGCAGGCAGCAGGGACCAAGACTATCCTGTTGAATTGGCATTTGTCCAAGTTACCTAGGCAGAACTTAAGGCAGGGTGGCTCAGGGCTGTGTGTCACACAGCTTTGTGAACCTCTGCTCTGAGGCGGGTGATGCCCTCCCCACAGTGTGGGAACCCAAAAGCTGAGCAGAACCAGCAGAGTGATCTTTGCCCTCCCCGACTGTTCTGCAGGCTGCTCCAGTTACAGCACCATCCAGCCACCTCACTTGGCTGCCAGCAGGTCCCCCAGCCACCCCCTGTCCCGTGCGTGCTCACCCCCTGTGACGGCCTCCTCATGTCGGGGCTCCCACTGCTGCCGCCCCCCCTCGTCCAGGCCGGCATGTCCCCTGTGGCATCTGCTGCCCAGCTTCTGGATGCCCACCTGCACATTAGCACCAGCCCAGCGTCTCTTCCCACTGGGCCCCTGCCGCAGTGCCTCACCAGGCTGGCACCAGGCTGTGACCCTGCCGGACTACCGCAGGGGGACTGCGAGATGGAGGACTTGACCTCTGGCCAGCGAGGGACTTTTGTCCTGGTGCAGTGAGGTCCCCTGCTGGGTCTCCCACAGCCAATTGACTCTTTCAAGCAATAATTTCAGAGTATGTGAAGGTGGTTTCAGACTCAAAGCCAAGAACTTACTAGAAGTGAAACAAGCAATACGTTCGCTGTGTGGGCTTTTTAGTTTTTTTTTTGTTTTAATTTTTCCTTGCACTGAGTGACCTCAACTCTGAGTAGAGACTGGAAATTTTCTGGAGAAAAATAATAACGGAGGGTGCGTCTTGTGGGCGGGTGGACGGGAGGGGAAGCAGGGTGGGGGAGATGGCCATCGGCACAGGTGGAGGAGGAGGAGGCACACCGCACAGGGACCTGGGCTCCTGTCCACGGTCTTGACGTGATGAGCTGGGACGTCCCTGAAGGGAGTAGCGTCGTGTGTGTGTGTGTGTGAGCATCCTTTCGGTTGGGGTTCGTAGCGCCCCACTTCCTGAAGTGTTCATGCTTTAACGAAACTGTGAACTTGCTGCTTTCTGTGTGGGTTTTAAACAGCTGAGGGTCGGCCTAGGCAACAAGTCTATCTGCATTCTCGGCATCCCCATCGAGCCTGAGGACAGTCTTGAATTTTTGCTAAGTTTCGTAGCTGCTCAAGTCAGTTTTCCAGGCTTATGCAGAAGAATCACAAAGGAGGACTGAAGTGGGGGTCCTGGAGGGGGAGCTCTGCCCAGGGCCGCTTGGCTCAGAGCCCCTCGCACCTCAAGGAAGCCGACAAGTTCCTGCTGCACATCCTTTTTCCGCTGCTAATTACCAGATTTTTGTGCATTTCATTATCAGGGTCCAATAAGAACACCTGACTTGGAGAAATTGTGCAATACCAAGGGGCTGTGACCAGAGGGGCCTGGGTGTCAGTGGGCGTCTTGCCTATGCCCATCTGTCCTTGGCCTGGGACCTTTCCCAGTAAAATAGCCCCAGCACTCAGGCCTGGGCTCTGGCTTTCATTTGAGGAAGATGAGATGTTTAGGTCAGTGTAAAGCTTTCTTTTTTAAGCAAATACTGTATATGTTATAAATAGAACACAGACGCTACTTATTTTTTATATTTTGTACTACACTTTTATGTTCCTGTTTTAAACCTCACTTGGTCATATTAAGAAGTATTGCCATCTGCACCATGTTGAAGGGGCAGAGGGCTGTCCAGCACAGGGTGGAGGTGGCAGAAAGGAGTAGCCCCACTTGACAGGTAGGCCCAGGCTCAGCTCTGCCACCCAGAAGCTCGTGGAAGGAACCCCAGGTGTTGTTGCTTCCTACTTTCAACTCGAGGAGCCTGTCCTTGTTCCCCCTCTCCCCACCCCCCCTTCTCCCCTGCCCCCACCCCTGGGTGCTTTCTACTTTGGCATCTACCACCACAGTATTAACCTGAGCTCACTAAGGGAGGGGAAAGGCAGCATGCTTCAAAGCCAAAGATTGAGTTACCTGAGGCCAGGAAGGAGGCTGCACTGACAGCATGGCCCTCCCTGCCACCCCGTAGATAGCACTCAACAGCACAGCCCTCCCTGCCACCCCGTGGCCCATCTTGTGCCACTTGCTCTGAAGAATAGTGAAGGACCGTTCTGGGGTGGAACTGATACCCTGCACAGAACAGGCCAAAGAGTCCCTTCTGTCAACTCACTGGATGTTAGAGCGTGGGCGCACCTAGTGTCCTGGGTGGCCAGGCTTCACCTCCCCACAGTTCCTGTCCAGATGCCACAGATCAAGGCCTGGGCACTGCTGTGTGTCTGAAAGGACAGCACTTTACTTTCCAGAAGTTCTTGTGTCTTCTCATTGCTGTTGACCCTTTGGGGACAGCAACGTGGTTTTTCTTGTTTTTCCGAGTGCGTGCTGTGTTTTTGTAGCTCTCTGACAGCTCTGTCCTGGACTGTAATGTAATCGACTATTTAAAGACACTACATGATCTGAGATGTATATAATTGGGTTTGTTGTTTTTTTTTTTTTACTATGACTGAATTGTTTCATTTCTCACATTAATGAGAAATGTGAGAGATGTATGCCAAATGATTAGCTCATGTATGTTTTTTAATTTAATATTTAAATAAAATATTTGGGGGAAATCTTGACATTTCCCTTGGTTCACCTCTGGGGGTGATTTCCTTTGACACACTGTAAGGACACCCCATGTTTACAAAAGTTCTGAACCTTCCAGAAACTACTAAGTACAGTACTGTCCTGGCCTTCCACACAGAAGCAACAGCCTGGCTGTACGTAATCCCTGTCCATTATGCCGCATGGGGAGTGGGGGCCTGCTGTCTGTACCGGGCGGAGCCGGTCCAGGCCTGCCACAGTGGCGTGTCTCACCCCAGCTCCATCTGTGACAGCTCCACTGGGACGGCTCCATCTGTGACAGCTCCATCTGTGACAGCTCCATCTGTGACAGCTCCATCTGTGACGGCTCCATCTGTGACGGCTCCACTGGGACGGCTCCATCTGTGACGGCTCCATCTGTGACGGCTCCATCTGTGACGGCTCCATCTGGGACGGCTCCATCCGGGACGGCTCCACTGGGACGGCTCCATCTGTGACGGCTCCATCTGTGACGGCTCCATCTGTGACGGCTCCACTGGGACGGCCTGTCCTTCCCAGGCCCGTTGCTCTCTGCTTGCTTCCTGACTCCATAATATTCTCTGAATCCACTTACAAATTGAGGTTCCTGGCTGGGCATGGTGGCGCACGCCTTTAATCCCAGCACGAGGGAGGCAAAGACAGGCGGATCTTTGTGAGTTCAAGGCCAGCCTGGTCTACATAGTGAGTTCCAGGACAGATGGGGCTACAGGGAGACTCTGTCTCAAAAAGACTGAAAAACAAATTGAGGTTCCTTGTCTCCAGAAGTATTACCTTCCAGGCATAAGCAGTAGTGGAGATGCTCAGCACAGCCCTGGGGAAACACCAACACTGACACAAACTCCATAGAAAACAGTTCCCACCGTCCTCTGGGCTTGCACCCAAGGAACCAAAAACAGCCTCAGATGCTTACACCTGGATTCAGAGTCAAGTAGAAGGGCAGCAACTCCAGTGACCACGTGGATGAATAAATAAGCAAAATGTGGTCTGTCCTCACGTGCAATATTCAGCCTTCAAAGGGACGGACATCCTGGTGTGGGTGAATCCCGAGGACAGGCATGTGACATGATTCAGTGTCCCAGTTTGCTGTCGCTGTGATAAAACACCAACCAAAAACAACTGGGAGGAAAGGGCTTATTGCATGTCACAGTTCCAAATGAGAGTCCATCTTTAAGGGAAGCCAGGCAGGAACCCGGAGGCAGGAGCTGAAGCAGGGACCCCAGGGATGCCGCTCACTGGCTTGCTTCTCCTGCCTGTGCTCAGCCTGCTTTCTGATACAACTCAGGACCAACTCCCCAGGAGTAGCAGCACCCACAGTGGGCTGGGCCCTCCCTCATCAAGAAAATGCCTCACAGACCTGCCCAGTCTGATAGGAGGGAATTCCATAGTTGAGGGTCCCTCCTCCCAGGTGTGTCAAGTTAACTGAAGTCAGCCGTGACAGTCACTTAGAATACAGAGGCATTGTGATTCCACTCATGAGAGTCCTAGAGCAGCCGAAGTCACAGAAACAGAACTAGGATGGTGGGGTGGGGACGAGATGGGGTGTCAGTGTTTAACAGAGTGGGCTGTAAATCGGCACGCCACTGCAGGTAGTGATGTCTTCTAGGAAGCCCCCAGCAGCTCAGCGTCTACACCAGGGCCCTTGGATTTCTCTGTGGAGCATTGCTTCCAGGGTGCACCCCAGCCCAACTCCAGGCTGCTGGACAAGGAAACAGGAGACAGGCTGGGGGGGGGGGTGTCCCTGGGTCTTGAGGAGCCTTGGTGGCTTGCGCCACATTTTTAAAACAGTCACTCCATCTGAACATGAGTCAGTCATCCATGAGGAAGACCAGACCACATGCCCAGGAAAGCTCCACAAACCCACGCCCAGCCCAGCCACACTGACCTGTGCACAGAGCCTGGGTAGAGGGATGGCATGGCCACCTTGGCTCTGTCTTCTTGGTAGCCTCATTGCTGAGGCTCAGTGGGCTTGAGCCAGACATTTGTCTTGACCCCATGCTACCTGCAATGTCTACACTCAGGGAGAACCCAACAAATTCTTGTCTCTGAACCTCTCCATGTACTTGGCCCACGTTTGCTTTTTCTAATAGTCTGACATACGCATCTCAGCTCCCCAACTAAACTTTGGTCCTCTCCCAATGGGGAGTGAGGGTGTGTGTGCCATGGGGCCCCAGGGTGACTGAGCACATTCCCACGTGTGGTAGCTCCTTAGTAGGCAGGTCAGCAAGGCCTTTCTCACTTGGTTCTAGAACTTGCAATGTGGGAGGAGGAGGAGGAGGAGGAGGAGGAGGAGGAGGAGGAGGAGGAGGAGGAAGAGGAGGAGGAGGAGGAGGAAGAGGAGGAGGAGGAGGAGGAGGAGGAGGAGGGGGAGGAGGGGAGGGGAGGAGAGGAAGAGGAGGAGGAGGAGGAGAAGAGGGGAGGAGGGGGGAAGGAGGGAGAGGAACGAGGAGGAGGAGGAGGAGGAGAGGGAGGAGGAAGGAAGGAGGAGGGAAAGAGGGCGGAGGAGGAGGAAGAGGAGGAGGAGGAGGAGGAAGAGGAGGAGGAGGAAGAGGAGGAGGAGGAGAAGGAAGAGGAGGATGAGGAGGAGGAGGAGGAAGAGGAGGAGGAGGAGGAAGAGGAGGAGGAGGAGGAAGAGGAGGAGGAGGAAGAGGAGGAAGAGGAGGAGGAGGAGGAGGTAGAAAATCAGCTCCACTCAGGAGCCCCCAGAAATGCCGTAGGACCCTAGAATTGTGTTTTCCAATTCCTCTGAGGAAATGCAGCTCTTGCAGTAGAGTGTGAGGTTCACTGGTATGAGGTCCCTTGCCTGCCAAGCGGTCCCTTCCCAGCCCCTCCCTGGTATCACTGCCAACTTTCCTGCTCCATGAAGGGCACCACCCTCCCACAGTGTTTCACAAGATGTTTACCCCGGATGTGTTCATTCCTGTCCGCACCTGGAGAGGCTGAGAGGCGCTTGGACGCACCCCTTACCACACAGCTGCAGTTCTGAAAGTTCCAGTGTGCTGGGTGGGGAGGGGGGGTCCTGTGACTTTCTTCCTCCCGATCCTTCTGGCGAGGGTCCAAGTATACCCTGGAGGGGTGACCAACCGTTCCGGAGCAGCATTGTGGAGCAAGTGACTGTTCTGTACTTCCTAACACAGATAGCGCTGCTGCGCCTAGCAGGGTCAGCACACTGTCACAGTGGCTAAGAATGTGACCACACTGGAAAAATGAGAGCGTTCTGAGCGATAGCCACATGCTATGAACATGCCTGCATTTGCATCCTAGTTCTGCAGCTCTGCAACCCTGTGACACTGGACAGATGACATGGCTGGGCTGTGTGTTAGCTTTCTTGCTTACAAGATGGTACACTCAGCCCTGTGGCCCACATTCTTAGGGTTGTATGGATTCTGGCTGGCTTATGACATGACACAGTGGCATCCTTAAGTGTCATCCTCAGCCAGGGCAGAGCAGAACACCCTCTAGGGAAGAGCTATCAGCTGGCCAGGCCACTCCAGGCCCACCCGCCTATTCTAACGTTCTTGTGGAGCATCGGTGCCGACTCCTGCAGGATGTGGGCGACTTCACCTAGCCAGCCCTCGGTGCCCCTTACCCAGCCGCAGCTGGGCATTTTCTTTGCTCAGCTTCAGGCCGGCCATCTTTGTGAAACCGCAGTTAGGAAGCACTTTTGTGGGTGCCTGGCAGGACATCCCCAGGAGTGGGGCCAGCTTCCCTCCTGTGGCCTGACCCATCGAAAGGGTCCCTGGGAACAGCACGCACAGGGTGTGAGGGCACTCAGCAGGAACTGAATCTGACTGAGGAGGAACTAACTTAGGGTTAGGGTAGAAGAAAAAGGAGGGTTTTCTTCTAGAATGAAGCAGGGTGTGTCAGAAGGCACCCTGCTGAGGCCCAAGTGAGCAGGCTCAGCTGAAATGACCTTGATCTTGGGATGGGGTATCTGTTGCAGCATGGGCCTTGAAGAACACCTGCTAGGGTTCTTTACAGCCTCGGTGCAGGTTTCCAAGGTCAGCCATGAGCCCTGTTGCTACAGTTGCTGAAAGCAGATGTTGGGCATCTAGGCAGGGCTTGTGGCCATGCACTGTAGAGGTGGGGCTAGGCATGTTCCTCCACTTGGAGAACTCCTCACCCCTTAATCCTCTTCACTATTGGTACTTTGCCTTTTTTTTTAATTTTACCAACACTTGGGAGGCAGACACAGAAGGATCTCTGTGAGATTGAGGCCAGCCCAGTCTATATAGTGAGTCCTGGGCCAGTTGGGACTACATAGGGAGATTCTGTCTCAAAAGAAATTCTTTTAAGTTTTATGTGTATGAGTGTTTTGCCTGCATACGTGTACTGTGCGTGTAATGCCTGCAGAGGCCTGAAGAAGGCGTTGGATATCCTGTAACGGACGTTATGGAGGGCTGTTGGTTGTCATGTGGGTGCTGGGAACTGCAAGAGCAGCCAGTGCTCTTAACTGCTGAGCCATCTCTCCAACCCCAAGTATTTAGCCTATTTGAATGTGATTTCTGTAAATACTACTACTAATAATAAACAATAATAATAATCTGAAAGGGCTTAAAAACCCTCGGAGACCCAGGTGGCCAGCTGCAGCAATGTGCTGCCTTCGTTCTCTGGAGCGGCTCCAGGCCGTCTGGAGCCAGGCTTCCCCAACAGGTTTCTGGAGGGTTTCTTTGCAATCTGAAGGAAAGGTACATTTTTTTTCCTTCTCTTTTAAGACAGGGACTTGTGTAGCCCAGCCCGGCCTTGAACTCCCTGGGTAGTCAAGGGTGACCTTGATTCTGATCCTCCCACCTCTATCTTCAAGTGCTTGGACACGGTTGCAGGCCTGTGTGCTACCACACCCGCTGGGATGATATCCAAAGCTTCAGGAATTCTAGGAAAGTGCCTTACCGACAAACCACCTCCAGCCCCTGAAAAGTGCATTCTTCCAGCTTCCAGCCAGTAAGAGGTTGGATAAAGAGCAGGGTTCCCAACTTCCAGGGGCAAGGCAAAGACAGAGGGGCTACAGAAGACACGACCCTCCCCAAAGGGCCCTGAGAACAGAGAGGTTGAGGCCCAGCTGAACTGCAGTTCTAAACCCTGGTCCTAATGGGATGTTCAAGGAGATTGGATGACAGACAGACCTGTCCTCACTGGCCCAGACAGCCTGCCATCCCTCCCCTGAGTGTTGGGGGACCTGCTTCCTGGAACTGCTGGTTACTGGGCATTTTTTAAAGTTCCCTGCAGACCCATACACTGTGGCTCTCTGGGCTTGGCTTTGTTCCCTGGCCTCACTGCATGGAGGCTCCTTGCATGTGGCACAGGTCACTGGCTCATTCCTTGAATTGCTGATTGGCATGCCTGGCGCATACACGTCTCGGTATGTTTACCCACCCACCTGGTGACAGGTAGTTTGTTTCCAGCTTGGGGCTATTAGAAACAATGCTGCAGTATTTGTGTGCTAGTCTTCATGGGGACAGTTTCATTTCTCTTGGGTAATATAGGTCAAAGGGCAGTGGCTGGATGGTGTGGTATGACGGCTGCCACACCGTCATGCAGAGGAGTTCACAGCCTTCCTGCAGTGTAGATGTGGGGCTCTCCCTGTTTCTGTCCTTGTCAACACTTTATTTTTATCGGTGTTTAGTGCTTTAGACATGCTAATTGTCCACAGTGGGAGCAGTACTTTACTGAGATTTTATTGTGCTCTTTGGTTGCTATGGCTTGGGCTGGCCTCGAACTCAGAATCCTTCTTCCTTTAGCCCTCCAGGGTCGGGATCACAATGCTGCAGCACCAGGTAGGTTTTCCTTTTGACTGGTAACCCTTGCAATCATTTGCAGGGTCAATGGGCATTCTATTGTCCAGGTATGTTTGTTTATTTGCTAATTCCCCTGTATGGTTCTTAAACCGAACCCAACCTCGAGCTTGCCGATCACAAACACGTACATCTTCTGCCACTGAGCCCCACCCCCTGCTCCTTGCTGATGTTTCATTGGGTTATGTGAATCCTTACTATTGAGTTATTGGAGTTCTTTATATATTCTTCAAAGACCTCTCTTTGTTACATGAGTGTGTGTATATAAATATACTCATATGTATGAAGAGAGACAGAGATTTCTCTCAATTTGTGGCTTGCCTTTCATTTGAAAAGGGTTAAATTGAAGGTTTTAGTAAATTTAACTTGTGAATTTGATGAATTCTAATCCGTCATCTTTGTCCAGAGCTTTTTGTATCTTGTTTAGGAAATCACTGCCTACCCCAATCTTCTCTGAATTGTGTCTGTGTTTCTGAGTCCTTTGCATCTGCTAGGGTCATCTTGCCGGTGTCTACAAATTGACTTGAATTTAGATGTTTGGGAGAGCTGGTACTCTTTCTTTAATGTTTGATGGAATTCATCACTGGAGGCAGTTCTTTGTGGGAGGGCTTTAAACTCCAAATTCATCTTTTTTTTGAAAAATACATCTAGAGCTATTCAGAGTTTTGATTTCATTTTCAAGTAAGCTGTGGGAGTTGGAGGGGAGGGGGTGTTGCTGTGAGCGCCACCAGCTCTCACTGTATTTTCTAGAATGGTGTTCCTCTAAGATTTGTTTTTATGACCATCACAAAGATGAGAGTGAAACGCACTTTAACCCACCAGCAGGCTCCATCAAAGGGTGTAGAGATAGACTGAGCACATTTACCCCAGTCCCCAGCCTAGCACAAAGGCTCCATCTTCCTTTGTGGTTACTGTAGCCTCCAGCTGTGGATGGAGGCCCCTCACCCCCAGACAGAGTTGCAGAACCCCTCTGAGCTCACCCCTCCTGCCAACCAGGAGGCCACAGCAGAAGGTGCCCAGGTGCCCAGGTGCAAGTCCAACCGAAGGAGGTGGTGGGGGGTGGGGGTAACCTGGAAACGGTGAGCTGCCACTGTGTATCATTATAAAGCTTGTCCATGACACACGGAGTGCGGCTCACCTCCCACCAAGTACATGAGTTTCTGCTGGGGAGGGGTCTGAGGGGAGCTGGCTGCCTTTTCTACCCTCAGTGGCTAAGATTGGCTCCCAGCCCTGGCCCTGGACAGGTGCGTTTGCTGCCTGTCTCAGATGATCTACAAGAAGAAGAAAGGCATTGGTGGTCATGGTCAGCTGTCCAAGTGGACACAGAAAACCTGCCCTGTGTGATAGCACCAGCCAAACCAGGCCTGCCAGGTCTTGATGCCAGCCCCAGCCCATGCCATTTGTAGCTTTTGAAGGTGACTCTGAGAAGGGATTGCAGTGTCCCACAACCTGAGGTGTCGAGGGAGAGGCAGGCCCAGCTGGAAGGGTCTGAGCCCTGTTGGCTAACCTTAGGAGATTCCTTGGGCTTCTGGGGCTCTGCCCACACTCACCTATGCCTGGAGCTGCAGGCAGTGCTGGGCGTCCGAGTGGTACACTTAAGACATTTAATGGGCAAGCTCCCCCTCAGCGTAGATATAATTAATTTTCCTTAAATAGCGTGACAGCCCTTAGTCCCTCCACCTGAGTCAGACATGATCATTATCTCCCGGATGCTGCATGCTGTCTTGGGAGTCACAGCTTCCATAGCCTTCCAGGCCCTGTGGGGTGAGATGTAGGGACCACACAGTATTCAAAGACACGGTGCCCTGCTAGCCCCTGCTGAGAGGCCTGGGGCAAAAGGCTTAGGTGCACGGTAGACCCATGGTGGGTGCACAGAAAATCACAAGCTGGCAGAGGAGGGGACTCCAATAAAGCTGACAGGGGCAGCTGAAACTGCCCTTTGTGAACAGAGTTCAAAATCAAGGCCTGCCAGGGAGAAGGGTGTGTCCTAGCAAAGCCAGTCATCAGAAGAAGAAGAAAGACCCAGTGATGTTGTAAAGGCTGACCAATAGCAGGTGGGCAGAGTGGGCGGGGCTGGTACGGCTTGTACTGGAGAGCCCTGTTCCACGCAGTGGCCACCCTCCCTCCCCACCTGGGTCGTGTTCTAGGATAAGGAGCTGGAAGCCCAGGGTGGCCCAGATCAGGGATGCAGGGGCAGCCACCCGCCCTCCTCACCCGGCTGTGGACACAGTCTCGGGCAGCTGTTCATGCCTTGTGCACAGTTGTTTGTCACCCTGCACCTTGGTGTTGTGAGCACTGGGCTCTGTGTGTCCCTCCGTTCCTGGCCCCTCTGGGGTTACCAGTTCCTGCCTGCGGAGCTCGTTTCCGCTCTGCAGAGCTGACGGATCTTGCCTGAGCCTTGCTGCTGCTCCCTGGGCCCAGCGGCCGCCCTCCCCCCCCTTCCGAAGCTCTATCCTCAGAGGCCTGTCCCTGAAGCCGTGGCCACCGGGCTCCGTGTGGTCGAGGCCGCGCCGGTTGTCCCTGACGCTCCCACCTCCATTTTCTCACTACAGACCCCCGTTTTACAGGTCGGAAACAGGCAGGTGGCATCCAGCCATGCTGCGACTCCCAAGTTAGCTTTGTTCCCAGGGATGTAGGTTTGGGGTGTCACCTTGGGAAGGGGTTTGTGTGGGGATTGGATGTGCCCTGTTGTCTCCTGCCCCTCAGACCCACAGACACTTTTGTAGACATTTAAAAAAAAATTTTTTTTATTAATTTTATTTATTTCTGTATGTGTATGAATGTACTGTCTGCATGCAAGTCTGTGCACCCGTGTCGTGCAATGCCGAGGAGGTCAGAAGAGGGTCTCGGATTCCCCTGGAACTGGAGTTCTCCTGGAATTGGAGTTTCAGACGGTTCTTGGCCGCCATGTGGGTGCTGGGGATCGATCCCGGGTCCTCTGTAAGAGCGGTCGGCGCTCTTAACCGCTAGGCCATCTCTCCAGCCCTGTAGACATTTTCTTATCAAAGAGCTAGGGCCTGGGCCTTAGAGGAGGGACTGGCTGGGGGAGGGGGTGTCTTCTCTGACTTGTTCCCTCAGAGTGAGGTGTGGTCTTCACAGGGCTGCAGATGGGGAAACTGAGGCGTTGGAGCTTAGCCAAGGAGGTCAGAAGGGTCACGTCTGAATGGTGACAAGCCAATCGGCTTCCTTAGGCTCCCACACAGAAGGAGCCCGCTACCCTGTTCCTTTTGTGGGAAAGTAGGCCTTGTGGCCAGGGGGTTCCCTGGTTGTACACCCAAGCCTCCTGCTTGCCTGCCTTTTCTCACAGAAGAATCCAAAGCAGAAGCCTCTGCTGTGACTAAAACAGCATGAAGGGCAGAGAGAGGGTCTCAGGGCTCAGTGTCACGCTGCACTCCCTGCCTGGGCACAGTAGCCTCTTGGTTTTCTGGACAGTTCAGCATATGGAGCCTCCTTATCTCCAAGCCCAGCTCAGGACCACTAAGCCCAGGATAGCTGGTGTCTTTATAAGAAGATGGCCGTGTGAACAGACACGTGAGGAACAGGCCCCCTGGAGATGGAGGCACAGCAGGGGTGATGCTGTGACCAGCCGAGGACCACCGGACGTGGATGAGAGCCACCCAAGGAGCACCTGCGTGCCTCACCTTCAGACACTGGGCTTCCAGAACTCTACAGAATGATCTTTGTTACGGTGAGCTGCTCAGTTTGTGGTGACTGAATTCAGGAGATTCCTACAGAAGCCCAAACACTGTAGATCCCCATGTGAAGAATCCAGACCCTTGGCATGGAACCAGAGCAGGGGTCTCTTGGTGAGGACCTCCAACACCTGGCTGCTCTGGACTTCAACAGCTGCGTGGAGTCACCCATTCCACGCTCCACGGTCCCCGTTTGCGAAGAGGATATATTTTCCCAATGGAACAACTACTTCCTCCCAACCCACGCTATCATATTTCTGCTTTGAAACAGACTTCGGCTGGCAATAGAGACATCTTTAAACAAACACACCCGCCTTGTTGGGGCAGACAAAGGCAGATGGAGGCAGACCAGAGTGGCTACAGCCTGCTTCCCGCCCCATGCCATGCAGCCTCCCCGCCAGAGAACCCTCGTCCCCACAGCCCTGGAAGGGACCACTGTACTTCTAAGTCCCAAGGCTGAACTTTAGTGAAGAGTAATCCGCCTCAGCCTTCTCCTGCGGGCCTCCCGACTGTGCAGCCTGGGGACGCTGGCTCTGCCTTCCTGGAGGTGACTCCCTCTGAGGAGGGTCCCCAGGCTTGCTGAGACCTCCACCCTGGAGCTGCAGGGGTGGGAAGGCAGCCTTGCAGCCTTGCTCCTGGGTCAGAGGGCGAAAAGTCCAGCACAGGCTCAGGATAGGTGCGGGAGGGATGCCGAGGAAGGCAAGTCTCAGGAGTGGCCGGGAGGTCTGGGATGGAGGTGGGGCGGGCAGGGCAGGACCCAGCCACCCAGCCACGCAGTGAGCAGCTGCATCAGAGGCCACCCAGTTCCCAGCTGCTGTGTGAGGGGCCAGCGAGTCCCCAGCTCCTATGTATAGAGCTAGTGAGTCTCTAGCACTGATCCAGGGCCTGGCACCTCCAGCTCAATGAGTCCCCAGCCCCTGCATAGGTGGGTAGCAAGCCCCTAGCAGCTGTCGATGGGGCCAGAGACAGGGGAGAGAGGCAGAGGGCTCGCTTGTACGTGCTGGGCACTGGTCCTGGTCCTCAAAGCTCCTTCCTTTGAAGGCCAGGTTCTATGGACACTTGTCCTGGTTTCACGGCCTTGCGGGCTCCATGCAGACTCTGCAGACCAAGGGGCTCCTGGGATTGGCAAGAGTGCCGCTTTGCCTCAGGCTGGTGGGGATTATGGGAGGGGTCCCTGGGGGGTGAACTGAGCCACACTTCCTTCTGGCCTACTCAGGAGTGGGGCCTTCCTGTCCACACCCCCGACCCCTGGGCTCTCTGCCTGCCTGGTTACTTAGGCACTCTGCTTGGTAGAAATCCTTCTGCAATCTTTTCTGTGGATCCGAGGCTTAGCCGTCACTAGCTTTCCCAAAGTATCCCTGCTGGTTTGCTGACCCGAGCACAAAGGGCCTGGCTCGCTGGCAGTGTGGCCTTGGCCTTGGGGCTGGGGGGCCGGGGAGGTGTGGCCTGCGGTGGCCTCCACAGCCACAGTTCCTGATGCGAGCTAGAGCTGACAGCACCACAGTTTCTGTCTCCATGTCCTTCCTCCCTAAGGTCAGGGGCACCTCTCCTGACCTTGCATTTAGAAAAGACACACTCCCGGGGCTGGAGAGATAGCCTAGTGGTTAAAAGCACTGACTGCTCTTGCAGAGGACCCGGGTTCGATCCCCAGCACCCACATGGCAGCTAAGAACCGTCTGTAACTCCAATTCCAGGAGAGCTCCAGTTCCCGGGGAATCCAAGACCCTCTTCTGACCTCCGCAGCAATGCACGAACCTACATGCAGACAGTACACTCATACACATACAAAAATAAATTTAAAAAATAAATTAAAAAAAAATTTTTTTTAATTAAAAAAGAAAAGACACACTCCCTCAGAACCTCCGGTGCCCCTGGAAGAGGGGGCTGGTTCCCTTCTGGGGAAAGGGAAGCACAAGAGGGAAGTAGTTTGCCACAAACTGGGGTGGGTCTGGGCAGAGGACACAGGGCACAGAGGTGCATCCCCAGGCGGCTGCACTGTTCCCACAGCCTGGGGCCTTGTCTACCCTGTGCAGAACTCTCTCGGGGTTCTGAGAGCACCTGTTGAGCACTCCCAGAAGACATCCTGTCTTCTACCCACCCTCCCAACCTCAGCTGGGGTCCTGGGCCCTGGCAGGGTTGGGAATTTGTCCTTCAAAGACGCAGCCTTTGAAGCCTAAAAGGCCTATTGCCTCCAGCTCATGGGTGGCCAGCAGTGGACATGGTCCAGGTATATGGGAGGTGCTTGTCAGGATTAGAAGAAGGGGGTCTGTTCCAGCACACATAGTGCTGGTGCTAGGTGGCATGGACAGGCCCTAAGAGCTCATGGAGAGTTCATTTCTGCTCTCTGTTCTGCTGGATACCCTGCTTCAGAGCTCAGAGCTGCTCCACAGCCAGGACTAGGTTGTCAGTAAGGGGCCCTGGCCCTGCAATGTGAGGTGCTAGACCTTCAATGCCAGTCTACAGTCAGCAGGCCCTGTACTACCAGAGGCTGTCCCTGGCAGGGCCTGCAGAACCACAAGTGTAGTACACAGCTACCACCAGCAAGGTGCAGATCCTTAGGAAGCCTCTTCTCTAGGGAGACATAGGGACACTGGACACTGGGAGGGGATTGCCAAGAGTTGCCTGGGAACTCGGCCACCAGCAGGCAGCTTCCAGTGTGTGGATTTACACGCGCTTGTGCATACCTACTGTGTGGATTTACACGCGCTTGTGCATACCTACTGTGTGCATTTACACGTGCTTGTTCACACCTGCTGTGGGCACACAGCAACCACAGGCCATCGTCCAGTCGTCCACCTTCCCTCCTGCACAGGCTCACTCATCACCACAGGATACAAAGGCAAATGTTTTGTCCCCATGCTGTAGAGGAAGCAGAGGCCGAGTGAGGCACAGAGGAATGACTCAGAGCAGGTCATCAGCCTGCCAGGCAAGGCTGACCAAGTGACCCCAGGCCAGGTGTCTGGGAACCTGGGAGGACCGACTTCTGATGGAGGAAAGACTCAGGGAAGGGCTTCTTATTTGGGAAGAGGTAACCTGGGGAGGTGACCACAGGGGAGAAGGTGAGTAGGGGAGAGAGGTGACCACAGGAAGAGGGTACCACAGGAGGAGATGACCACAGGGGGAGGAGGTGACCACAGGGGAGGTGACCACATGGGGAGGTGATCACAGGGGAAGGAGGTGACCACAGGGGGAGGAGGTGACCACAGGGGGAGGTGATCACAGGGGGAGGAGGTGACCACAGGGGG
>VZQC01002696.1:476903-538017 GCA_009823505.1 Rhizomys pruinosus
AGGGGGAGGAGGTGACCACAGGGGGAGATGACCACGGGACGGAGGTGACCACAGGGGGAGGAGGTGCCACAGGGGGAGGTGACCAGAGGGGGAGGTGATTACAGGGGGAGGAGGTGACCACAGGGGGAGGTGACTAGAAGGGGAGGTGATCACAGGGGGAGGAGGTGACCAGAGGGGGAAGTGACCAGAGGGGGAGGAGGTGACCAGAAGGGGAGGAGGTGACCACTGGGGAAGTGATCACAGGGGTAGGAGGTGACCACTGGGGAGATAACAAGAGGAGAAGGTGGCTCAAGAGAACCCAAATTGTAGCCACAATCTGCCCAGTGCCTGCCTCCAAGGTTGTGCTGGGGGCTATGTTTAAAAGGATGAGGGCAGCAGATGCCAGACAGGCTCAACTGCCCTATGAGAAGCTGGCTGGGGCTTGTGTGGACTAAGGGCAGAGGAGCCACTCAGCTCAGTGCACAGCCCACGGTGGGCTCTCTCTTCTCAGCCAGTATCTTGCATGTCCAAGCAAAAGGAAGCTTGAGTTCACTGGAAACCAGCTCCTGCAGGATCCTCAGATCCATCACAAAAACTTGTTCTGAGAGGCCCCTGTGGGGATCCAGGCCACAGAGGCTCCGTGGAGGGCAGCTCCCTGCTTGGCCAGGGCCAGGGGGTGCTCACTGGTGAGTGCTGGCTCCCAGGCGTATCTAGAAGCATATGGGAGCCCCATCTCTTAGCCTTTCCTCCTGGGCTCCTGAACCAGGGATGGCCTATGGGCCAGAGAGGGAGATGCCGGACTCCAGGTACATTCTGTCAGCAACAAGCCCAGGCTGGGTCTGAAACAAGCCGCCCTGTCACCTTCCCCACAGCTCTGCCCAGCTGCTGGAAGAGTTTGAGGGTGTTACTTTGGCTTGAGGACACTAACAGGTCTGGTAGGCAAGGCCCATACTAGGGGTCATGTCCATAAATACACTGAGGGCCAGAGAAGCTTTCTGGAGCTGTGGCTGGCTCCTGGGACAGTGTGGGACCATGGGGAAGGCTTCTGTAGCGTCTTGGGGCTCCCAGATAGACCTCTCCATCTCAGAGTGTCGACCAGCCCCTAAAAGCAGTTTCTTGCTCAGTGCTCTGCCCAGTATTGACCCACTATCCCTGGTACAGGCTCCTTGATCAGAGACAAGGGCTGGAGCCTGGGGGTGTTATGAGGTGGGAAGGATTTTAGGAAGCCCTAAGTCTCTGCCCTGCTTCCCCGGTGGCCGAGCAGGAGCAAAGGTAGGCTTTCTTGCCCTAGGGCTTTCTCGGCTGTAAGCTAGGGAGAGGCCCTAAACCAGGCCCAGTGAGCTTCCAGACCCAATCCCTGAGAGCTGCCAAGTCTTGAGCGATTTGCTACACATCACTAGATGCCCCCTTCTCTCTCTTTCTCTCCCAGCATTCTTAACAAGTGAATCATTTCCAAGATGCTCTACCACTGTATGCTTCCTGTGGAGGAAGGGCAACGGTGTTTGCTAAATATCCACCTGTCTTCTTTCATACTCCCCAGCCTCTTGCAATTAGATTGGGATCACATGACTAGCCATGGCCAATGAGCTTTAAGCAGAAGTAAGTGCGTCTTCTTGCCAAATGCTCCTGGGTTGCAGGCCACTGTGTATCTTCTTCTACAGCAGGTCTCTGAAAAGCATGTCTGTGGGGTTGGCATCAGAAACAGGGGCCTACCTGATCTCAAGTTTCCAATGCATTGTAACAACATGAGCCATGAGATTTGGAGGTGTTTACTACTACATTGTGACCCGGCCTGTCCTAACCTGCAAATTACAGTGGTCACCAAAGCCCGCCCGTACATGAGACCCATAAGATGTTTTGTGAGGAGTTCAAGCCCAAACAGACCTGGGAGAGTCCTTAAGATGTCATCGCGCGGCTCTGGGAAGCAGCTCGTCTGCACCAGCCATGCTCCATTTCTGAGCTGGGGACGGTGTTGTGTAGGAGTGCACACCAGGTAGGAGCTGGGTGGAGGACAGGCGATCAGGGCTGTGTTGCTCGAATTTGGGGGTGTCCCTTCCTGGTTATCAGATGATTCAGGGGGAAACAGGGTCCAATTTTAGAGTTTTGGTCTCACTCATAAAATAGTTTAAGCATGAAAATAGAAATGAGTCTAAATTGGATTGAGAAATGATGTATGATGTATGAAAATTTTTAATAACAATAAAACTATATTTTTTAAAATTTATTTTTATTGATGCTTTGTGTATTTCATACATCATTTTCCAATTCAGTTCAGGCATATATCCCCTTCCCTTCCCCCCCACCCCACCCCCCTACCCATCGCAGATCGTGCATTCTGCCGTAAGTTTTCTGCATCTTTCTCTGCTTTTTTGTTTTGTTTTGTTTTCATTTTTTTACAATAGGTGATATTTGTGAGTACAAGCATCCTTCATGTAAAACCAATTTGCAGCAGCTGTGCCCAAAACCCAACACAGCTCATGGGTCCCACCATCCAAGCAGGTGGGGCTTGTATGTTCAATCAAGTTGATCAAATGAGTGTCCAGTTATTGTTGTATGTTTCACCATTAACCCCATCGAAGCCCTTACATTCTACCACGCCCCTCTTCCACAGATTGTTCCTAGGCTTAGAAAAGGGGCCAGGTGGATGAGAAGCAAAACACTCTACTTTCTCTGGAGCTGATGTCTTGGTCTCTAGTCGTTTCTGGCTGTTTTCTTTCATGGGCTGCCAGCTTGTCCAGGCTTAACCTTCGATCCTACTAATGAAGCACATGCATATTGATATTTAGATATTTAAACAGTGTATTAATATAGCCTTTCGATTCTACTAATGAAGCACACACACAGTTAATATATGGGTATTTAAACCAGTACTAATTGTTATGGTAGGTTACTTTGGTATAGCCACAGATGTTTGGATGGTATGTCAATTCTGATCTACATTTTCTTCTGTAAGTATGGCAGGGTCTTTGTGTGGTTTTATAACATCTCCTAACCATTAGAGGATGTAAGCTTGTGACATCAGCCGTGGGTTATTCCTCCAAGGAGAGAGCCATAGCCTATTAGATTTGGGATATACGACATATGGCTGCCACTGCTGCACATTATTTCAGCAGATGAGGTGTATTCAGAACCAAATATAATGCTAAAGTCTCCTTAAGCTATTGCACTTAAAATATATCAATACAGGAGCTCTGACATCAACAATGGATTATTCTACCAAGGAGATGTTGGCCAGGGGATCCAAGCCCCCCACAAATGGTAAAGGCTCCTTGCTACCTAACTGGGATATTGCAGGAAGAAGGTGATAAGGCCCTGCTGTTGAAGACCTGATACAAACATGGAAAAGATGTATGGAGACCGCACTTGCAAGTATACAGATGGTCTCTGGGATGCCAGAGAGTGTTACCAAAGACCACTAAACCAATAAAGCAAATATAGGTCTCCTTGAGTCAAGCAAGACTCCTCCGTCAGCAATAAAACTATATTTTAAAAAAGAATTTAAGAATGGGCTCAAGCAGAAGCATTAGGACAGTATTATTAGAGGCTAAAGGAAAGTCCTCAGGGTAGGCAAGCTGTTCTGAACAGGAGAATGGAGGGGAAAGGAAAAAAGCCATAAATCTGTGTAGGTTCAGAGCTGGCAGGGAGGTGGAGGTCAGCTATGTGGTGGACGAGGCCGAATGGCAGGGAGGGGGGCTTTAGAGAGAGAGTAAAGAAACCCAAGATGTTGGGGCAGCTGGAAGCGTCAGGGAACACATTCTTAGAAAAGAGACAGAAAGAAGCAAAGGAAATTATGCTTTTCAGAGAAGTGGGAGGACTTACAGAAGAGCCACATGTCTGTGGCCAGGTCCATAAGTGACTGCACTGGGGAGGGGGGGCCGGGGGGGGGAATCCGGGCAGGAAAAGTTCGCCATTCATTAGAGCACTTGGAATTCTGCCCATCTGTTCAGCTTGACTTGAGGTAGACCTACCTGCCTTATTAGGAATGGTCTCATCCTGTCAAGCTTCTACCAGGCCAGAGATTGTATTCTCTTAACCAGGAATTTTCTTCAGGGGCTTTCCTTAATACTGTAACAGAGAGCAGGCACCCAGGCTCTTGATGCCTAGGAAGCCATCGCGGGTCCCAGGAGGCCCTTGAGCACAAGGAGGCCACGCCACACACTCTTCCAGGAGCATGTCTCCCTCTGCCTTGCTTCCTAGTGGAAGAAGCCTAGACTTGGTGTAGTTGACACGGATGCCGAATTCTGAGCTTTATCCTGTGTGCCACCCAAGGTTAGTGTGAGTCACAGGTGATTCAAGGAAAGGGCAGAGGCCCCAGCTGCTTGTTCCAGCTGAAGCACAGGGCACTCTCTCCAGCCGGAGAGCCCTGTTTCACGTAGTTCTTTTTTTTTTTAATTTAAAAATATTTTATTTATTTATTTTTTCATTTTTTAACAATAAGTAATAATTTATGAATACAAGCATCCTTCATGTAAAACCAATTTGCAAGCAGTTGTGCCCAAACCCACACAGCCCAAGGATCCCACCATCCAGCTGGGGGGGCTTGTATGTTCAATCAAGTTGATCAAATAAGTGTGTAGTCTATATTGCTATAGTTTCACCATTCACCCCAATCACAGCCCTTACATTCTACCAACAACCCCTCTTCCGCAGATTGTTCCCTAGGCTTAGAAAAGGGGCACAGGTGGACGAGAAGCAAAACAGTCTTTCTCTGGAGCTGTCATTTTGGACTGTGGTCAAGTCTGGCTGTTTCCTTTCATGGACTGACAGTTTGTCCAGGAATAACCTTTCAGTCCTACTAATGAAACACAGACATTTAGATATATAGGTATTTAAACAGTACTAATTGTTATGGTAGCTTACTTTGGTATAGATACAGATATTTGGATGGTATGTTAATCTATGAATTACATTTTTTTCCTGTAAAATGTGACAGGGTCTTACTGTGGCTTATAACATCTCCTAACCACTAGAGGATGTAAGCTTGTGGCATCAGCCATGGGTTATTCCTCCAAGGAGAGAGCTAATAGCCAATTAGATTTGGGATATACGGGCATATGGCTGCCACTGCTGCACAGTATTTCCAGGCAGGTGAGGTATAGTCAGGTAGTTCTTATGGATTCCGAATTCCAGCCCAGGTTCCAGCTGGAGATGAGGTCCCACATCAGTCTGAAGAGAGCCTAGTGTCTATCTACCCATGCTGCTATCCAGGAAGCTGTTTAAGCAGAGAGTGTCAAGGCCCCAGTCTCTAGTTTCCTTTGGACTTAGCAGGAAACTCAAAGAAACCTAGGGCAGGAAAGGCAAAATTGGAGTGTGATGATAGTTTCAGGGGTTCGTTTGAGCTGGGCTGTGGTACCCAGTTGTTAATCACACAAGCTGTTCGCAAAGGTGCTTGGCAGGTATGATTGGTGTCTTTAGGTAAAGGGCATGAGCTCCCAGGCTTCCCTGGGGAGGAGGGAATTCTGCCCCAAGATTTCTGGAGTTTCCAGTTTGCCGTGTGGGTTTCATATTTCTCGCCTTCCACGGTTTGTGAGCTAGCCCTTAACATGAATCTCATCAGTCAGATGGGCCACAGATGTGCATCCACAGGCCCGCCTGGAGAACGCCTCTGAACAGGCAGATGCGTGCTGATCATTGTTCTAAATGCGGCAGGCTGACCACTGCTAACGTTGGCTTGTATGTGATGAGGTAAATCAGAGGTGCTTCAAGGTATGTGGGATGTGAAATTACACGCATGCATCATGAGCCAGCACTCTGCAGTTTTGCATACGTGACTTGAGCCTCTGGTTGGTTGAGTCCAATTATGGGAACCCACTCACCGACATGGTGAGCTCTCAAGGCTCATTTCTCTAGAGTGCTCTGGCATTGAGTCTGTCCTCTGAAGTTGGGGTTCTGCGGTGTACTTTTACTGGAGGCCACAGCAGCTTTCTGGGGTTTCCTGCCACAGGCCTCTGAGGCTCACAGGTCCTGACACACCTGACTCCTGTCCAGAGGGTGGTGGCCAGCTGGTGCTTGAGCTGGCCCGTGGGTGAACAGAGCATCCATTTCCGGCCGCCCCCTTCCCCAGCTCTACCTTGCTCACAGGCTGACTGCTATGGAGGGGACTTCCCAGGCTTTGGCTGTTGAAATCTGGGAGGAACTTCCACTCTCCTGTACTGCCCTAGTGACTGGTGAAAACTTTAACCAGAAAATCCAACCAGGCATGTTACAAACTAGTATCTGCTTTCTTCCCACTTAAAGGCCCCCCACAGCCACTCTGCTGAGGCCGCTGGGAGGAAACAGGAAACCTAACGCCTTCCACAGTCCTCCAGGTGGAGCACTCAGAGACTCTGGCCGGTCTTGGCCAGGGGTGCAGCAGAGCTCTGTCCTGTGCCCTGGACACTGTGTCCATGTCCAAATTGGGATGAGGCCAGCCCAAGCCAGACCTGGGAAAGCCCCTGGGGGAATTTCCTGTCATATCCTGGCATGTGTTTCCTGCGGAGGAAGTCAAAGCCTCTTCCTAGAGGGATTCCCCTTCCTGGGGACACCTCACCACCCTCCCCAAACCCAAGCTGGTCACTATGGAGACCGTCTTCTGGAGGAGAGACTGGTTCCGCCTGGCTTCCCTTGGGGCCTGAGGCCAGGGAGGGGTGAGGACTGAGGGGGCAGGGCACCCTGACTTGCTGAGAGAGTTGAGGTTTGACTTCTCATGAATTGTGTATTTGTTTTGAATAATATTGTGCTAAAATATTATTGATCTTGGTTTAGTGAGTATTCATATCCTCTTTTATTATTTTTGTTTTATGTCTGAGTGTATCGCCTGCATGTGTGTAAGTGCAGTCTTGTCCTGCAATGTCCCTGGAAGCAGAAGATGTGGGATCCCCTGGAACGGAGCTAGAGACAGTTGTTAGTCACCATGTGGATGCTGGGAATGGAACCCAGGTCCGTGGCCAGAGCAGCCAGTATTGTTAACTGCTCAGCCATCTCTCCAGCCCTCAGCACCCTATTTAATTTTGTCCCAAACAAATGATTGGTCCCTCCTGCTTCCTGGGATAAAGTGACCCTGGCCTTGCTGAGTGCTTCCGAGATGTCTTTGAGTCCATGCGCCAGCAGGGGCAAGGATACGGAGTACCCTGAGGTACTCTGAACTCACCAGGACTGCCTGAAAGACTGTGCCCTGAGGATGGCAAGTCACTGGGACCAGCACTGGGAAACCCCAAATAAGCTCAGTAAGCACCCGTGGCCGCAGGGTCCTGACCTGCGTTGTCAGGCCAGGTCATCAGGGTGGGCCGACAGCTGGAGGACGGGAAGGGTCTCCATTGGCTACGCCAGCACCTCTGTGGTAGGAGAGGCCTGGTTCTGGGTTGGGCTCTTCCAAGGAAACCCAGGCTAGCTTGGTCAGAGATCCGTCCTATCATCTGGAAGGCCCTTAAGGCAGCACCCCATCCTGGTCCCGGGTCCCCTTCAGGAACCCTTGTACTTGTGGAGACCAGTTGTCACTTGTGGTAGGTGGGCTCACAGCGCATGGAGGACACTTTCCCTTCCATCCTGCCTGCCAGGATGAGACAGTCCTAGCATGGACTCCTCTACAGGAATCCTCCCCCGGAAGCCCAGCTCTCTACCTCCAGGAAAACCCCTGCAGGACCCTGGGGAGAACTGGGCTCCAGGCCAGCAAAGCTAGATTGGAGGCCAGCTCCACACACACCACGACATACAAACTCCACAAACACACACACACCACAACACACAAACCCCACAGACACACACGCCACAACACACAAACCCCACAGACACACACACACAGCACACAAACCCCACATATACACACCACAACACAAACCCAACAGACACACACACACAGCACACAAACCCCACAGACACACACCACAACACACAAACCCCACAGACACACACACAACACACAAACCCCACAGACACACACACCACAACACACAAACCCCACAGACATATACACACCACAACACAAACCCCACAGACACACACACCACAACACACAAACCCACAGACACACACACAACACACAAACCCCACATACACACCACAGCACACAAACCCCACATACACACCACAACACACAAACCCCACATACACACCACAACACACAAACCCCACAGACATATACATACCACAACACAAACCCCACAGACACACACACCACAACACACAAACCCACAGACACACACACAACACACAAACCCCACATACACACCACAGCACACAAACCCCACATACACACCACAACACACAAACCCCACATACACACCACAACACACAAACCCCACAGATACATACACACACCACAACACACAAACCCCACAGATACATATACTACAATACACGAATCCCACAGATACACACATCACAACACACAAATTCCATGGATACACACTCCACAGACACATAAACTCCACAGACATACATATCGTGGACACACAAACTACATGGATACATACTCCACAGACATACACATCACAACACACAAACTCCACACATACATACACTATAAATACAATCACACAGCACATATACATTGCCCAGACATACTCACACATTACATGTGTACACATACAATAGACTCACAATCACATACTGTCTCTCTCACCACACAGTCATCCCAATACCCAACACATTCATACCCACAAGGTCAGGGGACTTCCTACAGCCCCTAACAGCGCACACACTTCATCCACACCCAGAACAGGCTTTCTGGACAGCAGAAGGCCGTGTGCTGGGCCTGGACAGTGGTGGTAAAGCCATGGGAAGCATGAAGGGTTCCTTTCCTGTCGGCTGAACCCAGAGAGGCCAGGCACTCTCCCCAGAACACATATAACAGCATGCTCTGCCACTAGCCCTGTGCCTCCCTGGACATGGGATCGGCTGAAGGCAAGTCTAAACCAATTCTCCTGTCCACTCTGGGTCTTTCCTGCTTTCTGGTGCTGCACAGGGAGGACAGTGGGCACCCCATCAGCACTGCAGAGGCCTACTGTACACACAGCCTCTCCTCCTCAGCTTCCAGCCCATCTAAGAGAGACCTGGGGACCAGGCCCCACCCTCCCACAAGCCCCTACTAGCCATTCCAGGCCTCACACATGGCCTCAGCCCTGCTCTTCTGGGTTACATACACACACACGCACACACACAGAAAGACACACACACACACACACACAGAAAGACACACACAGACACACACACACTCAGAAAAACACACAGACACACACACACACACACACATGTGTGCTCCCAAGCATGCACAGAGGCAGGTACACTAATCCTCCTCTAGGCCTCTCCTTTCCCCCTCTGTTTTCAGCCTCCCTGGCAGCCGCAGACACCATGTGACTGCAGGTGCACCCTCCTTCCCCGGGACCTGCCCTCTTTTCCACTAACAGGAAATTGAGCTGACAACCAGGCTAACACGTGAAATCCTACAAGCTTTTGCCCTGTGGTCCATGATGGAGGGGTTGCATGTGGATAACAAACCCTCATGGACCTGATATGCACTGGACTGGGCTCAGAGAAACAGCGGGCTGGAGAGGTCGGGCAGAGCCTTTACCAGGGGTGGGTAGAGGTGATTTGAGCCTGTGGCTGAGCTTCCTGGGAAGGATCTCTGCCAGCATTCCTGCCATGACCCCTCCAGCCCCTGACACTGCTTCTAGTGCTTTCTTTCACATGTGTCCAGAGTGGAGACCACAGGTGCTCAGGGATGCTTCCCAGTAGTCTTCCCCCGGCCTCCTGGTTTGCCCTGTTGATCACAAAGTGGCTGCCCTAGCTTTGAAAATCACAACCTCTCACCATGGGAAACTTGTTCCTTGAGGGAAGATGACTGTCCTCAGTGACCCTGTGTCTTGCACAGAATTAGGTTCTGGGCCATTCCTGCCTAGGTGAAGGGTAACCTCACCAGCTGTGAGCCAGACTTTGTCCCTTGTTCCACCTGCTGGTGGCCTCCAAGCTCCTAGTGAACTGGAGTTGCCAGGAGAGTGGTGAGTGTGGCTCAGGGCTGCCCGGCCACCGCTGCAGTACAGTCCCTGGCTAGGGCAGGCAGCTCTGGTACTTCTTCACCTGCCTCCTTGTAGAGTGTATGAAGCTTAACTGTACAGTTGCTTCGATCCCATCCTATCCGGCACACTTTGCTCCAGAACATCAGGATGGAACCCTCAGGGCGACCTGCATCAGGTCATAGAGAGATAAATGTAGGTAACATTTTATAAAAGAAGAAGCCAAGGCTCTAACTAAGGTTCATCTTTTCCTCCATATGAGCGTCTGGTCAGCACAGAACAACCCAAACAGCCCTGAGGGTACCATCCGTCCTCCTGAGGGAGACAACTCACAGAGCTCACGATGGCCAGATGTGAGCCCTAACGTCCCTTTTTCCATGACGCAGGTGCCTCTATGACAGTTTGCCAGTGGCGGGGACAGATGAGTGTCACCACCCACCCTCCAGCTTCTTTTTTTTTTTGTCTTTTTTGAGACAGGGTCTCCCTATAGCCCTAGCTGGCCTGGAACTCACTCTGTAGACCAGGCTGGCCTTGAACTCACAGAGGTCCATGTGCCTCTGCCTCCTGAGTATTGGGATTAAAGGTGTGTGCCACTACACCCGGCTTAAAGATGGTTCTTAGCTGCCATGTGGGTGCTGGGAATTGAACCCAGGTCCTCTGCAAGCAAAGTTGGTGCTCTTAACCGCTGAGCCATCTCTCCAGCCCCCCCTTTAGCTTCTTAAACTGTGGGTCTTAAACCCTTATGGTCAAGTAACTAAATATGGTAGTCACATAAAGTTGTGAGAACTACAGGATGTCTGAATTCTCTGATCAAAAGTTAATTCAAAACCAAGCTTGAAGAACCCAAGGTTTTCCTGGAAGCACTCACCTGTGTTGCATCCTGTGACATCCTGCAGCCATATAATATGCACCCTTTGTACTGCACAAACTGTCATTCTGCATATGCTAACAAACTCTGCCCGTAAGACCTCAGCTTGGATTCTAGACAGTTGCGTATTATGAACTGCAGTGTTTTTAGTGTGCTTATAATGCTTTCTGCTCTTACCAGAAAACGGTTTAATTACAGAACATAAGGACTTTCAATATTTTCTTACCTTCATTATTCAGCATGTGAGCATCAAATTAGAATGTCTGTGCATTGGCTTGGGTAAGAATGTTTGGGTTTTTTATATTTTATTTATTATTTTTATTTTATGTGTGTGCATCTTGCCTGCATGTGTATAAGTGCACCTGTGTCATGCAATGCCCACAGAGGGAAGAAAAAGGCATCTGATCCCCTGGAACTGGTGTTACAGATAGTGCTTAGTTGCCTTGTGGGTGCGGGGACTCAAACCCAGGTTCTCTGCAAGAGCAGTCAGTGCTCTTGACCGCTTCAACTGGAAAATATTGAAGCTCTGCATCCTGCTGTATGTGCAACCAAGATTCAACTCTTTATGAAGAAATAGACAAGCACATCCATCTCATTTCTTTGCAAATTTGCTTTCTGTCTTTCCTAAATGGTAAAGTTAGATGTATACCAAATAATTGCTTTAAAATAAGTTTCATTGAAAGCTGGGTGAGATGGCTCAGTGGTTAAGAGCACTAATTGCTCTTGCAGAAGACTTGTGTTCAGTTCCCAGCACTGACACAGTGGCTAACAACCATCTACAACTCCATCGAACTCCTTTGACCTCCTCAGGTGTTGCATGTCATGGGTGTACTTACATACATGCAGGCAAGATACTCATACACATATAATAAAAAGAATAGAATTTTTAAAAATTAATTTCTTTTTAAAAGCTAAGTACAGCTGGGCATGCAATCCCCATAGACCAAAATACGGAGTCAGATACCCTGGAACTGGATATAGATGGCTGTTGGCTACCATGTAGGTACTGACAACTGAACTCAGGTCTTCTGCAAGAGCAACAAATACTCTCGACCACTGAACCATCTCTTCAGCCCTATGCCTTATTCTCAGATGTTCGATCTGCGTAGCTGTTCCATATGTCTATATAGCCAGGATTACGCAGACATTCTCATGGGAAGACCATGCCTGGGAAGTGGAGGAAGCTCTGTCCTTCCCCAAAGACCTTTCTGTCATGGCAGCCATGTACCTGCTCCCTGCTCCTAGCCTAGACAGCACCCCTAGACCTGCCTGGTGGGGCCACCAGACCCTCTACTGCTTTGAGGGTCCATATACTGCCCCCCAATCTCAGAGGCTACTTACCCAGGTGGGGAGCACTTCAGCAGGCCACATCCGATCCCAAGTGAGCAGGTAGGCCCTCACGACAGCCATGCTTCAGGGCCAGATCTGAGGCAAATGTACCCTGTTTATGCTGCGTTCCCACAATAGAGAGCCGGCTCTCCTTAGGGGATCGATGTCTACCTAGTGAGGCCTTGCTCTCCAAACCTACTGCAGCCTCACCATTGTCTGGCCACCATCCAATGGCTCTGCTGTGCCTGGTGGCTCTTAGGTTACCTGTAGCCCCAGCTGCCCTGGAACTCACTCTGTAGACCAGGCTGGCCTTGAACTCACAGAGATCTGCCTGCCTCTGCCTCCCGAGTGCTAGGATTAAAGGTGTGCGCCACCATGCCCGGCTTCCTCGTGGACCTTGAAACATACATTAATGCTCCGTCGGGACCTTGTTTGCTGCTCCTGAGATGGCAGAGGCTGCTTGCTGCGGAAGGTGGCCATCACTTGTCATTCAAGGGACCTATATTGGATCTAAGTGCCACACAGACTGGTGTGGGTTGGGGGGGCAGGTTTCAGGAAAGCAAAAGTCTTGGACCTTGAAGCAGGGTCCCTGGCTGACCCCTCAAGTACCCTGGGGTCCATTCCTTATCACCCGAGGTCTTACCACCTCCATTTTAGGGACACTTGGGGAGCTTTGGGTCATCAGTTGAGGTGCCCACCAAAGGTGCCAGGTCTCAGAGACAGAAGCATTATTCCAGTAGCATAAACTTCATTAATGTGAGATTCCAATGGGGACCAGTTATGCTCGGCTTTCCAGCTGAATCCCTCCCTGCCCCCAGCACTAGGGAACACAGAATTAAGCTATCTGATTTGGGTTCAGTGGTATGTTTGTCCTGACAGCTCTCACCCACTTTGATGACACCTGTTGTTGCTGCCCTCCAGATCACAGATGGCTTCCGGAAGTTTCTGACACACACTTTGTCCCCTGTTGGCAATGCCACACACCTACTTAGTCAAGAGAAGATCCCTGAGTACAAATGCCATGGGCTCTGTGGAATATTCTCCCAAGTCTGACAGCTGTGTGGAAACAGAACACCTCAACTGAGGTTTCCTCGAAGATAAGAGCAAGTAAGTGTTCTTAACAGTAAGACCAGGTAGAAGCTACGACCTTCTTATCTGATGAGGAGCAGGTCCCAGTATGTGTCCAGGAAGATGCTGGCGACAGGGCTTGCAGAGAGCTGCCTGTCCATCACCTGAGAAAAGCTGGTGTCGTGTGCGCAATTTATGTCTCCTTGGGCCGCTTTTCCCGTCGTGGCTGCATTCTGGGACTGTGGTTCTATATCACATTTCTTAAACAGAATTCCCAGTAGGAGATGCCCTAAGGTATATTAAGCTTCAGACCCACAAATCCCAGATCAGCTGGTGCCCCAGCCCTGTGTGATGGAGCAGAGGATCAAGGAAGCTTCTGGAAGGATGGAAAATGTTAGGACCAGAGGACCAGGGAGCTTGCAGAAGGGCATCTGCAGGAGGTTGGTGGAGACTCTCTGTGAGGAGTGCCTGGTGAGACCCCCTGTACTCCTGTTTCTCCCCAACAATACCAACAGTGTTCGGGTCCCTGGAGCGTGTTCTTCGGCTCTGGAAAAGGCTCTTGGCCTACAGCCATTCTGAGGCTCTCTGCTGATCAGGCTACCTGGAGGGGACCTCCCCAATATATTGAGTGCACCCCAGGTCTTCAAGGGGAGCTCTGCTCTGACCCAGCTTCCTAGGACCCTGACCTGAGACTGTGGACACGACAGTGCCTCTTTCTCCAGAGAAGGAAGAGCAGGAAGGAAGAGCCATGACAGTAGGTGCTTCTCCGCAGTGCTGGACTCCCATGCTCTAAGCTAGGGGACCTTCCAGCTGAGCAGGAGGGAATGTGGCATTCTCCAAACATTCCTGGAAACTGGTGAGCATGCAGGAAGGCCCAGGAGCAGTGTCTTCTGATTACTGGTAACCAGCAAAGGGCCGAAACTTCTGGCAGGCCTGTGAGAGCCAGCACGGACCTGCAGCTCCCATGTGTTCAGAGAGAGAACTCTGCCTTCACTGTACAATGCTGACTCCCCCTCCTCACCCTGGCCTCCCGTCCTGCTTCTCCTTCCTCTCATGTGGCTTAGGGGGTTCAAGCTCATTTCCAGGGTGCAGGCTAAGCAGCTGGAGAGCTCAGGACATCTGAGCTGAGCAGCCGAGTCTGGCACGGCAGTCCAGAGACGCTGGAGCAGTGATGGAGCGTGGGTCCTGTCCTCCAGGAGCAGTGGCCCCGAAATCCTGGTGAGGCTTCTTCCCCATGGGTGCCCCCTCTTGTACTCGGAAACACTCAGAACGTGAATCATACACTGTGTCCCAGCAGCCAGCCCCATTTCTACATCCACAAGGTCAGGAAGGAGCTCACTGGGTGTCAGGACACAGAAGCGAGCCAGGGTGCCCTGGTCTAACAGTCCCACCTGGAACCCCCAAGTGACCATCCAGGATGAGGTAGTGACAGGGTAACAAGGACTTCTAGACCTTAGACATGCTTGCCCAGCGTGCTGCCTCCAGCCAGGATGCTCACAGGAACATGGGGGAGGGGGAAACAAAGCCCTGACCTGTTAACATGAACTCTGACCCATAGGACACCATGAGAAGTTGGCAGGGGTGGGAGAGAGGATGGGCCCAGTGTGAGCAGAAGGGGAAGTTCGGGCTGGCTGCACAGCAGGGCGTGTGTTTGCAGCCACCCCACTTCCGTAAGAAGCTGCACAGAGGAGCAGAGCTGTGGGAAGGGATGGGAATCGAGACTTGAGTCCTGTGAACTCTAGGCCCAGCCCTGGATGGCACAGTGCCTACACTCACCAGATGGTCCCACTGGACAGGTGGGAAACTGATGGGGTGGTGGTCTGGAGCATGGGGGTGCAGGGAGAGAGCTCTCTATGGTGAATGGCGGCCGCACAGTAAGGAACACATCTATACACATGTGTACACGTACAACTGAATCGGAGGCCTGGGTCATGGGCATGTATATATCCCTGAGGTGCTAGGAAGTTCATCCTTCCCAGGCTAGGAGGGTGCCGGCTCCAGGAGACTAGCACTCGGCAGTCTCCTAGCGGCTTTGTGTGCCTGCTCGCCTCGGCACTGCCTGCGGGGATCCCACGGAGCTGGGAGGGCCATCCCCAGCTCAGAAACCCCTAGGGACCACCAGCTCCTGCCCTCCTCCTGGTTGGTCCTTTTCCAGCTGTGATGAGGGAGGGGCTGTGTTGCCTGCAAGGTCTGACCTCCTGCTTTGGGTGGCTATGCTGCAGCTGTGGTCCATGCAGTCGAACTCTGAGCATGCTGGTGACTTTTGTTTGTTGTTTCTTTTCTTTGTTTGTTTATTTGTTTGTTTTGAGACAGGGTCTCAAAACACCTCTGGATGGCCTGGAACTCGCTATGCAACCAGGCTGGCCTCACGGATCCACCTGCTTCTGCCTCTGGAGTTCTGGCTTACAGGTATGTGCCACCACACCCGGCATATGTGGTGTTTTAATGAGTGATAAGAGGCTTACTTCAGAGACCTCTGGGCAAAGAACTGTGGCCTCCTAGCCCCTGAAGACAGCCTGGAGCCACGCCTCCAAGACACCCTCGTCCTCCTCCAGCTCCATGTCCTCATGTGCCCGCCATCCTCTGTGTGCCCTAGCAGCTGCCTGTGTGGATATTACGTGGCAGTGAAGCTGCCCTCCAGTCCACATGCTCTTTGGAGCTGTGCATTTTGGCACTGCCGTCCCCGAGAAAGGAGGTTGGGGGTGTTCATAGACATGCATGAAGATCCAATTCTCCCCAGTTGGCACTCAGGTCCCCTGACCCTGTGTGCAGGCTGTCTGAGCTCAGCAGCCTGCAGGCTGACCCTGGAATTGCCGGAGCCTTGCAAATAGCTGCACTTCTGTATTTCTTTCTTTTTTTTTTTTTTTTTATTGATGCTTTGTGCATTTCGTACATCATTTTCCAATTCAGATCAGGCATTTTTCCCTTTCCCTTCCCCCCCACCCCCACCCCATCCCAGATCATGTATTCTGCCATAACTGTCTTGCATCTTTCTCTGTTTTTTTGTTTTTTTGTTTTTTCCTTTTTTAGCTATAAGTGATAATCCATGAGTACAAGCATCCTTCGTGCAAAACCAATCTACAGGCTGTTGTGTCCAAACCCCCACAGCCCCACCATCCAGTGGGGGGTGACATGTTGTTTGTTCAATCAAGTTGATCAAATGAGTGTCCAGACTACATCGCTGTAGTTTCACCATTCACCCCAATCAGAGCCTTTACATTCTACCACGCCCCCTCTTCCGCAGGTTGTTCCCTAGGCTTAGAAAAGGGGCACAGGTGGATGAGAAGTAAAACAGTCCACTCTCTCTGGAGCTGTTGACTTGGACTCTGGTCAATTCTGGCTGTTTCCTTTCATGGGCTGACAGTTTGTCCAGGGGTAACCTTTCGATCCTACTAATGAAGCACAAGCAGTTAGATATATAGGTATTTAAGCAGCACTAATAGTTATGGTAGGTTACTTTGGCATAGACACATATGTTTGGATGATATGTTAATTCATGAATTACATTTTTCCCCCCTGTTAAATATGACAGGGTCTTACTGTGGCTTATAACATCTCCTAACCTGTAAAGGATGTAAGCTTGTGGCATCAGCCATGGGTTATTCCTCCAAGGAGAGAGCCAATAGCCAATTAGATTTGGGATATACAGGCACATGGCTGCCTCCGCTGCACAGTATTTCCAGGCAGGTGAGGTGTAGCTGGTGCTGACGGTGGAGTCTTGCTTGACTCAGGGAGACCCGTATTTGCTTTATTGGTTTAGTGGCCTTTGGTAACACTCTCTGGCATTCCAGAGGCCATCTGTACACTTGCATGTGCGGTCTCAATACATCCCTCCCGTGTTAATGTCAGGTCTTCGGCAGCAGGGTCTTATCGCCTCTCCTCCTGCAGGTATCCCAACTTAGGGGCAAGGAGTCCTTACCTTTTGTGGGGCCTTGGATCCCCTGGCCAACATCCCCCTGGTAGAACAATCCATTGCTGATGTCAGAGCTCCTGCATTAATATACTTTGCCTAAGTGCATAGCCTAAGGACTTTAGTATTATATTTGGTTCTGAACAGAGTATAATCCTTTTCACAGTTCTTATGTCTATTAGTCAATTAAAGAAGGCATTTTTACCAGTTTTATAAGAGATTACCTCTATAATAGTTGTCTCCAATTTACAGTTGGAGAACGACCTCATCATCGTCATATTTCTCCTTGTTCTATGGGGGGGAAGGCAAGAAAGTCTCTCACATCAAAACCTTTGTGGCACCTAGAAGGTATAAGTTTCATTAGGACTCATTATAAATAGTTGTTACATGTAGGATCCACAGAAGGGTTCGATGTTTATGGCAATCTGAGGCTTTTCTTCCTTTCAATGTTCAGACGGGTCAACCTTTCAGTTGCCACTTTTTGGTACATCCTACTCAATGCAAAGCTGTATCTTTTCTTTCTCAGCCATTAAGTTGGTGACATTTCGTCCTGTTGGAAGAAACATATCTTTTCCCGTGGTTAGTTTTAAAATTTGAATTGCAAGGTTTTTGGCGAAAAGGTTTCATGTCTGTCTGTATCCCCCCCCCTTTTTTTTTAACCCATGAGTCTCCAGAAGACAGTTGTATTATACATAACTATAGGGTGGAATCAAGGCACAGATTTCATCAAATTCACCCATGATTCATCAAATTCACCCATGTTGTTTTGGGTGACTATATATGATTAACTTGGGAAGCAAACTTAAATTTTACGTTAAATCATCTTAAAGAGAATGCTACAAGGTGATACTGTACCTCAGAGAAATTATAGAGAACATTTGTATGTGCCAATCCCAAAGTTATTGCTCTACAGATTTTGTGTAAAACAAATGTGGACAACAGCGAATTATATCTACATTTAACTCAGATGCATTACCGTTTTTATCAGAGTCTGTAAACCAATGTTGTTTAATATACACATATTTACTTTTACTAAGTCCTAAAACACCATGTATCCTGTAGACAGTGTCTAGGCGAAACTGGGTACTTGCTGAACTCATGTCAATTAAATATGCCTTAATCAAATATACACCCGTGTCACTTTCTCATATCACTCAACAATCAAGAAAATGCCCCACAGACATGGCCACAGGCCAGTTCAATGGAGGCAATTCCCAACTGAGGCTCCTTCCACCCAGCTGTGTCAAAATGACACTACTGCTGTCCAGCACACATCCTGAACCATCTCTCCAGCCCCAAGCAGAACTTCCAAGGGGATCATGTGATCTGGACCCAGCCACGCCTGACACAGCAGTATCTCTAGGCCCCTCCAGTTACATGAGCTAACAAATGGTCTTCTCTTGCTGAAGCCAGTTTGAGCTGTTAGTGTACAGAACATGCATGTAGGCATCCTGGCAGGCTGGGTCCCAACGCGGCCTTCCTCCACTGCTTTGAAGGCTCCCCTTGTCCTGAGACTGCTGTGTGACAGTTTAGGGACTTCAAGGGAGAGAAGGAAGGGGCATGCCTAGAGCCTCAGTGAAGAGAGGCCTCAGTTTCCACTGCTGAGGACTCTGAAAAATCTCAAGCTCAGTAGTCTTCCAGCCTCCAGCCTGGTTCCTCTGAGGATAAAGGGTGTCACCAAGACCTTAGCCCAGTCTCTCTGGAGTGCAGATCCTATGCCTGGAGCAGAGGCACCTATAGAGTTTTCCCAGCTGGAGAAGCCCCCAGGGCTTCCCTGTCCTGACCTCACCCTATTCTTTTTTTAATATAAATTTTTATTGAATTTTTATGTGTTTCATACATAATTTTTCAAGCAGCCTTAATTGCCTTTACGCCCACTTCTCCTTGGCGCCCTCCAGCAGCCCCTCCCTCCTGGAGTTCACACATTCTGTCATTTGTACTAGGGTTCATTGAACCACACTACTCTCCTCTCCCTCTCCTCAGTGCCAGCTCATCCCCTGATCTCTAATCACCCTATCCTGAGTCCCTTTCCTGAAAGAGGCCAGTTCTTCCTCACCCAACCTCAGTCAGCTGCCAATATTTCCTCAGCCAAGGTTGGGCTCTGCTGCCAGTTTCTGCAGTTCTGTGCTGGGTATTGTCCATCTGGGCTTGCATGGGTCTTGTGCATGCTGATCCCAATGCTGTAGGTTCATAGGAACAGGGTCCCAGGTCTTGCAGGATTCATTTCTATTTGGTCTTGCATCACCTCCCCGGCTCTTACAATCTTTCTGCCCCGTCTTCCACAATGTTCCCTGAGCCCTGCTCTCCCTATTCTTGAAGGAAACTCCCAGTACAGGCGGGACAGATGATTAAGGCCAGGGACATAGGGACAGTAACTCCAGCTTGCCTCGGAGGGAGTCATAGGCGTGTTCTGAGCACTCACGGTCCAGAGCTAGGCTGGTCTTTAGTAGGCCGGAGATCAGGCCCATGAGGCTGTCGATATAGGCCCTGGGCCTCCCACCAGGAATGGCAGGGCTCACGGGGCTCAACCTTGGAGTGAGTGGCTTTGGGCTTTAAATGGCTCCACCCATTATATTAGTGTGACCTCTCCCTGGGACAAGGACAGTCCACAGGAGCTGGAGCAGGCCTTGTAGCCTGGCCTTGCTGCCCTTTGCTCAAGCTTTGCTGCAGTGACAGAGATCACAGAGGGTCTCTGAGGGTCAGTGGAGACCCTCAGCAGTGGTGGCAGGAAGCTCAGATCAGGGGTCCCCTTAGGATACATTTCTTTTTTTAATTTTTTAAATTTTCATATGTGTATGAATGTACTCTCTGCATGTAGGTTGGTGCACCCGTGTCGTGCAATGCCGCAGAGGTCAGAAGAGGGTGTCAGATTCCCCTGGAACTGGAGTTAAAGAAGGTTTTCAGCCGCCATGTGGATTCTGGGGATCAAACCCGGGTCCTCTGCAAGAGCAGTCGGTGCTCTTAACTGCTAGGCTATCTCTCCAACCCTGGGATACATTTCTAATCTGACCTCTAAGCAGCTGGTTCCTGTCAGATACAGCTCCCAAAACAAGCAGGGCCAGGCTCCAATCCTCCACACTGTGGAGAGTCACAGGTTCCAGGCCCAGAACAAAGCAGGAGGGTTCTGAGCTCCCAAGCATGTGAGCAACCCAGATTGTCCTCGGAGCATAGGTCAGATGGCCGAGGCTGCCAGTACCCCAAGCCACACCCTCCCAGCACAGGAGGGGCAGCACGGCCCCCTTGAAGGCCATGGTGGGCACAGGTGCCTCCACCAGCCTACTCCCTCCAGAGTTGCCAGGGCTCCCACACCTCAGGAACTGCTTCTCAGAGCAGAAGAAAGGATGCTGATTCTGTCATGAGCAGGCAGACATCCAATTTCATCTCTGCATCTTCTCAATGTCTACTAAATGTCAGGAGCAGCCCCATCCAGCAGAGACTGGCAGGGAAGAGGGGAGCTGGGCAGGCGTTGTAGACAGCTCAGCATTTAAGCAGTGGCTTAGTGAATGGGGAAACCGAGGCAGCCACCACAGGCTGGAGGGCAGGGACCCATGCTGCAGCAGGGCAAGGCCACCCAGTGCACACTGTCCATCTTCATCCCCATGCACCCATCCCCTGGTCAAGCCTCCGGGCTGTGTATTGCCTACACGAATCTGAAGGTGAAGTCTAGAGGGAATGTTCCAACGTGAACGTGAACCTGGGGCTCCAGCACACAGCGGCATGCTCCAGTCTCTGACAAGTTCGATAGTAGAATCCTGCAAGACTCTGCTTGCCTGCGTCTAACCTGGCATTTCTCAGACCTAACCGAGGACTTGGTTTGTTTAATGTCACGTTTATTGACGTCCATGGATAAGCTTGTGTGTGCTGCACCCAGTACTCCCTTGTGTGGAGAAACAGAACCCATGGGTCACATGGCTGAGGCAAGGACGGGGTGTCCTTGAGGGCAGGCTGCCCTGAGTCCTGTGGGAAGAGCCTCAGTGTGGGGTCCATGCTCACGCTGGGTCACTGCAGAGGGGCTCACATATTTGGTAGCTATCTCTCCACTCCTCCGACACAGTGAGGAATAGCATGATGAGTCATGCATGATTCATTAATCTTAATTAAAATGCAAATGCACTGCCAGCCTTCTGCCTTAATTGAAGGCTGTTGTGGGACCATGCTCTCTGCTTCTGGGCTGAGGTTTCTTTTGCTAAATCGAACAGATGAACCTTTTAGCTTTGCCTGAGTGATATTGCTGGCAGAGGCGGTGCAGATAGGCAGTTTGGTCTTTAAGAATAGTCTCTCTCTCTCTCTCTCTCTCTCTCTCTCTCTCTCTCTCTCTCTCTCTCCTTCCCTCCCTTCCCTCCCTTCCCTGCCTCTTTTTTCCTGAGTGTACCATTTCAACCATGAACCCAGCTCAGTGTCATTTCTGCAATAATACCTTGCCCTTGGGTCCCCAGCTTGGCAAGGCGGGAAGTACTAATCAAGACTTAACTTCCCCTGGGGCTGGAGAGATGGCTCAGTGGTTAAGAGCACTGGCTGTTCTTACAGAAGACCTGAATTTGAATCCCAGCACCCACATGGCAGCTACCAATGGTTTATAACTCCAGTTCCAGGAGATCTGACGCCCTCCTCTGACTCCACAGGCATTGCACAACATGAGTGTACTTACATACACGCAGGCAATACATTCATACACATAAACTGTTTTAAAACAGAAAAGACTAAACTTCCTGGGAGAAAGAGCCTCTCTCCTTCTCTCTGTCCTGCGGGGGCCTCCAAATGGGTCAGAGAGGCTCACAGGTCCTTTTCAGTATAAAGTCCTCCCTGAGCAGCTGAGCTAGGCCCCTTGGCAGAAGGAAGGGCTGCAGGCCAGGGAGGGATCTGTTGGGACAAGCTGCCTCTTCCCTGATTAGCTCACAGAGGTGCCAGTGCAGTGCAGTGTCTGTTCCCACCAGAGACCCAGCAGAAAGTCACCTTTGCCCCCAAGGAAACTGCACAGTTGACGTCCCACGTCGAGGTTCCCAGCATGGCTTCAACCAGCTGCAGATGGAAGGTATTTGGGAGAAAAATCACATCTGCACGAAATATGTATAGACCTTTTCTCCTGTTCTTTTTTTTATATTATTTTTTATGTGCATGAGTGTACTGTCTGCATGTGGGTTGGTGCACCCATGTCGTGCAATACCTTGGAGGTCAGAAAAGGGTGTCAGATTCCCCTGGAACTAGAGTTAAAGATGGTTCTTAGCTGCCATGTGGGTGCTGGGAATCGAACCTGGGTCCTCTGCAAGAGCAGTCGGTGCTCTTAACCTCTGAACCATCTCTCCAACCCCTCTCCTGTTCTTCTAACAATAGAGAATAGCAACCATGTGCATGCATGTCCCTTGTGCATGCATGTCTGTTGCATAGGATGTGTTATGTAAAGGTGATTTCAAGTACAGAAAGGATCTGTAGTTGCGTAAGACCCTTGAACAGCCAGAACTTGGCATCCTCAGGGACTCCTGGACCAGATCTTGTGGTCACAGAATGTGAGTGTCCTTTTGCCCCACGTGGTCTGATACATACAGATAGTTTTCACCAAAGATGTATGCTCCAGCACACAACTAAAATTATATTTAATTTATTATTTGTTATGATTTAATTATATTTAATTAAAACCTACAAGTGATGTTTTAATCCTGTTTCATCATTCTGCTCCCAAATAATCCAGTTCTGAGCTGAGAACAGCTGGAAAATGAGAGGAGGGCGGCACGCACCCAGTGGCCCATGTTGCCCTGGCCCCATTCACAAACTGATGCTGGGCCGCGGCCCTCACCAAGGACAGCTTTCCACATCAAGTGAGAAGCAGCAGTGAGTCAGCACCATCCCAGGGTGAGTCTGGCCTCACAGCTGAGATGTTCTACCACTGAACATTCTCCACGATTTGACACCAGCAAATCTGTCAGAAACCATTTTCCTCATCAACTTGATGGAAATGGATCAGACAAACCATGCTCCTGAGATTCTGCCGTAAGAACGCACATATAGATGCAGGCATATTCTAGTTACTGCCCAGGCTCCTGCCCTCCAGCACTGCTCAATAAAGTATTCTTTTTTAAAAAAAAGTGAGGCTGGAGAGATGGCTCATCAGTTAAGAGCATTGGCTGCTCTTGAACAGGACCCAAGTTCAGTTCCCTGCACCCACATGGAGGCTAACAGCTGTTCGCAATCTAGTTCCTGGGGCTTCGACACCTTCTTCTGTCCTCTATGGGCATGCATGACATAAGTACACTTACATACATGCAGGCAAAACACTAATACACATAAAATATATAAATAAATAATATGTACACACATGCACACTTGACTAGTCATTAATTCTTTACTCTGAAATGGTTACAGATTTTCAGAAGAGTACAAAACAGAAAAAATGAAGGAAGGGAGAGAGGGTGGGAGGTGGGAAGACCCAGGAACTTCATGTCCTCCAGCCAGTTCCCCCAGACTTCTAAGTGTCTGCAGATCGGGATCAAGGCCACTCTCCTGAGATGTTCCAGCTTCCACTCAGGTCACATTGTGTGAATTGGGGGTTTGGGGGCGGTCACTTGGAACATGAGTGTATATGAAGATCAGAATCCCCAAGCCTCGGTGATGTCCCAGCTCTGACAGGGATGGGTCTGGATGGGAACTTCCTACACTCACCTTTTTAAAAAAAATTTTAGAGCAAGGTGTGGTGGCACACACCTTTAATTCCAGCATTTGAGAGGCAGAGGCAGACAGATCTCTATGAGGTTGGTCTACATAGCCAGTTCCAAGCCAATTTGGACTACAGGGAGACACTGTCTCAGAAACAAACAGAAAATGTGCATGTGTGTGCCAGTGTGAGTTCATGTGCGATGTGTACTGGAAGGTACCTGCAGAGGCCAGAAGATCCCCCGGAACTGGAGTTACAGTTGGTTGTAAATCACCTGATTTGGGTGCTGGGAACCAAATCCAGGTCCTCTACAGAATGAAGTGCTCTTAATCATTGCACCATCTCTCCAGCCCCTACGCCCCCTTTTCATCCTCTTTAGATGCTATTACTAAATTCTGGTCAATCTCCTGACCTCATGACCAGTTCCCGGGACCTGTACATGTCTCTCACAGGTCCTGTTGGCTGCCATCTCCTCGGAACTAGGCTGCTGTTGTCTGTGTGCAAATGTGCTGTGGGCTGGATGCAGCCACAATCTAGTGCACACTGTTGTTCTCTAGTGTGTCAACATCAGCTGCTCACAGGCAATATGACAGTGTCCAACAGCAAAGAGTTGGTGTGTTTTATGGCCCAAGTTTAACTTCTCGATCACTTTCGCTGTCACTCTTCCTTCCAGGGCAGGGATGGAGATGAAGCACCTGCTGGGGGACACCACCCATCTACACAAGTGGCTGCTCTATTCATCATGCCCTACACCACTGCCAAAGAGATTGCATGGCCCTACAGGTCACCAGCAGGACCAGAAAGTTTAGTCCTTTCCAACGGAGAGTCCAGGCCAACAGGTCCCCTTTATCTCCATAGGAGCGACTAGCTTTGTTGAGCCCAGAGGCAGAAATGAACATGGTCATGATGAAGGAAAGGAAGGAGGGAAGGCCAACCTGTGAGCAGACGTCCTCCCTGGGGAAAGTCTGTCTTCTGTCCTGTGGGGAGGTGTGGCCACAAGCTGTGCTGATGGATGGGGATTGGGCCCTCTGTCCTCTCCTAGGGCTCAGCAGCTGGATTATGGCTGAAACTCACATGGGAGCTCAGAGCCACTCCTCCAAGGGCTGCTCATGGCCTGTGGGATGCAGGTGGGCTCCCCTGGCACAGATGGCCCCGTGTAGCATATTTTACACTTCTCTCCTGCATGATGTCCCACTGGGGCTGGAAGGTTCGGCTTCCTGGCCTCCTCTTTCCACGGATCATGGGGAGGCCCTGTGGGTGGGCTAAGCACTGACCTGGAATGAATCAGACTCTTCTTCCTTTTCCTCTTCCTCTTTCTCTTTCTGTTCTCTCTCTCTCTCTCTCTCTCAGATCCAGATATGGGTGAGGGAGGCTTGGCAGCTGTCTGCTATGCCTTTGTGATTGCCAGTACACAACAGTCAATAGAGTCCAGTCCTGTGGACACAGAAAGCACGGGAGACAATGGACACTCCAGTCAGCCAGACTGGAGTGCTGAGCCCCCGCACAGCCATTTGAATTGCCGAGGCCCCTCTACTGTCTGTTTCTGGGGACACACATTTTGTACTGTCTGATGGAAAGATTCAACGAGTGGAATCAGGGTGGGCTGGGGCAGGGAAGGGTCTGATGCCTGGTTCTGTGGCACGGGGAGACCCTGGCCCCTCACGGCTGCTGAGCTGACATCTTGAATAAGTGGCCATGGGAACTCAGACCTGAACTGCATGGATCCGATACTCTGACCCAAGAACCAGTCCAGGATGTTCACAACACAGAGAAGAAGAGCCTGTGAAAGGTGCACATCCCAGGTGAGGCGACAGCACTAGCCCTACACAGGGCGGCCTCTGGGGCCAGCATGGGCTGTCCTGCTGCTCCCTGTGTTATCAAGGGCCCCAGCCTGGTCAGGAATTTTTAGGGTTACCCTGTCACAAGACAGTGCCCCACTTCAGGAAACTAACCATAAAATGCTTTTTTTTCCTAATCAAGTGCATTTGGAGGAGACTATTCATTTTCCAGTGGATTTTTTTCAAGGTAATACTGCTAGCCACTTCCTCCTGAGTGAGTGTGTTCACCTCATGATCCCGCTTCTTTTAAAAACAGGCAGAATCTAAGGCATGCACCAGGACTTGGAACAAAATGCCCTTTAGAGCACTGAAGCGCTAGAGACAGCGCCATGGCTGACACACAGCCAGGCGGAGGGCGGCGTGGCGCAGATGGAGGGTGCCTGCCAGCCGGCTGTGGCACCCCTGGGCTTCTGGAAAACGGCTGGCAGAGGAAACAACAGATTGGGAGGCTGGCTTTGCTCCTCAGAGGAGCAATTCTTGCTCCTGGCAGGAGGGAGGTGGGGCGCCCCCACTCTGACAAGGACATGTGACCAAGCAGAGGGTCACTGAACAACTGACGCAAGGGGAACAAGGATGACGCCAACGAGTGACGGCAGAAGGGGGGGTGTGAAATGTGACATGGGAGGAAGCACTAGAGGAGAAAGGACAGCACCCCCCTAAACAAATGAAACCCTCCGAGTGGTGATTCACAATGCCAATTTGTGCCTGAATTAAGCAGGGGCGGCTCTTGCCTGATGGGTGACTGTTTGCCAGGGTCTGCTGCCTCCTGTCCTTTGGGTCCCTTTTGCTTACTGGGTCCAGCTCCTTCAAGAAAGACAAAGACGACAGACGTGGGGCGGGGGGAGGGGGAAGTGCCTCACTGATTATGGGGTGGCTACCAGCTTCATATTGCCCACCACCCAGGAGGAAGCTGGTTAGCAAAGCTGGACTTAAAAACCACTCACGATGTTGCCAAACAAAGCAACCTGACTTCTGTTCTATGCTCAAGGCCATTCCTCCGTCCCCCCTGCCAGGGGGCCAAATCCGGGTCTTTACCAGCTGCTGCTCAGCGTGTCCATTCCAGAGTCCGTTAGCCTAGGCCTGCTCTCCTGAGCTCAGGCTGCCAGCCTTGCTTTCCCCCCCTAAGGGATCATCAGCCCACAGCCCCAAACACCAGGACAGAAAACCTCTATAGGTTTATACCCAGGAGCTGCAAGAAGGATCAGGCTGCTGGCTGAGCTGGGTGGGCTGTGCTATGGTGCCAGGCTAGCTTTGCACTTGAGGCCTCTGTAAAGAAGCCGTTTTGCCAAGATCAACTAAAGCAGCCATTCATCTCCACAGGACCACTGTAGTGGAGCACCATCACCAGCAGGCCTGAGCACTGTAGTGGAGCACCATCACCAGCAGGCCTGAGCACTGTAGTGGAGCACCATCACCAGTAGGCATGAGCACTGCCTCGCATGGGCTCAAGGGCTCCAGCTCTGTTCTGACTTGTAGGAAATTAATGTTGTGTCTTTCTGTCCTAGGCATTGGGCTCAGCAGTACAAGCTGTGCCTATGATCACACACACACACACAAACACACACACACACACACACGTTCTATAGTTCCAATCTTGTCCTTACCCTGCTGGGCATCATATAATGGACAAGAATGGGAGGACATTCAAGATGGGATGATGTGTGATTCCCAGGGAGGGGAAATTAGAAGCTCACCTGGAAAGAGAGTCAGATGAGACAGTCAGTGGGGCCGGCCCAGCTATCCTCATACCAGTGCAAGCTGCTTATTCATATTGGATTCTGTCCCTACCTCTGTGAAATGGGGAGGGCTGAGCAGACATGGCCTTTCTCAAGAACAACTAAGGAAATGGTCCCTCTTGATACTTGGAGCTGGTTGTACTTGTTTGGAAGGAGTAGTGCGTAGACCCCTTCCGCATGGATCTTGGTCTCTCCACGACCAAGTCAGGGCAGGATGGAGACAGTGCAGTGATTCAGAACGTCACCCCACCATCACCACCTGGGCTCCCTGCACAGCTGTCAGCAGCATCCCAGGTTCCTGATGACAAGACCAGTGGATGACGGGGTCTAGCCAGGGTGGCTGCACATGGGCAGGCCTTGGGGCCTGATATGAAGTAGAAGTCATAAGTGAGGTGTTAGAGAAGGTGAATCTGAGTCTGATTTAATTGTTCCAGAAACTAGACAGGTGTGTGTGTTAAGCTGACGGCATTAAATACCACTCAAAGATGGAACTGGGAAGGGAGATACTGTCCTCTGAATGGCCAAGGGACTCGCTTCTGGGTGCCTCATACTGCCTTCCCCGGGGTCCCATAATGTCTCTTTTAGGTTTAGAAAGAGGCCAAATATACACACATGCCCAGTGCCCATGGCCCGGTGCTTGTATAATGTGTATGAACAGGGGACCTGGGCTGTGTCACTGCCTGGTGGACATCTTCCGTTCTTTGGCTCTAAGCACCTGAGGGACACTTGTCAACACACAGGCCAGTTCATTTTCTAGGATAAAGCCACAAGGAAATGACCTTGTTCAGGAACACTGGGCATGGCCTCTGTTGAAACAGAATAGCAAGGAGCTGAATCCTGCAGCCAAATGGCCAGGACCGCGGTGAGCAGCTGCCTGTGCCCCCAGGACAGGAACCCTGTTCTCCAAGACACAGCTTCTGCCTTTGCTCTGAACAAATGCAGATTTTCTGACACCCCAAGTTTCCCCTGCTGGTGTGTGTTACCTTCTGAGCCCCAGGATGGAATAAAAGTCCCAAAACACTGAGCTGGAGAGAGAGCTCAGTGGTTACTTATAGAGGACCCAAGGTTCAATTCCCAGTACTCACCTGGTGGCTAACAACCACTATCCCTAACGCCAGTCCCACGGCATTGCATGACATGGGTGTACCTACCTACACATAAAATAGAAAGAAATAAAAATATTTTAAAAGTCCCAAGACATGGGAGACGCCATAATGCGCCAGGCCAGTAGGATCGAAAGGTTATTCCTGGACAGACTGTCAGCCCATGAAAGGAAACAGCCAGAATTGACCAGAGTCCAAGTCAACAGCTCCAGAGAGAGTGGACTGTTTTACCTCTCATCCACCTGTGCCCCTTTTCTAAGCCTAGGGAACAACCTGCGGAAGAGGGGGCGTGGTAGAATGTAAGGGCTGCGATTGGGGTGAATGGTGAAACTACAGCAATGTAGTCTGGACACTCATTTGATCAACTTGATTGAACAAACAACCTGTCACCCCCCACTGGATGGTGGGGCTGTAGGTGTTTGGGCACAACAGCCTGCAGATAGGTTTTGCATGAAGGATGCTTGTACTCATGGATTATCACTTATAGCTAAAAATGAAAAAAAAAAACTGAGAGAAAGATGCAGGACAGTTATGGCAGAATGCATGATCTGGGATGGGGTGGGGGTGGGGGGGAGGGAAAGGGAAATAAGCCTGAACTGAATTGGAAAAAATGTATGAAATGCACAAAGCATCAATAAAAATTAATTAAAAAAAAAAAAAAGTCCCAAGACATGTTTCCAAATTTTGACCAAGATGCAATACAAACTTTTGGCTAAGCCTCTTGCAGCTAACGGCAGGCCTTGAGGGAGTAATTTGAGTGCCCACCCTGTCCACCTCAAATTGCTATAGCTGTGCATTTGTACAATAGCAAATCGATGCCTCTCAGAAAGAACAGTGCTAAAAGGTCTTGTGCAGACAGCTGCCCTGCCAGCCTGCTTCCAGATCTTTCTCACAGTACTCTGATTCTCCCATGATGCCATTTCAAATTAGAATATTCATCAACTGGAATCTGGTTTAGTTCCTCAGGAAGACTCTAAGGCTTTTGCAAATGCCAGCCACAGAGTTTGCTTTGCTCCCTGGGACTGAGGCAATGCCTGAAGAAGGAGACTTGAATCTAAAGTTTAGATCAAGGCGTGGCTCCAAGAACACAGTGTGGCAAACATGCAGGCTGTGGGCCAGGGCAGTCGTGGCCTCCGCTGAAAATTCATGCATGCTTGGGATGGCAGCTCAGTCCATTCTCAGGCCTACTGTGCCCCTGCTGAGCAAAGTCCCAGTGGCTCTGACATTCAGATGTTGGGACAATCCTGCTAGGGTGTCAGCTGGGGAGTGGATATGCCATGGCCTCCAAGCATCCAACCTCAGACAAGGCAGCCACGTGTCCACGGATGCCCCATCCCCTCCCAGGCTGTGCCCCCCCACACACACACACCTTGCTGAACCGCTGAGGCTTAGGTGCACATCTTGGGGTGGGGGGTCCTCCTGCAGCACAGCTTCAGCTTTCCTCTGTGGCCCAGATTGACATACCCCAAGTCTATGTCCTAGCTCAGCCATCTTCCCTGTCCTATGTCCACACATCCCTGCCATGTCTCTTCCTGTGGTTCTCCTGTCCACGCATCCATGACATGTCTCTTCCTGTGGTCCTCCTATCCACACATCTCTGCCATGTCTCTTCCCATGGTTCTCCTGTCCATGCATCCATGCCATGTCTTCCCATGGTTCTCCTGTCCACGCATCCATGCCGTGTCTCTTCCCATGGTTCTCCTGTCCACACATCCCTGCCATGTCTTTTCCCGTGGTTCTCCTGTCCACACATCCCTGCCATGTCTCTTCCTGTGGTTCTCCTGTCCACGCATCCATGTCATGTCCTTTCCTGTGGTTCTCCTGTCCACGCATCCATGCCGTGTCCCTTCCTGTGGTTCTCCTGTCCATGCATCCATGCCATGTCTCTTCCCGTGGTTCTCCTGTCCACACATCTCTGCCATGTCTCTTCCCGTGGTTCTCCTGTCCATGCATCCATGCCATGTCCTTTCCTGTGGTTCTCCTGTCCACGCATCCATGCGGTGTCTCTTCCCGTGGTTCTCCTGTCCACACATCTCTGCCATGTCTCTTCCCGTGGTTCTCCTGTCCATGCATCCATGCCATGTCCTTTCCTGTGGTTTTCCTGTCCATGCATCCATGCCGTGTCTCTTCCCGTGGTTCTCCTGTCAACGCATCCCTGCCATGTCTCTTCCTGTGGTTCTCCTGTCCACACATCTCTGCCATGTCTCTTCCCATGGTTCTCCTGTCCACACATCCCTGCCATGTCTCTTCCCGTGGTTCTCCTGTCCACACATCCATGTCATGTCCTTTCCCGTGGTTCTCCTGTCCACACATCCATGCCGTGTCCCTTCCTGTGGTTCTCCTGTCCATGCATCCATGCCATGTCTCTTCCCATGGTTCTCCTGTCCACGCATCCATGCCGTGTCTCTTCCTGTGGTTCTCCTGTCCACACATCTCTGCCATGTCTCTTCCCGTGGTTCTCCTGTCCATGCATCCATGCCATGTCCTTTCCTGTGGTTCTCCTGTCCATGCATCCATGCCGTGTCTCTTCCCGTGGTTCTCCTGTCCACACATCCCTGCCATGTCTCTTCACGTCGTTCTCCTGTCCACGCATCCCTGCTGTCTCTGTGCACTGCTCTCCTCTTCCTGGGAGCACACCAGGCAAATTGGGTCAGGTCTCCCCTATGACCCCAGCTTACCTGAGTCACTTAACTAATGCTCTGTCTCCAGACAGATGCTGAAGTACTGGGGATTAAAAAGGAAACATGAATTTAGGGGGGGGAATTAATTCACCTCTTAACAGCCAGGCATCAATTCTTGCAATACAAGTTTCACAAAGACCCCTCCCCAGGCTCTGCTTCTAGGGGAATCCGTCCTGAGAGTGACCACAACCTTCACCCCTTCCTTCTCAAAGAAAGGGGGGATAGTCCTTTGGGGTAGGGTGAAAGTCAGCTGACTGCCTGGGGATGACTTCCTGGAGTGTCCACCTATAGCTGCTGGTACTCTCAGGAGACAGGACAGGCAGAAAGTCAGGAATCACGGACAAGACACCTGGGAAGGGCACCATTCATGCTTTGGAGATTTAAGATTGTGACTTTGTTCAAAAACTGTAGAATATGTTCTTTTGTTAATTGAAGTGTAAGGGTTTCTCCAAATAATAACTGAAATAGGGGCTTGGATGCAGCTCAGTTGGTAGACTGCCTGTCTGAAGGTGTAGAGCCCTGGACTCCGTCTGCAGCACTGCATAGACGAGGCACGGCAGCCAAGGCCTCTGATCCCAGCACTCAGGAGGTGGAGGCGGGAGGATCAGAAGTTCAAGGTCGTCCTTGCTGACACAAGGCCAACTGGGCTAAGACCCTGTCTCAAAAAAAAAAAAAAAAAGTGGGGGTGGGGGGGAGCTGGAGAGATGGCTCACTGGTTAAGAGCACTGGCTGCTCTCTCGGAGGACCAGGGTTTGTTTCCCAGCACCCACATGGTAGCTAGCAACTGTCTGTTACTCCAATTCCAGAGGAATTTGATGACCTCTGTAGGCATTGAACAGCACAGGTGCACTTACACACATACAGACCTCACACATACAATACACTCATATACATAAAGTAAAAATAATAAATAAAATATTTCTTTAAAAAGGGAATAGCTTGGGGCTGGAGAGATGGCCTAGCGGTTAAGAGCGCCGACCGCTCGTCAGAGGACCCGGGTTCGATCCCCAGCACCCACATAGCGTCCGAGAACTGTCTGAAACTCTGATTCCAGGAGAACTCCAGTTCCAGGGGAATCCGACACCCTCTTCTGACCTCCGTGGCATTGCACGACACAGGTGCACAGACTTGCATGCAGACAGTACATTCATACACATACAGAAATAAAAAAATTAATAAAAAAGGGAATAGTTTAACAATGTAAATAATTTGTGCTTGTTTGTTTCACAGGCCTACTGTTGAATTCCCCATTAATCAGAAGGACAAAGGAATTATAAATTACAGGATTATAAGGAAATCTACCGGGCAGACTTGACCCAGGGCCTTCCTCCTGCTGGTGGGGGAGCTGTTAGTAAAGCTGAACTTGACTTCAGCAGGTTCAGTATTCCCAGACAGCCAGTGTCGCTGGGAGCCAGGCTCCCAGCAGCCCCCAGCAGCCCCCCAGCAGCCCCCAGCGGCCCCCAGCGGCCCCCAGCGGCTCCCAGCGACCCCCAGCCCCAAAGCCAACTCCACCAATCAGTTGAATCAATCTCTCAGCTTCTTCCATATGTGAGGCAGAACTCGGAATGCTTGCCACTAGGATCCGTGAAGATGGGTGTCTTTGTGCCAGGGTAGGCTACAACAGAGCCACAGTGTTGAGTCCAGCAAGAAAGAAGATGACTCTGTTCTCAAGAGCACAGCCTTCTGTCCAGATGGGCCACTGGACACAGTGCAGACTCATCTGAACCCTTAGATAGCCCATGCCTTCTCCTCTAAATGGGGTAAATGTGAAGCCGTGCCCAGGCCCAGTGCAAGGTTTGTGGGGTTTTGAGTCCTTCTAAAAGTGGGGGTCCTCCTTCTGCAAGGCAGCAGGGCACTCAGTGGGAATCCAGCCTTGCAAATTGCCTTTTTATACATGGGTTATTTCTTAAATAGGTAAATTGTCTGCCTGCACTTAATTAATAGTGACTCGTTACTGTTGCAACCCATTTATTTGAGACAGGCTCTTATTTATCTGAGAAACCCAGAACCACTGCTTTATTATTTGTGCCAGAAAAGATACACACCGCACAGGAAAGCCTGTCAGGGGATCCCTATGCCAGCTCTGCCAGGTCTGGTCAACTGTGTTCAGGTTCCAGCCTCTAAAACTTTGCTAGAGTTTAGTTTCACACCAAGCAGTGAGTGGAGAATTCCAGACTCAAAGGCTGCTCTCAGCATCTAGAAGTGGCATTTCCCCTGGCTGGTCCTATCACGTAGGATAGGGTCGCAGGGGGTCTGCAGAAGAAGCTGGGAACTGCAGGCAGAGCGAGGTGGAGGGCTTACTTGTCCCCTAAGGTCTCCGTGTGTTTTGGTGTCGAGAACCTGGGGAGAGAGGCAAGTGGTAGCGGGCATCAAGCTCCCAGGAAAGGCAAGAAGGCTCTGTGACAGAGAACAACTGGTCAGGACCCACACTGCTGCCCCCAGGGGCTTTCAAGCCCTGCCTTCAGCAAAGCTGCAGCCACAAGTTTCAACAAAGAGGACTTAAAGGCTGTAGGGATGGCTCAGCAGTTAACAGCACTGGCTGCTCTTGCAGAGGACCCACGTTTGATTCCCAGTATCTAATGGTGGTTAACAAATGTCCATAAGTCCAGTGCTAGAGGACTCCAACACCTCCTCTGACCTCCGTGAGCATTGCATGACACTGGTACACTTACACACATGCAGGCAACGCACTCATACACATAAAATAAAAATAATAAAATTTTTTTTTAAGAAAAAGAGGACTTGAAACCAGATTCTAGCAGATGATCTACTGTCAAGATGCACATTTGTTTGTGTGTGTGTGCAAGTGTGTGTACATGCATGTATATGCGTGTACATGCAGGAGGCCAGAGGCTGATGCTGGGTATCTTCCTCACTTTCTTTCCACCTTGTTTGTTTTTAGACAGAGTCTTTCACTGAGCCTGGAGGTTACCAGCTCATCTAGTCAGCAAGCTCAGGAATCCTCCTGCCTCTGCTTCCCCAACACTGGGATCACTATCACACCTGACTGCTTTTCACATGGGCACTGAGGACCAAGCACTTCACTCTCCCACCAGCTACAAAATGCACATGGTTTCGAGACCATTGAAGTCCTGGCCTTTGAAAACACAGTGCAGCCCAGTCTGTCCTGCCCAGCACAGAAGGCTGCGTGGCCAGCAGCCCTGTCCATCCAGATGGCCATCCTGATAAGGACATGCCAGGCTGCCCTGAGGACCATCCCAAGTGGGGGCTATGACTTGACTGGCTCCTTTCACACTGAGGGATCTGTCTAGGCTCCTCTGGCTGGCTAGAAATGTGGTAGCAGAAACACACAAGGCCTCTGGCTGTACAGACAGACCCTGATCACCAGTGTCCCTTGCTGCCAGTTCATGGCTTTGAAGTGGATCGCAGACTTGGCTCTACAGGGCATCCCTCCTGGGCTGTTATTAGCCATGTCCGCCTCCGGGAACACCCATTCATTATGGTGAGATAAGCAGGCCTAGGCGCCAGCCCAGACAAGGGGCCTGAGGAGGTGGGAAAAGCACCCCACCCATACCCTTCAGAGCAATAAGCTCTGGCCTCCTAGTTTGGGGAGCTGGGGAGTTCTTCCTTGAGCTGAGGAAGGGCCTACTGCGGGGAACTGTCCTGAGACTTCTGTGGGACTAGAGGAAGTTCAAAGGACTCAGAGACACAGAGCCCTGATTGCTGTTGGGTCAGAGCTAATGGAATGGCCCGCCTTCACACGATGGGCAGCCTACCTCCCTCCAGTCCTGCCCAGAGTGCCAGGATCATTTATAAAATAATCGGCTTACTCAGATGAAAGTCTTTGAGCAAGCAGCACATCTCTGCATGGTTTTGCACAGGAGACCGGACTCTGAAGTCCCAGCCAAAAGTACCCCAGGGGATCTGCTCTCCGGAGCCTCTTGTCTGCTTGGTTCCCCTCCCCAGGGACCTGCACGTTGGCCACTGTGACACACATCGTTAAGCACACGGCCGTCATCTCATCCTGCTACACAGAGATAGTTCTCTTCTGCACTTTTTCTTTCTTTTCCTATCATCATGTGCCAGAACTTCTCGCACAGGACAGAGTCCTGGCCCTTCCTGTGGCCGAGATGTACTGATGGCTACTCAGGCTGAGAGCAGACATTACATTAAACATGGTGCCACTAAACAGTGTTCTTTAACACACTCTTACATATGAGCGTAATTATCTGCAGGGTGATCCGGCAGTGGATAGCAGGATAGACAGATGTTTGCACCCCCATCTGGTTGAAGAACGTGGGGGAAGCACATGGATTCATTTGCACATGGATATTTCCAGCCTGGGGACTCTTCCATCTAGCAGCTGCGCTGAGAGTAATATACATGGCACCCAGGTCCAATAAGGAAACCCCGCAGATCTGTGCGTCCCAAAGCAGTACTTGAATACCTGGAATCAGTTACCCAGGAGCTGGGACTGCAGAAAGAAGGACGGTCTTGTGGGGACCTAAGGCAGCTCCCAGTGACCAGGGGTGCCTGGCTGGCTGAGCCCTTGCCACTGCTGAGCTCCCAGAGCCTTGGCTGCATAGGGTTCTGATGTACCAACAAAGGGCCACCTCCAAGTGAGGCAGGAGAATAGGCCAGAGAGCCAAAGACCTTTCACAGGCGCTGTGAATTAGCATAGGAAAAAACCCGGTAGGCAGATTGGAAGACTAAGGCTGGCCCCTCACCTCCAAGGATGACTGGTAACAGACCAAGCATGAGGAAAACCCCGCTGAATAAAGGCTCCCATCTTTTGGACAGCATTGTTATTGAGCTCTGACCTTACTTCCTGCTCCAGCCCATTTCCTCTTCTGGAAGTGCATATTTGTTTCCTTTTTTCTTTTCTTTTCTTTTCTTTTCTTTTCTTTTCTTTTTTTTTTCTTCCTTCCTGTGCTGGATAGCTTTAGTGTCAACTTGACACACCTGGGTTGAGGGAGCCTCAATTGGGAAATTGGCTCCATTGGATTGGCCTGTGGCCACATCTGTGAAGTATTGTCTTGATGGTGGAGCAGTGTGGGAGGGCCCAGCCCACAATGAGTGGTGCCACACTGGGCAGGTGGTTGTGTACTGTATAAGAAGGGGGGCTGGGCATGAGCCAGAGGAGCAAGCCAGTGAACAGCAATAATCCATGGCCTGTGCTTCAGCTCCTGTCTTCCAGGTTCCTGCCCTGAGTTCCTGCCTTGGGCTCCCTAAGTGATGAACTGTGACCCAGGAGATGTAAGCTGAATAAACCCTTTCCCCCTCAAGTTGGTGTCGGTCAGAGTGTTTTATCTCAGCAATGGAAGACAAACTAGAACACTTCCTTTTTTTGTTGTTGTTGGTCTTTTGGAGACAGGGTCTCCCTTTAGTCTCAGCTGGCCTGGAGCTCACTATGTAGACCAGGCCGAACTTGCGCTCACAGAGATCTGCCTGACTCTGCCTCTGCTGGGATTAAAGGTGTGCTCCACCACGCCAGGCTCTTTTCCTCTTTCTTTTTTTTTTTTTTTTTAATTTATTTTGTATGTGTATGAATGTATTGTCTGCTTGGAGGTTTGTGCACCCGTGTCATGCAATGCCGTGGAGGTCAGAAGAGGGCGTCAGAATCCCCCCGGAACTGGAGTTAAAGACGGTTCTCAGCTGCCATGTGGGTGCTGGGGATCGAACCCGGTTCCTCTGCAAGAGCAGTCAGCGCTCTCAACCGCTAGGCCATCTCTCCAGCCCCTCTTTTCCTCTTAAACAAACTGTCTCTGCTCGCACTGCTGTCCACATGTCTCTGTCCAACTCCTTGTTTGAGGACCCAAGAACCTGGATAGCCCAGCAGGTGCCTACTGAACCCCATGGATAGCCCCTGGAAGCAAGAAACGTTGTCCTTCCTCTCAGATCAGGGCCAGCTGAGCAGCCAGGATAAGGGCTCTGGGAGTGAGTATGCAGCCTTCAGACCCCAGGAACAAAGCTGTGTGATGGCGGGCCATCCCGTTGGCTCTGACTCAGCAGTGTTGGGGCCTCCTGGGCAGTGGTTGTGGTCTTGCATCCCTGCATCCCCGCCTTCAGTCCTCTCTGTTCAACTACGTCTTTTTGGTTCTTTGCTCTACCCAGGTACCTGTTAGTGGCTGTTACCCAAGGTGCATCTCTGAGAAGCCAGGGACCACCAAAACCTGGAGCTGGGAGCCCAGTGAGGCAGCGCAACTGCAGCCATCAGGTGACAAATGAAACAGAGATGGGATGGGGGAAGGCAGAGGGTGTGGGGCGGGACCGTTCATATCCCTCTGGCTCTTTGTCAAAGAACTGGAGCCCCTCCCGGGGGCAGGGGGAGCCGGGGCTCCTCCAGTTGTACAGTGCCTGCCCCAAACACGCCCCGACGGCCTTTGCCGGAGCAGTGCGGAAAGCAGGTGGAAAGCCTTGGTCTCCACATTCGAGTCCCGGGCTGTCATCCACAGCGCCACAGACCAGTCAGGAGGCTGGAGGCCCACAGTCAAGGGGAGGGCAGAGCATCAGGGACCATGAGGGCAAATCTGGTCCAAGTCCCTTCAACTTTTCAGGGTTCACAGGCCACTATCAATATCCCCAGGTTGTCAGGTGTCATCCTGACCTCTGCCCTCATTGGCATGTGACTTTCCCGCTGTGCCTGTGTGTGTCTCTCCTTTTCCAGATATGGGACTCACTGAACTGTTTACACCTACCACAACATTTTAAAAAATATTTTAATTTTTATTTTATGTGTATGAGTATATTGCCTGCATGTGTGTGTGTGTCCCTGTCATGCAATTCTCAACACAGAGGTCCAAAGAGAACCTGGACAGATTCCCTGGAACTGGAATTATGGATGATTGCTAGCCACCAAGTGGGTCCTGGTAACTGAACCCGAGTTTTCTGAAAGCATAGTCAGTGCTCCTAACCAACCGCTGAGCATCTGCCCAGCCCACAATGCTCTCTAACTCCCTCCTTCCTTGAAATAAGTTTCTTTATCCTCCATGTTTTTATTTTAAGACAGGGTCTCTTTGTAGCCCCAGGTGGCCTGGAACTCGCTGTGTAGACCAGGCTGGTCTTGATACCACAGAGATCTGCCCATCTCTGTTGGTAGTAAAGGCATGTGCCACCATACCCAGCTAACAAGCCACATTTTAAGAGAGAAGGGGTCAGGACTTCAAGTTATGAATGGAGAGACACCATTGGATACGAGATACTCCCCTGAATAATTCCCAAACCGAGGTCATACACAACATAATCCAAGTACTTGGGAGGCTGAGACAGGAGGATTGCCATGACTTTAAGCCAGAAAGATCCAGTCCAATCCGGGCTACAGAATGAGGCCCTTTCCAAACAGTCCTCACAACCCCAACTTGAAAGGCATACGGAACAGAACAGGGACCGTGACAGAAGCCGATGTCAGTGTAGTCCTGCATTCGGAAAGGATTCCACTCCATTACAGGCAGGTGATGGCTTCACATCTCCCCAGCCAAACTGGTGAGATTCACCCAGCTGAGACCCTCCAGCCAAGCAGGATTCTCAGAACCCTAGAGGATGCTGGTGCATAAGCACCCCCACCTCAGGGCAGCTGATGGGTAAAAGGAGCCCAAATAGGAGAGGCTCGATATGCCAGTAGGAGACAATGCCCAGTGAGTATTGAGTGACACACACAGAAAGATGGCAGGCAGGGGGGCCGTCATGGTACAAAGGTATGTAAAAACAGTGGAACATGCACACACGCACACTCAGGTGGCAGGGGAGAGAGAGAGAGAGAGAGAGAGAGAGAGAGAGAGAGAGAGATAGATCTAGATAGATATGCTAGAGCGAAGAGAGAAAATAGCTATTCCTGAGCCAGGTGTGGTGGCACACACACACCTTTAATTTCAGCACTCAGGAGGCAGAAGCAGGTGGATCTCTATGAGCTCAAAACTAGCCTGTCTGCATAGAGAGTTCCAGGTCAGCAGGGGCTATAGGGAGACCCTGTGTCAAAAAGACCTAAACAAACAGATAAAAACTTTTTCCTGGGATGTGATTCAGAGAAGAGCAACTAGTGTCAAGGTGGTGGGAAGGTCAATGCATTGAAGACTTGCTGCCCACATTTTCCAAAAGAAGGGGCACCCAGCTTCTCACAGCATTGGGGTAACTTCTGGTCAGGCAAAGCAGGTATAGGGAACAATCAGTGAGGTGGGGGGACAACAAGGATTTCCTCACTTGAGGAAGTCTGGAGGACTTGACAGTCCATGGGCCTTCCCCAGTGTCCTTGGTTGGAGGTGTGGGTGAGATGAAGGGGAGGTTGGCCTGGCCACAGTAGACACAGCCCTGCACACACGCTAAGAATCCACCAGCCCTGGGAAGGTCAGTTGTCCTGGGATGACAGATGCCAGACAGATGGAAACAGAACCTAGGAAACACAGTTGGACCCCACCCACACACGGAACATTGGACGATGTTTGTCAAATGCAGAGGCACAGGCAGCGAGGGAGGCAGCCGAATGTTGACAGTGCTGTATCTGTAGAAACAACACGCTGCCGTTTCCTTCTGTCTCCTACAGTGCTCTGAATGTGAATTCTCTGTGGAAGGAGATGCATTATGTTTATACAGTTTGACCCACTGACATGGCTCTGGGGTGCTCTGGCCTGGCCCCCCTGCACCTGCCACATCCTGTGACTCAGGTACTGTGTCTCACTATGAAGCGGTACACAGACCAGAGGGGAAGGAAAGTTCGAGAAATGTGGGGTAAGATCTCCTGTGAACATCATCCCGAGGACAAGGCTTCTGGGTCAGCTGCCTTCTGAGCTGGGGGTGCAGAGAGGAGGATTTAGCCGGGGTACAGCTGCTGTCCTGGGTAAACAGAAAGGCCAAGGGCTCGCCATCAGGACAACCGAGCCTGGAGGCCCAGCCCCTCCTCACCACGCCTCCCCATGGAAGACACTTTAGGACCCCCACTGAGCCCCTCCCTGGCAAATGGCCGGGGCCTTGTTTTCCTGGGCATAACTGAGTTTTAGACACCTTAGTCCAGGCAAACCAAGTCACCTGCTCACAAAGGTCCAGTTCTCTCCTCGGGGTCCTGAGCCCTGGGATTTCTCAAACCCATTGCCTCCACCCCCTTCCTACCTCTAGATCTGAACTAACTGGGATCCATTCTACAGCCCCTAGAGTCTTTGACAATCATGGTAGCCACAGCTGCCACCTCCAGGCGAGAAAGAACTCTGGGTATGTACAGGGCCTGTTAGAGAGCTGGCCACTGAGCCACCCTCCCCAGGGCACCTGTGGATCATTCTCCTTTCACCCACTATTCCCAGCTTTTGAACCACCTACAGTGAGGACAGAGTGTCTGGCAAGTATGGGTATGCATATATGTATGTGTGTATGCATGTGTGTGAATATGTGTACATCTGTGTACATGTGTGAGAATATTCACATGATCATGTTCCCACTGTACATGACAGAAAGAGAGGAGGCAAGGAGGGGGCAGGTGAATGTGAGGACGGAGAGAAGCTTTGACGTGATGCTGGAACATGGCCCAGGTGCCTTTAGCTTCCAGAGCATTCCTTGGTTCATTGCTGTGCTCAGGAGGTCAGTTAGGCGGCCAGCAGACTCCTACTTTCTGTCCACATTTTCCAAGGTATGTACAGCATAGTTGTTATTCATGGGACAATGCTTAGAAATTACAGCAAAATGTACGTTAGCTAATGGGGTTGAGTCACTGCCGATAGAGTCCACACACACATTCACATCTGCATGCTAAAAGCTGTAATGCTGGACACTTTAGTTAATGGACAACTTAAAAGGCAAATATTAAAAATGACTCTTTATTCTGGCGCACTTTGGAGCCAGCTGATGGCCCATGGTGACAATCTGGCTTGTCTGCTGCTGCTGGTCTAGTTTCCTTCTCCATGGCTGTGACAAAACACTCTGACCAGAACCAACTTGGGGAAGAAAGGGTTTATTTGGGTCCACAGTTCATCACTTATGCAGCTCAACTCAGGAACTCAGGGCAGGAACCTGGATGCAGGAGCTGAAGCACAGGCCATGGAGGAACGCTGCTTACTGGCTTGCTCCCCTGGCCCATACCCAGCCTGCTTTCTTATATAGTACAGAACCACTTACCCAGGGGTAGCACTGCCCATAGTGGGCTGGGCCTTCCCACATCACTCAACAGCCAAGACAGTACTCCACAAACGTGGTCACAGGCTAGTCAATGGAAGCAATTCCCCAATTGAGGCTCCCTCAGCCCAGCTGTGTCAAGTTGACCCTACAGTTATACAGCACAGAGGGGTTTCCATAATATTCTACAAGTCAACCAAGCATTTGAGAGGAAGGAGCCAACCTGGGTTTCAAGATATACATTTTATAATTTCCAATAACTGCTCAATTCTCCCCCGCCCCTGCTTGAACCAATAGCCAGGTTTGTTCTTTGTCCCGTGTGCAAGCTGCTTTGAGTGTTCAAGCAGGTCCACACTCCAACAACCCCTACAAGCATGATGCAGCATGTCCTACTTCCAGCCCCCACTAGGAGTATAAAATAGCACTCTCTGGAAGGCAGGAGACCAAACCCAAGCCTCCCGCGTGTGAGGCAAGACCTCGACTGCTAAGCTACACCTGCCCGGAACTGATCCTCACACCAAGCCCAGAGCCTGCCAGTGTTGCCTCAATTTCTCCCAACATGGGTGGAAAACTTCTGTTCCAGAAGGCCAGCCAGGGCGAGGCAGCCTCTGGTCTTCTCTGTACAAGGAGGGGTTCTGACGGGTGCTGGAGCTCTGGGGACAGGACCTGCCTCACTGGCCCTGCTGTCCCCAGAGCCAGCAGAGTCGTCCCTGATGTCCCGAACACACGTAGCTCCCTTGACGGCGCTGGGCTCGGCTGAGAGCTGCTGGGAGCTATGCTGCTGAGCCCCGGACCCACGTCCCCCTGCCGGTACCTCTCGGTGACTCATTTGAGCACAAAGGGAACCCAAGATATGGACCTTCAGGATTGGGAGGGCTGCAGAAATCAAGAAGCACACTCAAAGTGGGGTCTTCAGTAACCAGGGCTGCCCACCTCTCCTGCTTTCCCTTCCCATTTCTCTCTGGCTAGAGACGCTCTTTCTTTCCTGTGATCCATGGGAGAGGTGCAAGCTCAAGGCCTCCTTTGTGCACAGCTCATGGACCTCAGAGGAGTGAGAGCACTGAGTGTCTTGGCACCATAGCTGAGATCTGGGGTCACCTTTGTCCAGCCTGGACACCTACACATGCTTACATACAGTTTGGTCAGCTGGGTTCTGAGATGGGTGGCACCCCAACCCCAGAACTGGAAACAACTGATCCCCAAGGGAGGGGGGGTTGCAGTCAGTGGGCAACTACAATACTGGTAAACATGGCCAGCAGAGGGGCTGTGTCTCTCAGAGGCAAGCCAGCTCTCACCAGGCGTCCACCTCAGGTCCCTCTTCACTGGGGAACCTTCTGGAAAGTGGAGCCTGGTGAAACCCACACAGACTCCAGGACAGGTGGGAAGGGGTTCTTCAAGGCAAGAAGCAGAAAGTCAGTATACCCTTGAGAGCAGTTTTCATGGGGAGCTCACAGAACACCAGGAGGAAGGAGACAGGAGATGATGAGTCCAGACAGGGCCAGGGCAGTCTGTTTCACAGGAAGGAGGAAGCAAAAATGGGAGGGAGAGAGCAGGGGCCTCCAGGGAGGAGGACAGGCCTCTGTGTTTTCCCTGCACACACAGCAAGACCAAAAGACGTGTCCATTCTCTCCTCCCGATGTGGGCACAGGATTGATCACAAGTGGTGCACCCCCACCCCACCCCCATGCCGCCTATTCCAGCGGACTAACCCTTTCTGCTATCCGAATATAAACAAACATCTGTCTTTCCCTCATCCAGGCCAGGAGCCCCTCCACCCACCTGTGGAATCCAGAGGCCTTGTGGGAAAACAGTATTAATGTGGGAGAAGAGGGGACCTCCTACCTGCTTCAGCGGTCCCCCAAGTCCTCTCAACCTTCCTTCAAGGGCAGGGAAGCTGGGGCCCCAGGTGAGGACCCAGGGGAGAGTTGAGGGTCCGGGCATCCAGGCATCCGTCCTCCTTTCCCCCCTAGAGTCTAATCAAACCCACAAACAGATAGGTTCACACCACTGTCTTCCAAGCCTTGCCCTGCAGAGCCAAGGTGGGCCACCTGAGGAGGAATGGGCTCCGGGGAGGCATGTCCAGTCTGGAGAGGCGCCCCAGTACCTCGTTAATATTTAAAGAACGGCAGCCAGAGCCCATAGCTCTGAGATCCTGGCGCCTTCGCTCCAGCACGGTGCTTCAGGACTCTGCGGAGACTCCCTCTCAGAAGGCACGACCAGAAAGGAGCAACCACTGAGCCCACCATTCTGTGTGCCTCCTGGGGTGTCCAGGAAAGTGCCCTGTGGGCAGCAAGCTACTCACCTGCCTAGAGAATTCCCCAGAGTTCTCTCTTAGCCCGCCCCCGTGGAGACCCTGAGAGCAGCCTTCACCCCCTTGTTCTTGTTGTCTTGCTCAGCAATGTCCTCTGCTGCCTTTTTTTAAAAATATTTATTTTTTATGTGTATGAATGTACTGTCTGCATGTAGGTTTGTGCACCCGTGTCGTGCAATGCTGCAGAGGTCAGAAGAGGGTCTCGGATTCCCCTGGAACTGGAGTTCTCCTGGAATTGGAGTTACACACGGTTCTCAGCCACCATGTGGGTGCTGGGGATCGAACCCGGGTCCTCTGCAAGAGCAGTCGGTGCTCTTAACCGCTAGGCCATCTCTCCGGCCCCTCTGCTGCCTTTCTACGTATCCAGCAAAGCCATGTGAGGACCTGGGACCTGGAGTGGCTCACGTGTACTCATAAGTATGTGGCCTACCAGTGCTGGGCTGGCCTGGGTGCAGTATGGTACCACAGGCTGCGAGGCTGCTGTCTGCTGCCCAGGCCCTCCTGCAGCCTTTCCTCTTCTCAAACTCTGCTCTCTTCCAGTTCCCCAGAGCACAGAGAACACACTCAGGCAGAGTTAGAGGGCGATCTACACTCAGGAGCCCCTCACAAGCTTTCTCTTTACACCTTCTAGAAAGAGCACTGTTAGCTTTTGAAGGGCAGCAATGTGTACACACCACTTAAAGGATAGCTTTGGATTATTTTCTTAATGTGAAAGCAAATATTTATGTCTTATAAACGGAAGGGCTGGCTAGAGTATGGGAATATTGACTCTCAGGGCTGGCCTCTGTGACTGTGGGGAGTGGACAGGGAGACAGAAACTTGGCTGCTGTCAGCCTTGCTTGGCTACCATGAGCCGAAACACTTGACCCTTTGTCCCCAGGCTATGCAGGCTGTGTCTGTGGCTATGGCTGGGGCTGGGGCTGGGAGCCTCTGGGTCTGTTTTCCTGTAAACAGAACAAGAAGAGCCAGGTGTATGGTGCCAGCATCGGCTCCAACTGGCAAGTGACCCTTGATGGACCCATCTTGACCAACTATCTTCCCTGTCTGGAAACAAGATGCCAAGGTGTCAGATGGGGTGGAAACAGGCCTTCCTATCTGACTCTAGCACCTTAGCTGTATCTGAGGTAGAAATCCCTGCTTCAGGGGAGGGGGCCTGCAAAGACAGCTCAGTCCATAAAGTTTGCCTTGCCAGCACAAAGGCCTGAGTTCATCCCTAAAACCCTTGTAAATAAAGGCAGAGGGTGGTGGCGAGTGCTTGTAATCCCACCACTGGAGAGGTTGAGAGAGCTGAGTCCTGACACTTGGCCAACCTGTCTACCCAACTTGGCAAGCTCTGGGTCAATGAGAGACTAGACAGCACTTGAGGAACAGTGGTTGAGGTCATTTGCGCTGACCCCCACCCCCACCCCACCCCCACACGCGCACAAATGAACACACTGCCACATGTGAATACCTGAATATACATACAGATGAAAGATAAGAGAGAAGGGGAAGGAGGAAGAGAGAGGGGAAGGGAGGGAGAGAGACCTGCTCTCCAGCCCTGTCCATATTTGCATATGGTGATTTTCCATCAGCCCTTTGGTGAATGCAACTTAACCCAATTATTTACATTAATTTACATTATTTATGTTTGTAGCAGAACTTGCACACACCAGACAAGCTGACTCTAGCCTGTACGTACAACAGCCAAAATGACTGCTCATGGTGGCGACAGGGCCTCTCAGGAGCCGCTGCTCAGGGACGTGCTGAGAACAGAAGGCTGCTGGGCCACACACCATCCTGCAGCCCTGCACAGGAGCTCTGAACCTGAGCCTGCAGCCTGCACAGGAGCTCTGAACCTGAGCCTGCAGCAGAGGGCTTTGCTCTGGTGTCTTAAGGACTCTGGTATCTTAAGAAGCAAACAGACCCTGACCCTAACAATAGAGGCCTCAGCCCACATGGAGAAATGCCAGCCAAACTGCAGGCCTGCGGGAGCCAACACCTTTCTGTTCACAGGGTTGCTTTCCTCGACTCCCATTGTACTCGGGCTGCAGCTACCTGAGGTAGTGTGTAACTATTTTCATGGCCAAAGCCAACCCTGTGTCCATGTCCTGACTGAGAGGCAGAGTTGTCTCTGAGCAGTTGAGTGGGGCCGGTGTCCAAGACCAGGGGTCTGCCACGCGTGGCAGCCAATCTGCACTCAGGACGAGGTCAGGACAAAGCTACACATGCAGGGGGCGGAAAGCTGGTGGCTTCTTTGCTGCCCTCCCTGCTGGCCAGTGTCTCCACAGAGGTCTGCAGCACTGGTATTTGTTCCACCCCTGAGATGGCAATGTGCCTGGGAGGGCCACGTCCTGTGGAGAGCCTGCTCTCTGAGGGCCCAGCTGTTGCCTCCTCCCATCCAGCTCTGATGGGAGGGAACTACGCAGACCTCAGCCTTCTCTCTGCACCACGGGGTCCTGTCACAGCTGTTCATTACTGTCCCCTGCCTCCCTATAGAGGCCAGAGTGGGGGGCTCATCTCACCAAGGGCCAAAGGTCACCATCACCATGGAGATGTTACTCTTGCATGTCCACAGGATGAAGAACAGAGGACCCTCGGCCTGACACACAGCATGCTTACATGTAAATATACCAACATGCATGCATATGTGTGATGCTCAAGGTGTGCATGCATGTGTACATTATGAGCATGTATGTGCATGCGTGGCTACACTACAAACATGTATGTGTGCTATGTTTACATGTACTGCACATGCTTCTTATACAGGTCTCACGTGTATATATGTGTGTTCACACATGTAAATTTAAGGAAGAACAAAATGCTCTGGCAAGCCAGCAGTGTCTGGTCCTCCCAGGGTCGTTGGGTTCCCACATTTCAGTGATGGCCGGGAAAGTGCTCGTCCTCAGGAACTTAGAAAGCACATTGCTCCCAAACTCCTGCAGGTACACAGTGTGGCTTTTGGTGGGTGAGAGCAGCCCCTCGGAGGCAGAGGAAGGCTGGCCACTGAAGCTCTGAATGCTGGCCCTACTGACCACTATGCTGCACCCTCTCTGCTGCCCATGGGTCACCCTCACCCCTTGTGAGTCCACCTGCCCTGCCTTCCTTCCAAGTAACCAGTGGTGAGAGTCAAAGGACCCCATTGACACTAGGTACAGGGTAAGGGGGCAGGAGAAGGCCAGCAGGCAGGACGCACGTCTCACGGGCAGCTGTCTCTCCTATGATCTCCGGAGCCCCACGCGCCACGCTGGCCGCCCTTCACAGAGCAGCTGATTATCTCAATGCTGCCCTGCTCTGGAGCGCGCCCTCCCTCCTCAGACCGCAGGCTGCCAGCTGAGCGGCCGGTGGCAGCTGCTCAGAGAGCTGGAAGCTTCTGATTTGCGTCAGTGCTGAGCTGGCCAGGAGGGGCCTGCACGGTGGGTGCTTGGCAGCTGCGGGGGTTACAGTGACAGCACCGCTCCCAGGACTCGGGGAGGCATCCCAAGGGACACAGGCTGCACTGTCAGCCCAGCATATGCTGCCCAGCCTGCACGCCCTTCTCCCCACGGAGCTGGGCTTTGAAGGCGGTTTCCATGATGCACGCGGCTTGGGGGTCAGGTCTCCAGAGGCAGAACGGAAGCGGATTGTTCCTCCCCCCTTGGGCTCCTTTTGGGCTTCCAGAGCCGCGGGCTTGCCACCCTGCGGCCACCCGGTCACAGAGAACTCCAGCTAATTGAGGGCCTCTGCAGGAGCCCGGACCACTCCTGCAAACCTGCAATTTTGTAGAGATGAAAGGGTTTCCAGGAGGGGTCACAAAGGAGGACACTGTCGTTTCTTCCCTGGTGTGCCACAGAGGCTGCACCGTAACCCATCCTTTTCCCGGGTGAAAAGAGCCGGGCTGGAGTGGAGCTGTGCTGTGCGACACACTATGTTCCCTCCTTGCCCTCCCCCTGTCACCCAGGGCAGGAACAGATGTGAGTCACCTTGGAGACTGAACAGTTTATCCTTACAAAGACTCTGGGAAGGCGACCCCAGCCTGCCCTGAGTGAAGGGAGTCTGGGTATCACCATGCTCACTTAGGCCCCCTCCTGTCAGCAAGATGCCCCAACTCCCGGCGGTGATCCTCCCATTCAGACTGGCCACCTTCCTTCTGCTAGTGTCTATAAGGCACCTTCTGCTCCTTGACCAAAAGCCCTGTGCATGCCCATTGTGCCTCAGTTTACCTTCTCAGATGCTTCCTCCTCCAAGCAGGAAGCCCTGGGATGCTGTTCTCTCTCAGAGCTGTCCAAGCCACACCCCACTAGCTTCTGTACCCTCAGTGAGTAGTGGGGTAGAGGTGAGGGCCAGTGGTGTCTGCAAGCACGCTGCAGGGAGCTGGTGGTCATACATGAGCAGTCCTGCTGTCCCTGCAGTAGGAGGGGCTGGGCACCAGGTGCGGAGACTCGGGCCCTGGGCTCTAGGCATGTTTGCTGAAAGTTCCTCAGCACTCTGCAACCTGTCCATTTGTTCTTATTCCCAAGGGAAGCTGGTTGTCAGCTTCTCTCCCTGGGAATCCAGGGTGATCGAGGTCCTTAAGAGCCCTGCCCCCCTTTACTTCTCCTGCCCTAGGCCAAGCACAGAGCAGCGAAGGGGCCTCATAGCCTCACCTAGAAAGTTCAGACCTGGGCTGGAGAGATGGCCTAGCGGTTAAGAGCGCCAACCGCTCTTACAGAGGACCCGGGTTCGATCCCCAGCATCCACATGGCGGCCGAGAACCGTCTGAAACTCCAATTCCAGGAGAACTCCAGTTCCAGGGGAATCCGACACCATCTTCTGACCTCCGCGGCATTGCACGACACGGGTGCACACACTTGCATGCAGACAGTACATTCATACACGTACAGAAATAAGTAAAATAAAAAAAAAAAAAAAAAAAAAAAAAAAGAAAGTTCAGACCTTTTGCCTAGTATTCGTCAGCCCAGGGGACAGGAGGCTGGTGTTAATGCTTGTTGTAGCAGATGAGGTCTGAATTGGGTAGTACTGTAATTTGGGACTGGTGGGTCCCATTCAGCTCCCTCACCCTCAAGCAGCTGTGGGGCTCCTGTTCCCGAACGTCGGGGGCCTTTCCTCACCCACGCCCACTCTGCTCCCAGCCCCATTCTGTGTGTCTGACGAGCTCTGTGCTGAGTCACTGGTGCGTCCCTAACTCGGAGCATCCTGGTGTATTGTTTCCTGTGGCCTACGTAACACAGCACCGCAGACTGGGTGGCTTAAACCACAGACATTTACTGTCTCCAAGATCTGGAGGTCACAAGTCCAAGGTCAAAATGTTGGCAGACAGCCACCAAGGGTCCGAGGGCGGTTGGTGCCCTGCCGCTCCCAACCACCGCATCGATCCTGGGTCTCCAGCTCCTAAACGACCTCCCTGTCCTCTGTCTCGCACCTGGTCGCCCCACAAGTCCATGCTGGCCTCTCCTTTTCTGTCCCAATAAAGACTACAACGGTTGCCTAATCTCTAGACCCTTCCCTTGTCTCAGCTGCAGGATCCTACTTCCAAACACAGTCCCACTCACGGGTTCCCCACAGACAGATTTGGACACCAGTCCCTTAGGGATTAGCAGAAGAATGCTCTCCTGTTTTAATCAAGTTTCTCTAACTGACCCATCTGGGTGCTATAGTGATCAGATAAGGACTGAGACAGAGAACGAACCCCAGGCCAGACTGTGCTCAGCTAGGATAAACCCGGGACATCACAAGTCATCTGCCTTTGGTGCTCATGCCTGACAGTGTGGGGGCTCCCAGGCCCCACTACCTCAGCATGAGCACTCTGATCTGCCCTGTTAGCCTCACAGACACGCAGCTGGCCAAGAGCCGGTGGCTGTCTGGTTCCTCCTGGCTCGTAGCCGCTTGTGGCCACCCACCCTGTGATGAACCAGACAGACGTCCAGCCACCAGGGACAGAGCCATGTGTCAGATGCCAAGGAGGCCTTATGACATGCCAGGGCTCTGAGGCGGGCATAGCCAGTGTGTGCCTGTGGCCTTTCCCCTCGACTCCACTCCTAGGGTCAGTGTCCCTACCAGACAAGAGTGCAGCCTCTGAAGTCTCAGCATGCTGGGCTGGGCGACTTGTGGCACAGACCTCCTGGGATTGGGAGGAAGTGGGAGGGCCACCTGGCCACAAGTAGTCACTCATGTGCCAGCTCGCTCCAAGGATGGGAGGACCTAGGGATTGGTGCCCAATCCCAAGAACAAAGGTCCTAGAGTTGACAAAAGGGCTGCCATGGTGCTGGATTTTGGGGCACTGGCTACAGGGAGGGGAGCCCACAGACTATAGGGGATCATATGAGATGTCTGCCATTCAGGGAGATGGCTGCTGAGGGGTCCCCTCCTATCCGGCTTCCCCTTCCTTCTCTGGAGCAGGAGGCCTGGCCCTCAAAGGCCTTCGGCTGAGGTGGACAGGTGTCCCTGGTCTGAGGTAAGGGCGCAAATGCTTGCTCCTGAACACCTGGGAGTGGTTCTTAGCACTGAGAACCCCAAGGGGGACCTGGAGGCTGATTGGAGGAGGAAAAACAAGCAGTGGTCTAAATAATGCTTCTACAGACCTGGAGGCTCCAGCCCAGAGAGAGCGGAGTCTCATGGGGAGGTGGGACTATCCTTTCTGGAGTCCCAAGCCCCCAAATGCATGCCTTGTGTATCTGAGCAGGTAAGAAGGGTGAAGGGTAATCAGGGATAGGGAAGAGGTCACCCTGACTGTGCATTTACGGTCATCTCCCTAATAGAAAGGACAGAAAGAGTCCTGTACCCATGGGGCTTAGGTGGGACGCTACAGAGGGACAGGTCCCAGATTCACAGCACAATGTGTCTAGATGTAGGAACCCCCGCCATACACCTTCCAGGACCACACTCTCCTGCATAAAATCTGTCTGCATTCCCTTGGGAAGATGAGGAAGGGCCTCTCTAAGTGTGCTGATAGCTCTGGGGGAGGCTCCAATGGCCACGCAGGATGTTTGGGGCTACAACTGCCCACAGCTCACACCCGCAACCATTCCCTCAGATAGTGCCCCCAGCTCTATAGCTGCCTGCGGAACCTGGCTAAGAACTTCCTCCTCTACATGGCCCTGTTCAGGTCTCGGAGGCGGTGGACACTTGTTGTTTCAGACCCTTGACAGAGTCAGAGACCCAGCCTACAGAGGACAATGCCTAGTGGCCATTTGGAGGAATGTTGGGAGAGAGAAGGCAGGAGGGGCTCTCCCGATCTGTCCCTGGGAGGCCACTTGCAGCCCAGCATCACCCAGGCCCTGGGGGGATTGCCCTGTCTGAGGATAACCCTGTCTGTGCAGGCTCCTCATGGGCCACAAACTCTACCTGTGGTTCACACCTAAGAGATATGTGTTCTTGTCCATTACCCTGCCTCACACAGGAGACTCACGACACCACACCTGACCTTCAGCTTTCATCCGTGGTCCCACAGTGAGCACAGCTGCCCTGTGGGGCCACAGATCATAGACTCGCTGAGTTCCAGGGTCATCCCTCCTGTCCACATGCTACTATGTCTTGGGGATGTTGGGGGCTGAACTGTGCCACCCAGGTGGACATGTTTACTGACATGGAATGTGACTATACTCACACAGGATCCTTGAAGATGGCGTGAAGATGAGGTTACTGCAGTAGTGTGGCTGGCATTCCCACAGGAAGATGGGCTTAGAGGCATAGAGACACGGGGACACGTCATCTGAAGGTGGAGACGGACATCTGAGTGACGACTGTCAGCTGAGCCGCTCCAGGTCCTGCTGGTGACCATGTGGCAAACACCTGCTCCAGGCTCCAGAAGGAGCCAGTCCTGTGGCACTTCTGGTCCCCAGAGCTGTGAATAATGCATTACTGCTCATTTAAACCCCAGGTTTTGGGAACCTTGTTACAGAGGATCCAAGGAAGCGGCAAGCAGCCTTCAGCCTGTGCCAAGCCCTCCTTGGTCCCAGATGAGCACAGTGGTACAAAGGCCTGACTGTATGTGCTGGTTGTGGCTACAGCCGGCCCGGCCCATCTCCTGCTTTCCCTACCTCCTCCACACAGCCCTCACCCCCTCACTTGCCCTGGGTCTTCAGCCCTGCATACCTCTTCCACCTCCTGACCCCTAAGTAAAGCAGCCACCTTAGGATCCTGAGGCTTCATGTTGAGGACTCTACCTGTCCAGCCCAACTCTCCAAAGCCCAGGGTTGTTGCGATCAATATCTCATCCACCTGTAATGATCCCCCCCCCATTAGGGAAAGGTCAGGAAACCCTAGTTACTGCCACATGCTCGTGCCCTGGTTGTCCTTGGAGGAGCACCGGGCTCCCTTCCATCTGTGAGGATCCTGTGATTCCCACTCTCCTGCTCATCCTACAACCCCTACGGCCCACTGAGGCCTCACCCACACAGATGGACTGAGCCAGGGTCCTGGTAGCCTCAGCTTCGTACCTGGGATGGAGGGAGGGCCCTGCCTGGATGGAGGGAGGGCCCTGCCTGGGATGGAGGGAGGGCCCCGCCTGGATGGAGAGCCCTGCCTGGATGGAGGGAGGGCCCTGTCCTGGATGGAGAGCCCTGCCTGGATGGAGGGAGGGCCCCGTCCTGGATGGAGAGCCCCGCCTAGATGGAGGGCCCCGCCTGGATGGAGGGAGGGCCCCGCCTGGATGGAGGGTGCATTGTGCAGAGCTCTGCACACACACCTAACTCACTGCCCTCCTTTGGGGAGGATTCTCACATTCTTGAGCACCCGCTGAACATTGATCCCACGCTGTGGAAGGACAGAGCTGACAGGCTGTTCTGTGCTCTTGGATTTCCTGTCCCTGTTTACTGTGGCAAAGGTCCACAGACTCAAAGGCTTAAAGCACAGGTTTATCCTCTAGTGGGTCAAAAGGCCAAGGTTTGACCTGGATCTCGCTGATTAAGGTCAAGGTGTATCAGGGCCGCTCTCTTCCCTGAGGTTCTAGGAAGACTGTCTGTCTTCCTGGTCTGTCTCTCAGCCTCTAGAGGTGACACAAACATCCTTCCACTCATCTTCCCTGTGCAGTCAGCTAGGTTCTCTATAATGTTGAATTCTCCTCCTCTTCCATCAGCAGAGCCTGTATGCACACAGAACCTTCCTAACCTGGTAACCCTCCCATCTGGCCTCTGGCTGCAACACTAATATCCATAGTCTTCCTTCTGCACACACCAAGACATCAGGGTCCATGATGTGGGACAGTTGTCTTTGGAGGACCACTCTGCCGAGCACAATTGGCCCTCTGGGGACTTTGTACTTGGCACCTGTGTGTGCCTTGACCTTGTCTGCCCCACTTACTCAGCTTGTCCATGGCTCCAGGCCTGGCACTCAGGAAGATCAGATGGCCAGAGGCATAAGCTGCATCTTGTGTCTGTGAGGGTGCGTACTACAGGGCTGGAAGGCAGGCAGCAGTGTCCTCCCACTGGTGAAAAGGCCTTTGTACAGGCAGCAGGTCCCCACCCTGCTCCATGTGGGCCAAGACTAGTTCCCAGCTTCCCTTCCCCCTGTAGCTCTGTGCTCCGTGTGGTTACTATCACCATCATCCTATATCAGACTGCTCAGCTTTGCAGGGGCAGCAAAACAACTGTGTGGCCACCAGTTCCTTCCTGGGGCCTTCACAGGTGCACCATTGATGAATGGGTTTGCTTCACATAGAAATATGAGACTCCAGAAGAGTGCTGGCTGTGTTATAGGTACTAGTGGCATCTCCTGCATCTCCTGGCTGTAGTGAATAGCCCCCATGGGGAAGGTGTTCTCAGAACGAGGTAAGCTGCCCCAGGTGGGGCATCGACAGCCTAGTGGCCAACAGGCGTGTGGCATGGCAAGTTGCTGTAAAGAGCAAGGAGAGGAGGGAAGGAGGTGGCCAAGACACAGAAGCAGGTGTCAGAGCTGCTGTCCCCGCAAAGATGACCATCTAGACAGCAATGGGGTCCCAAGGGATCTGGAAAGGACTGGGGAAACAGAGAAGGGACAGCTGAGTTGTGTCATCCCTGGCATCAACCCTGGCTGGCCCATACCAGATGACAGCATTTCCTTTCCACCCAGTACCAGGGAAGCAAAGCCTACCCAGGCTTGAGACGTTCCCCCAGAGAGCCCGTGAGTTGCTGCTGATGTGAGTCAAGGGACCTCAAGGCTCAGACAGGTGGGCACTCTCAGGGAGAGACTGGACCACCAATGACAATAAGCCACTCATGGAAGTCAGGGCTCTAGCACCTGCAGACTCCCCTGGCGGGGGCAGGGTACCCCCCGCCCCAGCTCCCATCCTGCAGTGCAGGGCAGAAGAAGCTAGTCCAGAGTGTCAGTGGCTCCTTTTTGTTCTGTTTCTTTGGAAGGTCATAATTGCTGACAGAATGAGCCTGCTGATGTCCTGGTGACGGAGGTCTCAGCACTGTCCCCAGGGCCAGGTGGGAGGGCAGAGGAAACGAGGGAGCTACTTTTGAGACAACAGAGCTGGGTGGGGGCACAGGAAGGGCAGGGACGGAAAGCAGGAAAAAGGGTGGGGAGGGCGGCAGGGATGCAAAGGGCTTGAGGCCCCAAGAAAAGAAGTTTGCTTGCACCCGGGATACAGGTCAGAGGTAGTCTCTACTTCTCCCCCAAGGCCTTAGACTCCCAGGTCCAGCAGCCCTTCGTAGCCCCAGGCCATCCAGATGGGCTCTAGGGTTCTGTGGGCCACACCTCTAGCCAACGGTGGGCCCATTCCCAGCTCAGCCACCAGAGGCCTTGCTGCCTGAAGGGCCGTGGGACCTTCAGTGGGCCCACCTCCCTGAGTTCAGCCTGGGCATTCTGGGCATGGCGCCGTCAGAGACCGAGGTGGTGGCAGCCTTGTATAAGAGCTGCAGTACCTTCCAGGCTGTATGCGCTGTGCCCAGCACCCTGTGGGAATGGTATCACTTGGAGTGGGGGGCAGGAGCAGACAGTGCATGCACCAGAGGGCTCAGAGAGAATGACACATGAAAAGAATCAAGTGGGCATGGCGGCATTGGGGGATGCCAGCTCTTCCAGGGGCCTGTGGGAGCTGGGACCATTCCCAGGGGCACAGGGCAAAAGGGGAGGGTATGGTCAAGGCAAAGCTGAGCCAGGGGAAGGACCCTCTAGCAAGGTTTCTTCCTGGACCACAGCAGGGCAGGGACAGTGAAGGAAGGACAGGATTCTCCCATCTGTCATTCCTCCTTCTGAATATCTTTTATTTATTTGTTTGTTTGTTTGTTTGTTAATTTATTTATTTATGTGTATGAATGTACTGTCTGCATGTAGGTTTGTACACCCGTGTCGTGCAATGCCGCGGAGGTCAGAAGAGGGCGTCGGATTCCCCTGGAACTGGAGTTCTACTGGAATTGGAGTTACAGACGGTTCTCAGCCGCCATGTGGGTGCTGGGGATCGAACCTGGGTCCTCTGCAAGAGCGGTCGGCGCTCTTAACCTCTAGGCCATCTCTCCACCCCCCCTTCTGATATTCTTAAGTCACAACCAGAAGCCTAAAGGTGAAGGGTCCTTCGTGACACACCCACCTGGCAGGCAGCTTTCTAGAGCACCGAGAAGGGACAGAGAAAGACTGCAGGCAAACAGACAGCTTCCCCAAGAGTAAGAACTGGATGTTGACAGTGAAGGTAGTGGTGATGATGATGCTTGGAGCGATATCGGCGGTGGTGGTGAAGAGGGTGTGCAGAGGGTGTGGCGGGTTGTGGCAAGGGTGTGGCGAGGGTGTGGCAAGGGTGCTGCTGATCACAGTGGTTAGTAGGTGGTCATGGTCATGGTTTTGGTGGCAATAATAGTGATGTTTATGGGAGTGGTAGTGATCATGGTGGTGGTGATGACAGTGGATCCTGGTGGTGGTAGCTGTATGGCCATGGTTTTGGTGGTGGTCATAATTTTGGTGATTATAGTATTGGTGATAGTAGTGATCATGGTGGTGGTGATGGTGGAGGGTTTGGTGCTGGTTGTTGTAGGTGGTGATTGTGACAGTGGTGATGATTTTGGTGATGATGGTGCTCATGATGGCGGTGATAGTGGTGGATTTGGTTTTAGACGATGGAGGTGGTGATGGTGATAGTGTTTCTTGGTGATGGCGGTAATCATAATGGTTGTGATATTGCTAATAGTGGTGGTATTAGTAATGGTGGTGATATTAGTGGTTGTAACCATGGTGGGGGTGGTAATGATCAAGGTGGCAATCGTGGTGATCTTGATGGTGTGGTAGTAACTTTTTCAGGGCAAATGTGGACAAACATCTACTCACCCCAGATTGGCACCAATGATAGATCAAAGGGCCATGTCCACATTCAGCTTAGTGAACCAGTGATTTTATTGGATTTATTTACAAGAACATAAGTAAGGTATTATGTACAGGAATGTGGAAAAACAAATGTACCACAGAATTGTCTCACCTAGTATAGATGATGACCATAGATGGAGTCCTGTCTGAAGTTAACCTTCCACTACCCTCTGTACACTCCAGCACTCCTGAGACATTGTGCATCTGGCAGAACTACACGCAGCTTAAAGGAGGGCACAGGAGGGAGGCCATGACATCCCGGGCGAAAGCCTATCTAGTCACCCTCCGCCATGCCTGTCCGAGTGAGCCTCAGTAGGCCTGATCTTGAGCACCCTTTATAGGTAATCACAGCTGCTCTGATTAAGATGGCAATGGCTATCAGGTTCAGAGGACAACAGTCCACAGTGGTGACTGTAGTGATGATGGCGATGTTGATGATGGGGTAATAGTGGTGATGGTGGTGAGGTTAGTGATGTTCATCATGGGGGTGGTGGTGATGGTGGCCATGTTCTTGGTTTGGGTGGTGGTGATAGTGATGTGACGGTGATGTTGATGCTGATGGTGGTGGTGGTGGTGGTGGTGGTGGTGGTGGTAGTGGTGGTGGTGGTGATGGTGCTCATGTTTTTAGTTTGGGTGGTGATAACAGTGATGATGGTGACAGTGTGTGCGGAGATGGTAATAATGGTCATGTTCTTAGTTTGGGTGATGGTGACAGTGATGATGATGTCGAGGGTAGAGATGGTGATGGTGGTCATATCCATGGTTCGGTGGTGGTTATAGTCTCGAAATCACAGTTTAGGTGGCCATGGTGACAATATCACCAGTGCAGACAATGAAGCTGACATTTTCTAAGGAATCTGAACCTATCTCATGGCATTTCTCTCTCTGCTTTGGACTTCTTATCCTCCTTGGTAAGCCTGGGCAAACCCTGCTCCCCTTCTGTCCACATCGGGCTGCTGAGTAACAAGGGGTCACTAGATACAGAAAGCCACTGTTGCCCAAAATCAGTCCTGTTGGCCGTTAACTTACCACCCAGCTGCTGTTTCTACACATCGCCCTGCACCCTTGCCTCCCTGGATGGCTGACCACAGGTCATGCATCCCACAGTTGACTCCAGTGCCCACCGCTGACCTGTCCTTTCCTGGGTCACTTATTTCCAAGGTCCCTCTGCTTTCTTCTGCTCAGATGCTGCCCACCTGGATGACGTTTTCTTCTTCTTCCCTCTCGGGCCTCCCAAGAGTCAATGAGGAGCTTTGCTGAGCAATGAGAAGAGGGACACACATACAGTCTCAGGAAGAGAGGTGCTGGCTACGCGCACCCCTTCCTGGCCTCCAAGCACACTGTCTGTGGTCCCTGGCAGAGGACAGGTGGGTGTATTCAGTCCAAGTTTATAAAACAACAGCTTGGCCTTGGATGGTTAACTCCATTTTTCTTTATTTTTATTTTTTTGCAGTACTGGGGATTCGGCAAGCACCCTGCCAATTGAGCTATATCCCCAGCCCCACTCTGTCAGTCTTTAAACACAGACATGCATAAGCACAATATCCCTGCATGCACACAACAGTCATGCACATAGTTACATGCAATATGCTGAAATGTGTTTTTACACACACATAGCACATGCACACAAACATCCCACTCACTCTCACACATATATAACAAAGCCATGAATATACACCAGCACACACATGTCCATTTACATATGCCCAGATGGAACACACCATATACCCATGCCATGCAGCATGCTCTACATGCATAAACACACCAGCATCTTTTCATCACCCTGACGTTAGATCGGGGTCAGGGTTTGTGGATGGATGTGATAAAGCTCCTGGGCAGAGAAAAGCTGTAGAAATCGCAGATAACACAGGCTCAGCTGTGACTACCACGACTGTCCAACACCCGTAGGAGCCATCCAAATAGCACTGGACTCCCAAAGCTTATCTGTGACAGTGGCTGTGTAACGGCAGGGTAAGCGCCAAGGAACGTGTGCGGGACTTTTCCACAGCCGTTAGGAAAGCCTAAGGTCCCAGCACCTCTGTGACCCCAGATGTCCTTCGGCCCCACTTCCCCTGGGCTCTGGCTGCCTACCGACTTCTTGGGGCTCCAGTCGCCTACCCAACACCTTGCTCCTCTGGGTGTCCAGCGGTATCTCCGAGGAGACACTTCTGGCCTCTGGGGACAACCCTTTGCCCCTCCTGCCACACAGGCTGGTAGCAAGTCCACTCCATAGGTCACTCGAGTTCAAGCTATATTCTCCTGCTTCCCAGGAAACTCCTTTGGCTTCATCATCAAAATGCATCAGAGCCTGCCTTTGTCCCTAGCCTGTGCCGGACTTAGGCAGGTTTCCACTGGCGACTCACCAGCAGCAGGACAGAAGGGTGCCTGCAGAGAGCCCTACTGTCCACTAGAGCAGGTGGCAGTGGCCCCTCAGCCTATGCAGGAGAACCTGCAGCAGACTCCCAGGAACCTGCACTGATGACTTCTTTCAGGGCACAGATGATGATGCAATTGCTTCTGTGTCCATTCCCCGCCTACCCCCATCCTGCCTCCTCTGGGCACACAGTCCCAAACAGTGAGGGTTTCTGGTCAGTCTGCCTGACATAGGGATAAAGGATATGAAGGAGGAGGAGGAGGAGGAGGAGGAAGAAGTTGTGGGGACAAGAAGGGGACTGAAAAGAGAAAGAAAAGGGGGTGGGGGAAGGAGAAGGGGGAGAGGAGGGAAGAAGGGGAGAAACTTCATAAATATTTGCTAAAGGAATGAATGCATGGAATGCAGCTCTGCTTGCAGACCCTGCGAGGCCCTAGAAACACAGAAACCAAGGAAGAAGCTTTGCAGAAGAGAAGGCCGCCACGACTCAGAGTGGGGACTGCTTCTGAGGTAAGGCTAGCCCCCATGCTCTCTCCTCAGATCCCTCCAGAGGTCTCTGAGCCTCTACCAGGTCTTAAGCAGCTGAGCTGTAGGCACCATTAGCTGAGACCAGAGAGGGCCCTGGGGTATGGAGGCCCCAGTCTGTCCTTGCAGCTGCTCCAGGCCAAATGCCTGGAATTCTAGAGTCCCTCCCACCCAACAAGTCAGGCTAGCTCCAATTTGTCCCTCTGGCTGCCAAGAAGGTCTGCCTGCTGGGTATCAGCTTCACCCCAAAGCCCAGAGTCAGCTGGCATGGATGCTGCACGCACTTGGAGGCTCCTCCCAGCTCTCCTTGTAGCCAGACAGCCTGGCCTGGCCCTCCCTGTCACATGCCCCTCCCCTCCTGCAGGCCGCCCCACGAGTCACAAGGCAGAGTTTCCATTAGCGTCAAATATACGTGGATGTTGGACCTGAAGCTGGTGGGAACTCGCTGAGAAAAGGACAGTTTTAGGAAGTTCACATGCCTGGGGTCACATGGTGGGATGGGGACCTCCCAAGGATACCACATCTCCCCAGAAGATGGAGAACAGCCCTTCAGATATGGACTCTGGACTTGTGCCTCCCCTCCCGGAACAGCCACAGTGGGGACCAGATGCCCACCCCAAAGTAAAACCTTTCACCCGCAAAGCACAGGGCAGGAAAGTTCAATGGTTCCTATATGTGAAAAGCCTATGTATGCAGGGGACCCAGAAAGCAAAGGAGACTCCTGGAGCGGGCCGGGGGGCTGAGAGGCCCTGAGTTTGAGGGTCATCCATGGACATTCTTAGCACTGCCGGGCCCTCATAACTGTTAGCCTCACAGACATGTCCATCCCCCTTTCTCTTCTGGGGAACCAGCTTCCTCCTCTTATATGGTGTATTGGATTCAGGATCCTGGGGACCTGGTGAGGTCACAGGACCCTGAACCTGACCACCACAAGGGCTGTTTCTCTGACTCTGCTGGGAGATGGCCAAGTGCCTTAAATCTGAAAACTCCATCTTGCTCAAGTTTTTCTTGAATGGTCAATAAAATCACCAGGACAGTCTAGTTCAAGGGTCATTTATGATGAAAATGAAGTAACCACAGGGGTGGCGGGCTCAGGAGCTGAGTGCGTGGCTCTCGGGGTGCTCAGGGGCTCTCAGTCTGCCAAACAGTGTGGGAGCGATCGAGATCGAGGATGGAGCTCAGGAGCCTGGAGGGACTGGGTGGGGTTCAAAGAGATGTGAAGAACGGGAAACCCCAGCCTGCTCCCTCCAAGGGTGCAGCCTCTGGGTGTGGGTAAACTGCATTCTTCTCAGCCTCCTCCACCAATCAGGGAGTCTGCTGTCCCCCCAGGGGCACACACACACACACACACACACACACACACACACACCACTTTAGCTGCCCAGCCCTGTGAATCTGCTGCCACACCGCAATCTAGAGCATCCATCCAGCCTCCAGATTGAGGTCTTTTTCGGAGGGAAGGGGGGTTCTGATACTGCCACATGGCACAGGACAGAGACAGGAGCATTTCAGATCCATTTGGCTCTCCGGCTATGTCTTCGATGGTCATAGATGCTCAGGCAGGCCGGCTCCTCTAGAAACTTCCCCTAGTGTTGAGCAAATAGGTCATGTTGGTTGTGGGCACCTGAAGCATCCCACCCATTCCTTTGAAAGCACACCCCACAGTGAAACTCTGGGCACAGCTTTGCAGGCTGGCCAGCACCTCATGACTAAGCCTGACACATGGTCCTTCATTTCACAGAGAGGCAGCAAGGACTAAGTCCCAAACAGGAGTCCTGAAGGACCCAGACTCCTCTCACTTGGGTCCCTAAGAGGGAGTCAGGACAGCATTGAGATTCTGGGTCTTCCCTTTCTGGGTCTGGAGACACCTGGCCAGTAACACTTCTGAGGACCCCAGTGACAAGTGGCTGGTGGCAGATGCAGAGGAGATTTGCCCCTGGGCTCCTCTGCTGTCTTGAGAATGGACTTCATGGAAGAGCATAGGGCTGTCTGCAGATAGAAGGACACATGTTCATGTCCCCGTCCCATCAGACACCTGACCGCCAGCTGCTGTCGCTGGCCACACGCAGGATGGTCATGTCTATATTATACATTAGTGGACTGAATTTAGGGAGAGTCTTTTCAGAAGTAGACAACCAAGACTCCCTGTAAGGAGTAAGAATACATGCTGAGTGCCCTGTTGTGGGCCTGGGATGGGAAGTCTACCTGGTATCCTGTGCTGTATCAGAGAACCATGAGTCAGTTCCCAGCCTTCAGCTGCTAGAAAGACCAGTAGAGCTTTCCTGTGTGCTGTGTGCCAGGCAGAGGCCGACAGAGGAAGAGGGCACACAGAGGGACAAGGGAGGAGGGCAGCTAAGGGAGGCTGAGGGAGGCTGAGGGAGGATGAGGGAGGATGAGGGAGACTGAGGGAGGATGAGGGAGGATGAGGGAGGATGAGGGTGGCTGAGGGAGGATGAGGGAGGATGAGGGAGGATGA
>VZQC01002696.1:538238-667966 GCA_009823505.1 Rhizomys pruinosus
CACACACACACACACACACACACACACACACACACACCACTTTAGCTGCCCAGCCCTGTGAATCTGCTGCCACACCGCAATCTAGAGCATCCATCCAGCCTCCAGATTGAGGTCTTTTTCGGAGGGAAGGGGGGTTCTGATACTGCCACATGGCACAGGACAGAGACAGGAGCATTTCAGATCCATTTGGCTCTCCGGCTATGTCTTCGATGGTCATAGATGCTCAGGCAGGCCGGCTCCTCTAGAAACTTCCCCTAGTGTTGAGCAAATAGGTCATGTTGGTTGTGGGCACCTGAAGCATCCCACCCATTCCTTTGAAAGCACACCCCACAGTGAAACTCTGGGCACAGCTTTGCAGGCTGGCCAGCACCTCATGACTAAGCCTGACACATGGTCCTTCATTTCACAGAGAGGCAGCAAGGACTAAGTCCCAAACAGGAGTCCTGAAGGACCCAGACTCCTCTCACTTGGGTCCCTAAGAGGGAGTCAGGACAGCATTGAGATTCTGGGTCTTCCCTTTCTGGGTCTGGAGACACCTGGCCAGTAACACTTCTGAGGACCCCAGTGACAAGTGGCTGGTGGCAGATGCAGAGGAGATTTGCCCCTGGGCTCCTCTGCTGTCTTGAGAATGGACTTCATGGAAGAGCATAGGGCTGTCTGCAGATAGAAGGACACATGTTCATGTCCCCGTCCCATCAGACACCTGACCGCCAGCTGCTGTCGCTGGCCACACGCAGGATGGTCATGTCTATATTATACATTAGTGGACTGAATTTAGGGAGAGTCTTTTCAGAAGTAGACAACCAAGACTCCCTGTAAGGAGTAAGAATACATGCTGAGTGCCCTGTTGTGGGCCTGGGATGGGAAGTCTACCTGGTATCCTGTGCTGTATCAGAGAACCATGAGTCAGCTCCCAGCCTTCAGCTGCTAGAAAGACCAGTAGAGCTTTCCTGTGTGCTGTGTGCCAGGCAGAGGCCGACAGAGGAAGAGGGCACACAGAGGGACAAGGGAGGAGGGCAGCTAAGGGAGGCTGAGGGAGGCTGAGGGAGGATGAGGGAGGATGAGGGAGACTGAGGGAGGATGAGGATGAGGGAGACTGAGGGAGGATGAGGGAGGATGAGGGAGACAGAGGGAGGATGAGGGAGACTGAGGGAGGGTGAGGGAGGATGAGGGAGGATGAGGGAGACTGAGGGAGGATGAGGGAGGATGAGGGAGGATGAGGAAGGATGAGGGAGGCCACCCCTTGACTGACAAGAGTAAAACCAATGACAAAAGAGCCTTGAGGCAGATGGCAGGCAGTCAGCCAAGTTCCCATCCCTGACCCATCCCTGGCCCCAAGGACTCATCACTCCTCAAGCAGTGTGTGGTCCTGCTGAGCACCCAGGTACCAGGCAATGGGGAAGCTGCTGTCCCCCAAAGTGGAAGGACAGGGCCCACACAGATGTGGCCCCTACTAACCCAGGGAGGGCAGTGCAGGCTGTGTGGCAACTCAGGGGACCTCAGCTCAAGTCCAAGCAAGAACCCGCACCCCAAACTTGTGAAGGAGAATATCAGACTTTAAGTCAGCCGCTGGAGAGTAGGCTGTGAACAGGCAGCAAAGAATTCCCAGGAACGTGTCTCTAAGTTCTGTCTATAACACTGCAGAAACGGCTGGAAGAGCTTGGAAAGGGGCTGCTGGGGTCTGTGTGAGGTAGCCAGCCTCAGACTCTCCGAAAGAGCCTCCAGCCCTGCCACATTCAGGGTACGTCCTCATTTGTCTGCTGGGCTCCATTGTCCCGTCTCCCCAAGCCTGTGTGATTCCACCTGGCCTGCTGCCTCTCCTGGGTGTGGCTGCTTCGCTTCTTAAGGCAGCCGTGGTGCCATCCTGGAGCCCCCACGCCTCCTGCCAGTCCAGAGAGCATCAGGCTGGCTGCCACTCTTGCCAGCCTGAGTCAGACACTTGTATCCCAGATGCAGTAAACTCTGCAACACATTCTCTGAACACCTGGAAGAGAACCCAGCACTTCAGGGTGTGGCTTGAGCCCTGACACAGGCTGCAGGGCAGCGGCTCACTGAAAAAATACCCAAAGGCCTTGAAGGGTCAGGCATAGAAAGGCCAGATGCCTCTAGCATCCCTGGGGGGGCCCTGTTCCCCCCCTCTCATGGCCTCTGGTGCTTCTCATATCCCTGGCATCCCAGCTCACTCCAGGCCCTGCCTCAGTTCTCACATGGCCTCCCCACATAAATCTACGATGACCTCACCTCGACCTGATCACACCTCCCAAGCCCCTTATTCCACTAAGGTAATATCCACAGGCTCAGGTGGACATGAATTTGGCCCAGTAAACCATGAAAAAAAACACCAGAGAAGGATAAGGAATCTGACTGAAACTCAGCTTCTTCTGCTCGCTAGTCAGAGTCAGAAGTTAGAACACAGCCTGACCTTCCCCTCTCCTCCTCATTTCTTTGCAGCAGCAGCAGCTATACCTACAAGTCTTGGTGACCCCACCCTTCCAATGCCCCTACAACACAGACCCCTTGACTCCATCCTGCTGGGCTCCCTCCAAGCTGTCCTACCTCTTCAAGGATCAATAGGATGAAGCAGGCTCCAGATCTATTATTAAAAAGCTAACCCTAGCTGGGCGTAGTGGTGCGCGCCTTTAATCCTAGCACTTGGGAGGCAGAGGGAGGAGGATCTTTGTGAGTTCAAGGCCAGCCTGATCTACAGAGCAAGTTCCAGGACAGCAAGGGCTATAGGGAGACCCTGTCTCGAAAAGAGAGAAAAACAAAAAACAAAAAAAGGCTAACCCAAGGGGAGCTGGAGAGGTGGCTCAGCAGTTAGGGACACCGGCTGCTCTTGCAGAGGACCTGGGTTTCAGTCCCAGAACCTACATGGCGGCTAACAACTGTCTGTAACTCCAGTTCCAGGAGATCTGACACCCTCCTTGGGCATTACACAACACGGATGCACTTACACACACACACACAGGCAATATACTCATACATAAAATGAGTTAAAAAATTTTTTTTGTCTTTTTGAGATAGCGTCTCCCTTTTTTTACTCCCAGCTATCTTGTAGCTCAACATGTAGATCAGGCTGGACTTGAACTCAGAGATCTGCCTGCCTCGAGGCATGCGCCACCCCACCCCACCCCCACTCCCGGGTAAAAGTATTTTTTTTAAAGGCTTACACAGCAGGGCATGGTGGCACATGCCTTTAATCCTAGCACTAGGGAGGCTGAGGCAGGCAGATCTCTGTGAGTTCAGGGCCAGCCTGGTCTACAGAGAGAGTTCCAGGCCAGCTGAGACTACAGGGAGACCCTGTCTAGAAAAGACCAAAAAAAAAAAAAGGCTAACACAGGTTATGTGGTGTGTGGTATGCCATCTTGCCATCTTCTGTGTGATAAAAGGAAAACATAAAAATATGCACGGGCTTGTTTATACTTGCAGAAATGACCTCGCCCCCCCCCCCAAAAATCGAAAACTAATAAAAGTAGTAACTTGGGGCTGGGTGGAGGGAGGTGAAGTTTAACTCCCTGAATGCTTGTGGCCGTGGACTCTGTGAATGTTCTCTCTGTTCAAAAAATAAACTCCTGCTTGAAAACAAAGCATCCTTAAAAAAGAAACCAACAAAATGAAAACTTATATCGAGTTTATAAAATAACCAAAGAAAAGATTTATTTAGAATGATGTGACAGCAGTGTTTACACCAGGCTTTTTTTTTTTTTTTTTTTAGATGAGGCTTTTTAAAAGCAGGATCTGGGGCTGGAGAGATGGCCTAGCGGTTAAGAGTGCCAACTGCTCTTGCAGAGGACCCGGATTTGATCCCCAGCACCCACATGGCAGCTGAGAACCTGAGTCTGTAACTCCAGTTCCAGGGGAATCCGATACCCTCTTCTGACCTCCACAGCACTGCACAGCACGGGTGCACAAACCTACATGCAGACAGTACATTCATAAACATAAAAAATAAATTAAAAAAATTAAAGTTCTCAGTTCCTCAATTTAAAAAAAAATAAATAAATAAAATAAAAGCAGGATCCATCTTCAAGAGGAAAAGACTGTCAAAGAAGCCATACGTGTCACTCAGGAATCATCCCACTGTTAGTGTTGAATCTGCCAGTGCCCCCACTTGGGTAAAAAGACCAGGTTATTATGGGAATGCACTGCAATTATTGCTGACTGAGAAAAACACACCCACGCAGAATCAAAAAGTTATGTAGCCCATGAAAGTCTTAAGTGTGAATTGGACACGGAATCTCATGGTTGAAAACAGAACTTACATTTCCAGGCACTTGCTTCTGAGGAGGCTGGAAATGCGGGCCTTTGCAACGGTGAGATTTGGGCCTCAAAATACCTGCCTGTGGGTGACTCATGACAGATCAGAGAAAAGGAGTGTGCGTTCCCAAGATTTGGAATGTGCCAGAAATCGAGGAAGATAAAAGAAACTAAAAAGGTCAAGTGTGGTGGGTGCACCTTTAATCCAGCACGCAGGAGGCAAACGGATCTCTGTAAGATTGAGGCCAGCTTGGTCTACATAGTAAGTTCCATGCCACCTGGGGCTACTGGGAGATCTGGTCTCAAACAACAACACAAAACAAAAACAACAAAAGAGATTAAGTAGGTCAAGGCCAAGTGCAGTGTGGCTGAGAAAGATCCCTCCCTTGCTGTCAGCTAGGGCACGCAGACACCCTGCCTGCAATTGGTTGAAATATGCTTAATATAGAAAGAAAACTCATTCCAAGGCTAGATTGAGTGTTTGCCTAACATGTACTAGGCCTGGGTTTCATCCTCAGTGCACACACACACACACTCCTATGAAACTGAAAAAGAAAATTTTTATGTTTTATTTATTACCTTTATTTCTTACGTGTATGAGTATATTGCCTGCATGTATGTAAAGGCACCTGTATCATGCAATGCCCTCGGAGGTCAGAAGAAGGTATCAGATTCAATGGAACTGGCGTTTCAGACAGTTGATAGCCACCATGTGGTGCTGGGAATCTAGCCCAGGTCCTCTGTAAGAGCAGCCAGTGAGGGCTCAGCTCTCCAGACTGGAAAAAGAAAGCATTTTAATTTGACCTCCCCTATGACTGTTGGAGGCAATTTATGTGCCATCTCCTCACTCTGAAAAAGAACTGTGTATCTTTTCTTCTTATACTGTGTAAGCTTGGAGTGGATGATACGGAGAGCTCTTCTTTGTGGAGGAGTTGACTAACAAATTCAGGGGCCAGGGGTGGAGGGTGGAGACTCCCGCTCTGCAAGCCTTCAGGAAAGCCTTTGGGCACCCATCACCAATGGGCCCGGTGGTGTCCAGTTTCCCAGGAAAATGTCTCTGGGAAACTGGACACCCATGCGACCACTGAGCCTGCTGGCTGAGCAGAGCGGAGCACCAGGTGGCCACCACATGTGTTAACTGTCCAGTCCCAGCCTTTGTGGAAGTGAGGCAGCTGGTGTCTCCTGAGCCACAGGATGCCAGTGACGTTTCCCTTCACAACATGAGCAAGACACCTACTCAGGTCCATTTCCTGTTCATACATAGGCAATGAGGACAAAGATGGAGAGAGCAGCCAGTCAGCACCACCCCCTGTAAGCAGAGACACTCTAGACAAGGCACTTCAATTGCTCTTGACATGAAGGAAAAAGTGGGGAGAACTGACCTATATATTAAAGAAATTACAAGACACAAAGGTCAAGTGCAGAATGCTAACCTTGTAACCTCACTGGCACCAGTACCAGCCTCCTGGGAAACAGTAGAGGGATGTGGGGCATTTAAGTGTGGGCCAGTGTTCCTGGCATCTTTGTTTCCTTCCCAAGTCCTGTGATAATATTCTCTGACAAAATCACCTTTGGGGAGAAATGGTTTATTCTGCCTCACAGTTCAGAGGTCCTGTCCATCTTGGATGGGAAGTGGAGGCAGCAGGAGCTGAAGACCGCCGATCATGTCCTGTCCATAGTCAGGAAACCGAGTAATAGGTGCTGGCGCTCAGCTCATTTCCTCCTTTTAATTTAGTTTAATTAATCAATTTGGTTTTTTGAGACAGGGTCTTATTATGCAGCTCTGGCTGGCCTGAAACTCACTACATAGACCAGGCTGGCCTCAAATTCACAGAGATCCCCACCTCCTATCCCCCCCACCTCTGCATCCAGAATCCTGGGATTAAAGGTGTGTGCCGCCACACCCAGCCCTCTCCTGGTACAGTCCCAGGCCCCTCCAAGGGAATGCCTCCACCCACAGATAAGATGCTTCTTCCCAGATCAATTAACCTGATCAAGGCTCTTCTGGGTGCCTACCTAACCTAGATAACCCCTCACAGCTGTGCCTGAAGGCTTGTCTCATATGATTAAATCATGTCCACATGACAATTAAAACTAACCATCATACCTCCACGCTTGTCAACTTGATACCCAAATATATCACCTTTAAGTCATAACTTTTCACCCTGTGTCCCAAGGATTTATGACCATCTTATAATGTAAACTGTGCTCAGTCCAACATCAAAAGTTTTCTTGGTCATCACAGTTCCAACATTTTAAAAGTCCAAAGTCCCAGGACTCAGCAGTTTAGAGCAGTGACTGCTCTTGCAGATCCCCTGGGTGTTCCCAAAGTCCTCCTTTGCATACTGAGGGGACATCAGGTGCCCACCAAGCTAGCCAATCAGAAGAAAGGTTTGCTGTTCCCTGGTCTGATCATGCATATTCCTTCTCCATGAACTTCCTGGGGGCTTCCCCAATAAACACCAGAGATTGAGTGGATATGGTGGACAGGTCAGAAATGTGTCATCTTTTTAATGTTTTTAAATATGTGTGTATGCGTGTGTATACATCAGCCCCAGGGAGCTGCCTAGCTCTGCTTCCCCAGTACTGGGATTATAAGTATACACCTCAGTACCCAACTTCTTTTTTTTCACATTTTCCCCTTTAATTTTATATTACTCTAAAGTATGCATACATACCCTCCCCAATATACCACAATTACAAAGTCTGAAAATAAGTGGTAGGTTAATTCTAGATCCCATTAAGGTATTCACATTATAATGGTACAGTTGCTTTCAGGTAAAAGAAAAAACAAATATATATATATATATATATATATATATATTGCCTTACTACTAGGTATTTGGTGCTAGCATCCACACATGAGAGATACCATTTGTTGTTTGTTTTTCTGGGACTGTGTTACTACACTTAGGATAATGTCTTGTAGTTCCATCCATTTACTTGCAAAGTTCATGATCTCATCTTTCTTTACCGCTGCATAAAAATCCATTGTGTAGCTATACCACTGTCGTAGTTTGTCTTCCATTGCTGTGACAAAACACTCTGACCAACACCAACTTGGGGAGGAAAGGGTTTATTCAGCTTACATCTCCCAGGTCACAGTTCATCACTTAGGGAGCTCAAGGCAGGAACTCAGGGCAGGAACCTGGAGGCAGGAGCTGACGCACAGGCCATGGAGGAGTGATGTTCACTGGCTTGCTCTCTACTGGCTTGCTGCTCTGGCTCATGCCCAGCCTGCCTTCTTATACTGTCACTGCTCAACAATCAAGACAATACACCACAGATGTGGCCACAGGCCATCCAATGGAAGCAATTGCCCAATCGAGGCGCCCTCAACCAGGTGTGTCAAATTGACAACAAAGCTATCCAGCACAACCACATTATTTCTATCTAGTCTTGGTTGAGGGGCACTTGGGTGGGTTCCAGCTCTTTGCTATTGTGAAGAGAGCTGCAATAAAACATAAATGTGCATTAAAGTTTCGATAGGATGTGCCTTTTATGGGTATATACCCAGAGTGGTATGAACTGGGTCAGGTGGTTAGACTCATGTTGAGTCTTTTATTTATTTATTTAATTGTTGGTCTTAAAGACAAGGAAAAAAAGGGTCCTCCCTAGAGCCATAGCAGTCCTGGACTCACTCTGTAGACCGGGCTGGCCTTGAAACGCACATAGATCCGCCTACCTCTGCCTCCCAAGTGCTAGGATTAAAGGCGTGCTCCACCATGCCCTGCCAATTTTTTTTTTTTTTTTTTTATTTTTCTTTTTTTCCCAATGTTTTTGCATTCCCACCAGCAGTGGTGAGTGAGTGTTCCCCGTTTCCCACAACCTCGCCAGCATTCGGTGTCTTTTGTTTCTGATCGTAGCCAACTTATTGCTTTTATTTTTTTTCTTGTATGTCCTTTTTTTTAAAATATATATATTGTGTACAAGATTATCAAATCTAAACCAGTGTCCACCACCCTAGCCCCCACCCCACCAGAGCCTCATGCATTCTGCCAAACATGCTTTCATTCTTTTCTCAGTCTGTCTCAATATGCTCCATGTGGAAGTTGACTGTTTTGAACAGAGGTTCACTGTTTCAGTAGTTCCTTGATGCAGTCCTTTTCTGTTTGTTGTTTGTTGTTGCTGCTGCTATTATTGTTGTTGTTATTCTTTCCAATATGCATCCTCCCAACTGCTTGGACAAAACTCAAGGGGCCGTGCACAGAAATACTTACAAACTAGTAATTGGCATCTACAGATAGGAATACCATTCATCGTTATGTTTTTCTGGGACTGTGGTTTACTTCACTAGGATGAATGTCTTTAATTCCAGATCCATTTACTTGCAAAGCTCATGACTCATCTTATTACGCTGCATAAATCCATTGTGTGATAGTACAACATGTTCTCTTATCCACTTGTCTGTTTAGGGCATTTGGGTTGGTGTTTCCGCTCCTTGCTATTGTAAGAGAGCTGAAATAAATATGCCCGTGCATGTATCTCTGGTGATGGGGTGAGTCTTGAGGGTACATGCCAGGAGTGGTATGGTGGGTCGGGTGCAAGTTTCTTCCAAGTCTTCTGGGGTTCTCCCACTGCTTTCCATAGTGGCTGTACCAGTTTACATTCCCACCAGCAAGTAGGATTAGTGTTCCCCTTTTCCCCACAACCTCGCCAGCCTTTGGTAGCATTTGGTTTCTTGATCCTTGCCAGTTTTATTGAGTAAGATGATATCTAAAGGGTTTTGATTGCATTTCCTTAAATGATTTCGTGATGTTTAACACTTCTTGAGGTGTTTCACAAACATCTCTAATTCCTCAATTATGAAGTCTCTGTTCAACGCTTGCCTCCCTCTTTTGAGTGTCATTTGTTTTCTTTCTACTTTTTTGATAGTTCTATTTCTGGCACTCCATGCTTTGGACCGATGTATTACTGGTGAAGGTGTCCTCCCCTCTGTGGGTTTTTCCTTCACCTCCTTGATTTTTTCGTTTGCTGTCCAGCCAGCTTTTTTGAGTTTAATGAGGTCCCTTGTCAATTGTCAACCATTCATTCTATGTGGCAGCTACTGTCTGAGTTTTGGGGGGGTTTTTTTTTTTTTTTAGGAAGTGCTTTCCTACACCTCACTGTCTTGTAGTCTGCTGCCCCGTTTTACGTCTATTGCCTTCAGCGTTTGGGGTTTCAAGTTGCGGTCTTCATTCCCCGGAGGTTGGACGTTTCCCTACAGGGGAGAGGGTAGGGTTTAATTTCATTATTCGAACAAGTGGGTGATCCCGAGGTTTGCACCGCCACTTTGCTGAAGATGCTGTTCTTTTCTCCTTGTGTCTTTCTTGGCCCCCTTGTCAAATATGAGAGGGCTTGAAATTGTATGTGCTCAAGTTTTGGATCTTCATTTTGTTCCATTGGTCAACTGGTCTGTTTTGGGGCCAGGTACCAGGCTGTTTTTTATGACCATAGCCCCGTAATATAGTTGAAGTCTGGTGTAGAGATCCCCCCGTGTTGCTCTTTTCACTCAGGGTTTGTTTTTGGCTATTCGGGGTCTTTTGTTTATCAAATGAAATTAAGGACTTTTTTTCCAAGCCTGTGAAGAAACGCTTGGGGATTTTTAATTGGGATTGCGTTAAAGCTATACGAGTTTGGGTAGAATGGACATTTTTTTTTTTTTTTTTGGGTCTGTGTTACTTAATTGGTGTGCATGCACGGTACTGTAGCATCACCCCGTGTCGTGCAATGCCGGCGAGGTCAAGCCGCGGTGTCAGCTTCCCTGGAACTGGAGTTCTCCTGGAATTGGAGTTTACAGACGTTCTTAGCCACCATGTGGGGCTGGTGATCGAACCTGGGTCCGCTGCGAAGAGCAGGTGCTCTTAACCGCTAGCTATCTCTCCAGCCATAATGGCATTTTTACAATGTTAATTTTCCCAATCTATGAGGCATGGGAGGTTTTGTCATCTTCTGATAGCTTCTTCAATTTTCTTTCTTTAAGGGTTTAAAATTTTTTGTTTGTAGAGATCTTTGAGTGGTCTTTGGTTAGTTTTCTTCCTAGGTATTTTATGGTTTTTTGAGGCTATTGTGAGTGGGAATGTCGCCTTGAATTCTTTCTCCCATTGCTTGTTCTTGGTTAAAGAAAAGGCCATGATTTTTTTTTTTAGGTTAATTTTGTATCCTGCCACTTGGCTGAAGCTGTTAATCATTTCTAGGAGTTTTCTGGTGGAGTTTTTAGCATCCCTTAAGTAAACAATCATATCATCAGCAAATAGGGATAGCTTGACTTCCTCTTTTCCAATTAGTACTCCTTTAATTTCCTTTTCTTGCCTTATTGCCCTAGCAAGTGTTTCAAGCACTATATTGAAGAAGAGTGGTGACAGGGGGCAGCCTTGCCAAGTTCCTACCTTTAAAGGGAATGTTTCTGTTGTTTCCCCATCTAGGATGATATTGGCTGTGGGTTTCCTGTATATGGCTTTGATTACATTGGGGAATGATCCCTCCAATCCAATTCACTCTAGGACTTTAAGCATGAAGGGATGCTGGATTTTGTCAAAGGCTTTTTCAGCGAGTACCCAACTTCTTTACATGGGTTTTAGGGATCTAACTCAGCCTTTCCTGCTGGCACAGCAAATACTTTACCTACTGAACTATCTACATGGCCCCAGAAGTGTGTTCTCTTCCATAAGCCAGGTGTGGTAGCACATACTGCAATTCTGAACCTGGGAGGCCAAGGCAGGAAAATTGTGTGTTCCAGACCAGTCCAGGGTAATACAACCCTGTCTGACAAAAAGGAGAAAAAGCTAGGATCTATCTGTGTTGGTGGAATGCCTGCCTCTATCACTGTTCTTGCACCTTGGGGCTGTTATTAAGTCATTGAGGGATTACGTGAACACAAACGCTGCAGTACTGAGTCACTCAGCAAGTGCATCGCAGACCTCAGACAGAATGATTCACACCGAGGATTCTGCAGCTAAAGCCTCCATGCTCAGAACAGTGCACACCCCAAGGCTTAAGTATTGTTCTCTTCTGGAATTTTCCATTAAAGTTTTTCAGATATTAGTTAATGCCATCAACTTAACCTCCAGCAAGCTGAAGACTACTGTATAGATGAGGAAACTTTTAAGCTTAGTTCCTGTTATTTTCTAGTCATTATTAAACACAGAATAAGTTTCACTAATATTAAACATCAAGCTTAAGTATTATTAGTCATAATTGTGCACTGAAGGATCTGCCAATGTAGCTTCATTTTTGTGAATTCCCTGTGTGCAGTCTCTCTGTGTCTGTGTCTCTGTGTGTGTGTGTGTGTGTGTGTGTGTGTGTGTGTGATCTCAGCTGTGCTAGGTGAGAGTTCTTGTTCTTCCAGCTCCAGATAGTGCCCATGGAGCCCCTTGGAGGCCCCTCACCTGCATAAGAAAACGCCTCATCAGTTCTACTTCAAGCAGACCCACACCCTTGGAACACAAGGACACATTCTAAGCCCCAGATGCTGAGCACAGAGATGCAGGATCCTGCTTTTCCTCCTGGGCTTTGGTCTGCTCATTCCTTGCTGTGCCCCAGTTCTTCCCTTCTGGAATAAGAAGGTTTGCTCTGTGCTGTTACATGTTGGAAGAATGTGTCTTTTTTTTAATTTTTATTTATTTTTTATGTGTATGAATGTACTGTCTGCATGTAGGTTTGTGCACCTGTGTTGTGCAATGCCGCAGAGGTCAGAAGAAGGCGTCGGATCCCGCTGGAACTGGAGTTAAAGACGGTTCTCAGCCGCCATGTGGGTGCTGGGGATCGAACCCGGGTCCTCTGCAAGAGCAGTCAGCACTCTTAACTGCTAAGCCATCTCTCCCGCCCCATTTTTTTTAATAGGGCCTCACAGTCAAGAGACTTTGAACTTTTTATATTTTATTTTTATTTTTTTATGTGTATGAGTGTATTGCCTGCATGTGTATAAGTGCACTCGTGTTGTGCAATGCCTGCGGAGGTCAGAAGAAGGCATCAGATCAGACAGTTGTTACCTGGCATGTGGGTGTTGGGAATTGAACCCAGGTCTTTTGAGTTCTAATCCTGGACATAGAACTTATTGCCTCAGAACCCACCCCAGGGTCACAGCCAGTTTCCTAACCACCTGTCCTTGGGAAGGGGGAGCCCAGCATGTGTTCCATGGGAGGTGGGTTTCATCTCAGCCTCTTGGGACCACCCAACTGTCCCCTGTGCTGTAGCCCAAAGCTCAGTTCTGACCTGCATGGGCACTATATCTCTAAACTCTCCTCACTCAGAAAAAAAGTCAATGTTGGGGAAGAGGTTGGAGGTCACTCCGTGGCCACCTGGCAATGGGGGGTCTTCTCTGTGCCCCCCCGACCGGTCACTCTGTGGCCACCTGGCGATGGGGGGTCTTCTCTGTGCCCCTTCCTCTGACCTGTCCATTAGAAGTGACACTCGGCACTGTTTCTGTTTTCTAGCTCGGGCTGTCCAGGAGGCAGTGGCGTGCAGTGGCACAGAGCAGGCACTGGGGTCCAAGTGCCCGACTTCTGGTCCCATTCTGCTTCCCATGTGACCTCAGATAAGTTACCCACCTTATCTGTGCCCTGGCTTGTCTCAGTCAGTGAGATTAGGCAGTTGTAGATATACAGGATAACTTAAGTGGAGGAGATGTTGGGGGTCCCATCAGAGCCAGGTCTGCTTTGCATGCTAGTGGGGATCAGGGGAAGGAAAACCTGGTCTTCCAGCTCTCGGGAAATACACACTGAACCTGGTGTGTGACACCCCACACACACATGCTTCAGATGCTGAGATAGACCTGTGCTCCCCACGGGGACTAGAATTTTGGGGTTACCAGTCCAGAGTAATGCTCCTGTTTTCCATTCATGGACTAGAAGCCACAGGTGCATAGGAATGCTGCTACCATTCTGCAAGCTCCTGCCCTCCCAGGCCACTGTGCCAGCAATACAGAGCAAGCTGCTGGCCTTAGTCCAGATGGGCATGGGACAAACATGGGCCTCAGAACACTGGAGAGCACCACCATGGTCAGGAGCCAGGCACCTCCCAGAGACAGAGCACTCGTGGGCTCTTCTCAAGGCCCACTGACAGTGAGACAATTGGTGAATTGCTGAGAAGCCAGCAAGCACCCTTCTCTGTGCCAGCCCCCTTCCCAGAAAGAAAGAAAAAGGGGGGGGTCCTTCCAAGCCTGGCTGCAACGATGAAAACTGTGTAGCTCCACAGGCAGCCTGCTGTCTTAATGACCGGCATGTGGCCGCTCAGCAGCAGAGCGGCTGGCTGTGAGCTCCGAGCCAAGAACAAAGCGGACCATTAAAAAGCAGCACGGAAGCTTCTGGCAGGGAGCTAGAGCAGATGGAGGCCTGGCTGTGCTTCTAGGCGACACACAGGACTGTCAAGGACCTTGCAGCAAGCTGCCATCCAGGACTAGATGTCTGGGACCTCAATGGACAGAGATCAGCTGGTCACAGTAGGCTGAGAGCTTATTCTGGGAGAAGACGGACAGCATGGCTTGTCCTCAGGCCCCTCCCACAGCAGAGGACCATTCCACCACAGCCCTGTCCTGTTTTCTGTCACTGTTCTAGGTTTTTATTCACTTTTTTTTCTTCCTTTTTTTTCTGTTGCTATGATAAATACCATGACCAAAAACAACTTGGGGAGGAAAAAGTTCATTTGATCACAGTTTATCATCAGGGAGGCCAAGGCAGGAACTTGAAGCAGAGGCCATGGAGGAATGCTTTTTACTCCTGTGCTTTCTCTCTGGCTTGTTCAGCTATCTTTAAATTTTTTTATCTGCACACACACACACACACACACACACACAGGCACACACATAAGTCTCGTGCTAGAGTTACAAGCTTCTGTGATCTCTCCAACATGGGTGCTGGGAATTGACCTGGAAGAGCAGTATGTGTGTTTAACCACTGAGCCATCCCTAGAGCCCCCTCAGCTACCTTTCTTAAGCTGCTCAGGCCCATCTCCCCAGGGATGGCACCTCCCATGTTGGGCTGGGCCCTTGTACACCAATTACCAATCAAGAAAATGCCCCCAAAGACACGCCCCCAGGACAGTCTGGTAGAGGAAGCTCCTCAACTGAGGTTCCTTCTTGTCAGGTATGTCAAACTATGACAGGAAGCCTTCCTCATTCACTCACTCATGTGTCAAGTTTTTGACCAGCAAGTACTGAGTGCCAGGCACTATCTGAGATGACATGGACACCTTAGCTATAAATGTCTCCAAACATTTGTAAGTCCTGAACAGCCACTGGAAACCCAACAAGCCCAGGGAGCCAGGCAGAGGCTACCATTGGTGAAGGGGACAGCACACAAGAGAAAAGACAGCTAGATCAAACAGGGTCCCTGTCCCTCAGTGTAGGGAAGGAGACAGTAGAGAGAGGAGTCTGCAGCCAGAGCACCCAGAGGAGCCATCTGGACCTCAGACTGGCCAAGAATCTTCCCCATGCAGAGCATTTCCAAGGTGATAGCAGAGTGGTGGGTGGGTGTCCATGTTGCACATGCAGAGATGCCTGGCCTCCTGCCTGTCCACACCAGCCCAAGGTACCACCTGGATGCTCCAGAGATGAGACTGGGCAGTAAAAGCAGGGACCCACTCATGGGCAGTGCTGGCGGACACCAGGGGACTTTCCTTACTCTGCATGTGGCTCAAGCTGCCAGCAGCATGGGGTCAGTCTCCTGAACCAGAGCAGGCACTGTCTGTGGTCAGGATGAAGGTTCTCCAGCAAACAAGGCCAGAGGTGCAATGGGGATGCCTAGGACACCAAGCTGTGAGCAGGAGGCTGGCTGGGGGCCCAGGTCTTCCAGGCCTGGCCAGCGATGTTCTAATCCATGGAGCCCCAAATGAACTAAGCAATGACTGGATTGGAGAACTCATCCGAGTGAGAAGGAGCAGGGATCCCAGGGACAGCCCTGAGAGGGAGGCTAGAGGCTGCTGCCGAAGGTGAGGTCGGCCCTGAAATGTGTCCCATGAGGGGGCGTGGCCTGAGCACACTCCTGCTTCAGAGGCAGCCAGAGGACAGAGCAGCTGGGGGTTGCCACCGTAGCTGCTGACTTCCAAGATGGCCATGGGGGTTCAGTGAGGCCTCAGGGTCCCTAGGCCTCTGTGATCACCATTGGCCCAAGTTATAGCATGCCTGTGACAAAAACACAAAAACACATAGCCAGCACACCACCCAACTCCTAGAGGGACCCAAGTTTGCACACCTGAGCCAACCTACCGTCACCCTGTGGCTTGAAAGGAGGATGACTCTGCAAGGTTGAGACAGAGATAGGTGGAGACCAAGGCCAGGGAAGCATGGAGACTGAGGGTTCAGCAGCCTCTGTCCTCTACAAGAGGAAGCCATGGGGAGCGTGGCTTCTCTCAGGGATGGCGGTAGGGAGGATGCCATGGACAGTCGCACTCCGGCTGTTGGGCACCCGGGGCCTCTGCAGTTGGCCTTCAGTAAGGATGCACCTGCCCTCCAGGAGGAGAAGACATGCAGTGACCTCTGCCAAGATGGCTGTAGGGACTCTGGGGATCCAAGGCTGTTCTGTTTAGGGGTCTCCACGGCTTGACTTGGAGCCTGAGCCTCTGGTGGACAAACTGGAGCAGACTGGCTTTGCCAAGCAGTAGGAGACACAACCCCAGGAGGGTCACGGAGTAGGGAGGTCAGTGATGTATCACCTGCCCCGGGGCCGGGTGTTGGAAGATGTGTTCTTCCTGGAAGTGGCAATCCAGGAGCCATGGACACAGGCAGGACCTGAGGTTAGCACAGCAAGACAAGTGTCCTCTGTAGCACCTGGAATCGATGTCACCACATTTGTTAACTAGGTAGATCCGTCATTTTGAACTGTGTGACAAAGTATACAGGCCTTGAGCCACAAGAGCCTTTGTCTCACAGATAGAGGCAGGGGCAGGATATTCTCCCCCTTCTCCCCAATGCACAGCGGCCTCTTTCCTCTCTGCACACCATCCTCTCCTGTGTCCTCAGGCTGTTCTCCCTCATGGGTCCAAACTTTCCCACTGATGAGGATGCAGTCGCATTGGGCTCCTTGCTGAGCCCAATTTCTACAAAGCTCTGTCCGACTGGGGTCGCCCCGTCACTGGCGTCAGGGGTTCAGTGTTGTCAGAAAAGCAGGCTGTGAGAAAGGCTGCTGGCTGTCTGCTCCTGCCCCTCCCCCTGCTACGTCCTGCAGCCACACGCAGGCAAAGCCGAGTCCAGTTCGCCCCACCGCTCGCTTCTCCGTGCTAGGACTGAAAAGACATGCGTGTATCTTTCTCATAATGTGCTGATCTGATCTGAATATTGCCAGGGCTGGACATTGAGAGCACCCTGCACATGGACATTGCAGCCCCAGACATTCCTGTGAAGAGTCCAGGAGCATCACCTGTCTTCCTGGCCAAGCAGTCCGGAACTGCAAGGAGGAAACAGCAGCCCAGGGACCGTCTCTGCTGGACCCACTTTGCCAGAGCTTTAATACATAGATTGGCCTTTTGAAGCAGGAGCTATAGGTCTCACTGTGTGCACCCTTTTATCTGCAGATGCACTGATTTAGATAGTCACAAGTCCTTGAAAAATTCTGTATCTGATCCCTGGACCTATTCAGAAAAGAGCTTATTATAACGGGGACTTCTCCCAGGGTGCAGAGGCTGGTGCTGGGGGTGACAACTGGCTGTGCTCCATCAGGAAGGGGCTGGTTGTGGGGCTGGCTGTCACCTCCACCAGGACCTACATCTGGAATGTATATCCCCACTAGTGAGGGGGCAGGACCTTTTTGGATGAGTCTTTATGGGATAGGGCTGCAGGAAACCTATGAAGCTAGCTCATGTCCAAGGCCATCTCATCAGTGTCCCCTCTGAGTCACCTCCCAGACTACAGGTGGAAGGACAGCCCCTCCTGCCACCCCCACTGTGTCTACAGAGAGGATCTGGGTGAAACCGGGCAGGAATCTGTATACCAACTGTTCTAGTTTGTCTTCCATTGCTGTGACAAAACACTCTGACTGACACTAACTTGGGAAGGAAAGGGTTTATTCAGCTTACATCTCCTGGGTCACAGTTCATCACTTAGGGAGCCCAAGGCAGGAACTCAGGGCAGGAACCTGGAGGCAGGAGCTGAAGCACAGGCCATGTTCACTGGCTTGCTCCCCTGGCTCATGCCCAGCCCGCCTTCTTATACAGTACACAACAACCTGCCCAGGGTGGCACCACTCATTGTGGGCTAGACCCTCCCACACTGCTCGAAAATCAAGACAATACTCCACAGATGTGACCACAGGCCAATCCAATGGAGCCAATTCCCCAATTGAGGCTCCCTCAACCCAGGTGTGTCAAGTTGACACTAAAGCTATCCAGCACACCAACAGAAGCCCCTTGGCCACAGAGGCTCAGCCGAAGGTCATACCCATCCTCCCATTCCTTGTCACCTCTTAGGCTGCATGACTGTGTCATACAGAAATGGGTGTCTCCCAGCTCTTGACACACCTTGACCAATGACTGGCTCTAGAATGTTCTCAAGTGCAGCTAGCTGTTGAGTGGAACATTCCGTCTACTTTGGAGTTGTCAGAAAGAGCCTCATAACCCTTCAGACAAGGGTTCCCAGGAAGGGCTCAGATGGCTTCCTCATAGCCACACCGATGGAACCCCTCCCGACATCTCCAGCCTGCATTCTCTAGCCCTCCCCCCAAGCCACATCCGAATTGCTCACAGGGCTAGATACTCAGGTGAGCGTCCTGACCCACCCCACCCTCCTTCTATGAGGGGGCGTGTACAGGCCAAGCCTAGTTGTGAGAACCTTTGGCAAGTGCACAGCTGAGCTCAGGAAGATGGTGTCTGTTGACTCAGAGGCCAGTCCTGTACAACAGGTGTCCACTGGCCCTGCTACCCAAGCCAACCAACCTATCCCAGTCCCCTCCACTCAGCAAACAAATGCCAAGTTGATGACACATCAGGAGAAGCTCAGGCAGTTCGTGATGTTAACTTCAAAGAGATGGATTCTGGGCAGCATATGTCAAAATAGGAGGGTGCCACCATGTCAGTCTGTGCCCAAGACCCCAAGGCAGCACACAAAAGCTGCTACCACCTCCAGCCTCCTGCCCTGTTAGTAACAAGAACCCCAGCCTTTTGGTGGTCATGCTGCATTCAGATGAAAGATTCGCACCCCACATCATGACTCAGTGAGGAATGTCCTATGCGCTGGAATGTAAGGGAGATGACAGCTGCGCGCGCAGTAATTTTGGGCCACAACACATGATCTATAAATTGCAGGCCCGTGGGCCACATGTGGCCAAGGATAGCTAAGACTGGGCCCAGAACAAAATCATAAACTTACTTATAACCTTATGAAATGTGTGTGTGTGTGTGTGTGTGTGTGTGTGTGTGTGAGACAGGACTGCACAGTTCTCAAGTGTGAACTTTCATAGCATCCTGCCATGGCGTCAAAGACTGGACACACCCAAATGAAAGAATGCAAAGTGTTCAGCAGCACAGCATGGGGAAGAGGCCACATGCTGGCGTGTATCTAGGCGTCTTGTCATATTCACCTCTAATTTTAGCTGATGACAGTCCACAGCTCATGCAGACTAGGTGTGGCCATGTGCCTCAGTTCTGAACAAGCCATCTTAGGCAGAGTGCTGTGTCCCACCTCCAGAAGTTGCCCTGGAAAATAGGATTGCGCCCCCTGCTGTAGGCTGAGTAGTGCCCCCCACAGTGGGTCCAGGTTGAGCCTACCCCTGGTGTGAGGGTATTGGGGAGGGTGGAAGCTGACTAGGGTAAATGAAGGTATGAGAATGGAGGCCACGATGGTGTTGTTACCCTTGTGAGACAGGAAGAGCTCACTGTGTGCCTGTGGAGGCCTGTGCAAAGAAAGGGGTGGTCTGCAGGGAGAACAGGTTCACTAGCCCTGGCCTCTTGGCTCCCTGACCTTGGACCTCAGCTTCTAGGATTGTGAGCTAGCTGACCCCTCTGCCCATGGCATTGTGCTGTGGGGACCAGTCTCCACAGGACACAAAGTAATATTTGACTGACAAAGTAAAGGGGGGACTCTATGACACATCCAATGATAGAATAGATGTCCAATGACTTGGAAGATGCTGACCACGTAATTTTAAGAAAGAGGGGGTTGCCAATGAGGGATGAGGCCAATTGTACAGGGTAAAGGTACACAGGCAGCCAGGCGTGGTGGCACACACCTGTAATCCCAGCACTCAGGAGGCAGAGGCAGGCGGATCTCTGTGAGTTCAAGGCCAGCCTGGTCTACAGAGCAAGCTCCAGGCCAGCTGGAACTAAAGGAAGACCCTGTATCAAAAACACCAAAAATAAATAAATAAATAAATAAATAAATAAATAAAGGTACACAGGCACATGGGGGCATCCTGAGAACTGGGTTCTGAGAAACACCTCAAACAGCACAGAACCAGAGTAGTGTCTCAGAGCTCAGACTCAGCGACTTCTTTAAACTCTAAGAAGCAAAATGCTTCTCAGGTTTTGTTGTTTTGTTTTGTTTCATCTTGTTTTCCTGAAGATGAAAAGTGAATTCCGCTGGGCGTGGTCGTGCACACCTTTAATCCTAGCACTTGGGAGGCAAGGCCGGCCTGGTCTACAGAGCGAGTTCCAGGATAGCTGGGGCTACAGGGAGACCCTGTCTCAAAAAGACCAAAAATAAAATAATAAAAAATAAATAAAAGTGAATTCCCCACAACCCCAAGATGGCTCATTTCTCAAAACTTCGTCCATCGAAGCTGTGGGGACTTTGCTGCTGTGCTGCAGTTTCCAGAAGGTTTTTGAAGCCTCAGACCCAGGGGAAGGAAAACCTAAGTTCGAGTTTAGATCTCAGGGTTAATCCATAGTCTCCCTGTTCTTCCCTAGGTCCCGGGAACAAGGAGCACTGCCGACTCTGCAGGTTTGGTGACTCCAGACCCAGCTAGCGGCCAGCCTGGGCTCTCAGCTGGTACAGGTTCATGGGCTTCAGGAGCATAAAGGCAGACATGGTGCCATCTGCACGCCCACTGCGACAAGATTGTGACACTTAGCCTTCATGCAGCCAAGGTCCAAGATACATCCCTTCCTTGAAGGGGCATCTCTGAGCTGCCAGGCAATGAGCATCTCCCCGTCCCCAGTCAAGGCCACTCGGAAGGGCTGGCTGAGTCCAAGAAGTCAATGGAAGCTCCAGAAGCAGAGCCTCAGAGGAGCAGGGCGGGAGGAGTGGGATGGGAGGAACAAGATGGGAGGACTGAGACTCAGAGGAGTAGGGCAGGGAGGATCAGGGCAGGGGGATCAGAGCAGGGAGGACTAGGGCTGAGAGGATCAGAGCAGGGAGGATCAGGGCAGGGAGGACTAGGGCTGAGAGGATCAGGGCAGGGAGGATCAGGGCAGGGAGGATCAGAGCAGGGAGGACCAGGGCAGGGAGGACCAGGGCAGGGAGGATCAGGGCAGGGAGGACCAGGGCTGAGAGGATCAGGGCAGGGAGGATCAGGGCAGGGAGGATCAGGGCAGGGAGGACCAGGGCAGGGAGGACTAGGGCAGGGAGGACCAGGGCAGGGAGGATCAGGGCAGGGAGGATCAGGGCAGGGAGGACCAGGGCAGGGAGGATCAGGGCTGGGAGGACTAGGGCTGAGAGGACCAGCGCAGGGAGGATCAGGGCAGGGAGGATCAGGACAGGGAGGATCAGGACAGGGAGGACCAGGGCAGGGAGGACCAGGGCAGGGAGGACCAGGGCAGGGAGGATCAGGACAGGGAGGATCAGGGCAGGGAGGATCAGGGCAGGGAGGATCAGGACAGGGAGGACTAGGGCTGAGAGGATCAGGGCAGGGAGGATCAGGGCAGGGAGGATCAGGACAGGGAGGATCAGAGCAGGGAGGATCAGGGCAGGGAGGATCAGGGCAGGGAGGATCAGGACAGGGAGGATCAGGACAGGGAGGACCAGGGCAGGGAGGACCAGGGCAGGGAGGACCAGGGCAGGGAGGATCAGGGCAGGGAGGATCAGAGCAGGGAGGATCACAGCAGGGAGGATCAGGGCAGGGAGGACTAGGGCTGAGAGGATCAGGGAAAGGAAGATCAGGGCAGGGAGGACCAGGGCAGGGAGGACTAGGGCTGAGAGGATCAGGGAAAGGAAGATCAGGGCAGGGAGGACCAGGGCAGGGAGGACTAGGGCTGAGAGGATCAGGGCAGGGAGGATCAGGGCAGGGAGGACGAGGGCTGAGAGGACCAGGGCAGGGAGGACCAGGGCAGGGAGGATCAGGACAGGGAGGATCAGAGCAGGGAGGATCAGGGCAGGGAGGATCAGGACAGGGAGGACTAGGGCTGAGAGGATCAGGGAAAGGAAGATCAGGGCAGGGAGGACCAGGGCAGGGAGGACTAGGGCTGAGAGGATCAGGGCAGGGAGGATCAGGGCAGGGAGGACCAGGGCAGGGAGGACCAGGGCAGGGAGGACTAGGGCTGAGAGGACCAGGGCAGGGAGGATCAGGGCAGGGAGGATCAGGACAGGGAGGATCAGAGCAGGGAGGATCAGGGCAGGGAGGATCAGGACAGGGAGGATCAGGGCAGGGAGGACCAGGGCAGGGAGGACCAGGGCAGGGAGGACCAGGGCAGGGAGGACCAGGGCAGGGAGGACCAGGGCAGGGAGGACCAGGGCAGGGAGGACCAGGGCAGGGAGGACCAGGGCAGGGAGGACCAGGGCAGGGAGGACCAGGGCAGGGAGGACCAGGGCAGGGAGGACCAGGGCAGGGAGGATCAGGACAGGGAGGACTAGGGCTGAGAGGATCAGGGCAGGGAAGATCAGGGCAGGGAGGACTAGGGCTGAGAGGACCAGGGCAGGGAGGACCAGGGCAGGGAGGACCAGGGCTGGGAGGACCAGGGCAGGGAGGACTAGGGCTGAGAGGACCAGGGCAGGGAGGATCAGAGCAGGGAGGACTAGGGCTGAGAGGACCAGGGCAGGGAGGATCAGGACAGGGAGGACGAGGGCTGAGAGGACCAGGGCAGGGAGGATCAGGGCAGGGAGGATCAGAGCAGGGAGGACTAGGGCTGAGAGGACCAGGGCAGGGAGGACTAGGGCTGAGAGGATCAGGGCAGGGAGGATCAGGACAAAGAGGACCAGGGCTGAGACTGCCGCAGTGGCCACCCCACTCTGAGGCTATAGCCTCTGGCAGTGTGGGGGACGAAGACCATGGCCCAAGGTGCAGAGGACATCCGACCAGGCTCAGAACTGCTGTTCTGACCTCCGACCAGGCTCTAGAAATGACAGCGGAGACAGAGGGCCCACGTCTGTGTCCTACGAGCCCCTCACCAGGTGAGGAACCGGAGTGCACCTGCCCAGGCTCCTCTGCTGAGCTCCCACCCACACAGCTCAGCTTTGTGGTCGTCCCAAGCTCAGCTGGCTCAGTATAGACTCAGCCTCATGGTTACATTGGAGCACTGTCCCGTGTTTAAGGCGCTGAGCAGCCTTCTGGCTTCTATCCACTGGAGACTAACAGCACCCCAAACTGTGACAGTCAAACCCTGCCAGTATCCTGGGGTAAAACTTGTGTTATCTGAAAACTAGTAACACACAGGCTGGTGGGCATGCAGGGGGCACTGTAAACATCCCCAGCTGGTCTAGACCCTAACCTGATCTGAAGCTTGTTCAGGGGCATAGATTGGACAGGTGACTCAGGAGGGAGAGGATGGGGAGAGGGGCAGGCTGGGGGACCCAATGGTGTCTGTCCTCAAGGCAAATGAGAAGCAGACTGAAGGACACAGGACAGGGAGGCTGCCAAGAAGATCCCTCGGGTCTGCAGCAGAGCCTGGCTAACTCCCAGTATTTGCCTAGGACTGCTTGCATTTGAATAACCCAGGATCCTAGGCTGTGGGGCACTTGGGTACTGGAAACTAGGGGCAGGATAAAGAGGAGCCCGGGACAGGACTCTTTCAGAACAACCTTCCAGGCAGTCAGGTCCACCTGCTCAAGGTGTATGTTTTGTTTTGTTTTGTTTTGTTTTGTGTGTGTATATGTGTCTGTCTGTGTGTGTGTGTGTGTGTGTGTGTATAGTTAGGGGTAGTCACCTAAATAAAGGATGTGCAACTTGACATACAATGGAAGAGAGCTTAGATTAATAAAGATTTGTAAGGCTAAGAAGAAGAGAGTTCGTGTAACATTCATGCTCATGTTTTCAGAGGTGCGACCTCTCCCCCACCCCCACCCCCCACCCCCCANCTTATCTTTTTTAAATTTTTTTATTTCTGCACAACACACACACACACACACACAGGGCACACCACATAAGTCCGGTGCTAGGTTTACAAGCTTCTGTGATCTCTCCAACAATGGGTGCTGGGAAATTAAACCAAGTCTGCTGCAAGAACAGCAAAATGCTCTTAACCACTGAGCCTTCCCTCCAGAGCCCCCTCAGCTACCTTTCTTAAGCTGCTCAGGCCCATCTCCCCAGGGATGGCACCTCCCATGTTGGGCTGGGCCCTTGTACACCACATTGTTACCAATCAAAAGAAAATGCCCCCAAAGGCAGTCCCCCGGACAGTCTGGTAGAGGAAGCTCAATCAACTGAGGTTCCTTCTTGTCAGGTATGTCAAACTATGACAGGAAGCCTTCCTCATTTACACTCCACTCATCATGTGTCCCAAGTTTTTGACCAGCAAGGTACTGAGTGCCAGGCCACTATCTGAGATGACATGGACACCTTAGCTATAAATGTCTCCAAACATTTGTAAGTCCTGAACAGCCACTGGAAACCCAACAAGCCCAGGGAGCCAGGCAGAGGCTACCATTGGTGCGAAGGGACAGCACATCAAAGACAGAAAAGACAGCTAGATCAAACATGGGTTACCCTGCCCTCGTTGTCAGGGAAGGAGACAAGTAAGAGGAAGATGGAACGTCTGTCAGCAGAGCACCCAGAGGAGCCATCTGGACCTCAGACTGGCCAAGAATCTTCCCCTGCAGAAGCATTTCCAAGTGATTAGCAGAGTGGTGGGCGGGTGTCCATGTTGCACACTGCAGAGATGCCTGCCTCCTGCCTGTCCAACAAGCCCAAGGTACCACCTGGATGCTCCAGAGATGAGACTGGGCAGTAAAAGCAGGGACCCACTCATGGGCAGTGCTGGCGGACACCAGGGGACTTTCCTTACTCTGCATGTGGCTCAAGCTGCCAGCAGCATGGGGTCAGTCTCCTGAACCAGAGCAGGCACTGTCTGTGGTCAGGATGAAGGTTCTCCAGCAAACAAGGCCAGAGGTGCAATGGGGATGCCTAGGACACCAAGCTGTGAGCAGGAGGCTGGCTGGGGGCCCAGGTCTTCCAGGCCTGGCCAGCGATGTTCTAATCCATGGAGCCCCAAATGAACTAAGCAATGACTGGATTGGAGAACTCATCCGAGTGAGAAGGAGCAGGGATCCCAGGGACAGCCCTGAGAGGGAGGCTAGAGGCTGCTGCCGAAGGTGAGGTCGGCCCTGAAATGTGTCCCATGAGGGGGCGTGGCCTGAGCACACTCCTGCTTCAGAGGCAGCCAGAGGACAGAGCAGCTGGGGGTTGCCACCGTAGCTGCTGACTTCCAAGATGGCCATGGGGGTTCAGTGAGGCCTCAGGGTCCCTAGGCCTCTGTGATCACCATTGGCCCAAGTTATAGCATGCCTGTGACAAAAAACACAAAAACACATAGCCAGCACACCCCCCAACTCTAGAGGGACCCCAGTTTGACACATAGCCAACTACCGTCACCTGTGGCTTGAAAGGAGGATGACTCTGCGGGGTGAGAACAGAGATAGGTGGTGAGACCAAGGCCAGGGAAAGCTATGGGAGGACTGAGGTTTCAGCACGCCTCTGTCCTCTACAAGAGGAAGCCATGGGGAGCGTGGCTTCTCTCAGGGATGGCGGTAGGGAGGATGCCATGGACAGTCGCACTCCGGCTGTTGGGCACCCGGGGCCTCTGCAGTTGGCCTTCAGTAAGGATGCACCTGCCCTCCAGGAGGAGAAGACATGCAGTGACCTCTGCCAAGATGGCTGTAGGGACTCTGGGGATCCAAGGCTGTTCTGTTTAGGGGTCTCCACGGCTTGACTTGGAGCCTGAGCCTCTGGTGGACAAACTGGAGCAGACTGGCTTTGCCAAGCAGTAGGAGACACAACCCCAGGAGGGTCACGGAGTAGGGAGGTCAGTGATGTATCACCTGCCCCGGGGCCGGGTGTTGGAAGATGTGTTCTTCCTGGAAGTGGCAATCCAGGAGCCATGGACACAGGCAGGACCTGAGGTTAGCACAGCAAGACAAGTGTCCTCTGTAGCACCTGGAATCGATGTCACCACATTTGTTAACTAGGTAGATCCGTCATTTTGAACTGTGTGACAAAGTATACAGGCCTTGAGCCACAAGAGCCTTTGTCTCACAGATAGAGGCAGGGGCAGGATATTCTCCCCCTTCTCCCCAATGCACAGCGGCCTCTTTCCTCTCTGCACACCATCCTCTCCTGTGTCCTCAGGCTGTTCTCCCTCATGGGTCCAAACTTTCCCACTGATGAGGATGCAGTCGCATTGGGCTCCTTGCTGAGCCCAATTTCTACAAAGCTCTGTCCGACTGAGGTCGCCCCGTCACTGGCGTCAGGGGTTCAGTGTTGTCAGAAAAGCAGGCTGTGAGAAAGGCTGCTGGCTGTCTGCCCTGCCCCCTCCCCTGCTACGTCCGCAGCCACACGCAGGCAAAGCCGAGTCCAGTTCGCCCCGCCGCTCGCTTCTCCGTGCTAGGACTGAAAAGACATGCGTGTATCTTTCTCATAATGTGCTGATCTGATCTGAATATTGCCAGGGCTGGACATTGAGAGCACCCTGCACATGGACATTGCAGCCCCAGACATTCCTGTGAAGAGTCCAGGAGCATCACCTGTCTTCCTGGCCAAGCAGTCCGGAACTGCAAGGAGGAAACAGCAGCCCAGGGACCGTCTCTGCTGGACCCACTTTGCCAGAGCTTTAATACATAGATTGGCCTTTTGAAGCAGGAGCTATAGGTCTCACTGTGTGCACCCTTTTATCTGCAGATGCACTGATTTAGATAGTCACAAGTCCTTGAAAAATTCTGTATCTGATCCCTGGACCTATTCAGAAAAGAGCTTATTATAACGGGGACTTCTCCCAGGGTGCAGAGGCTGGTGCTGGGGGTGACAACTGGCTGTGCTCCATCAGGAAGGGGCTGGTTGTGGGGCTGGCTGTCACCTCCACCAGGACCTACATCTGGAATGTATATCCCCACTAGTGAGGGGGCAGGACCTTTTTGGATGAGTCTTTATGGGATAGGGCTGCAGGAAACCTATGAAGCTAGCTCATGTCCAAGGCCATCTCATCAGTGTCCCCTCTGAGTCACCTCCCAGACTACAGGTGGAAGGACAGCCCCTGCCTGCCACCCCCAATGCTGGTCTACAAGAGCGGATTGTGGTGGAAAACCGGGCAGGGAATCTGTTTATACCCCACAACTGTCTCGTTGTCTTCCATTTGCTGGTGACAAACACTCTGACTGAATCAACTAACTTCGGGAGGAAAAGGGTTTATTCAACTTTAATCTCCTGGGGTCATCAGTTTCATTCCTTAGGGAGCCCAAGGCAGGAGCGAATCAGGGCGGGCGGAAACCTGGAGGCAGGCAGCTGAGCGACAGACCACGGAGGACACTGCTCACTGGCTTGCTCCCCGGCTCTGCCCAGCCCGCTTCTTTATACCGTAACAAACAACTGCCCAGGGGGTGGTGGGCACCACTCATTGTGCGGCTAGGGACCCCTCCCACACCTGCTCGAAAATCAGAAAGACAATACTCCACAGATGTGACAACAGCCAATCAATGAGCCAATTCCCCACCAATTGGAGGCTCCCTTCAACCAGTGTGTCAGTTGACACTAAAGCTATCCAGCACACCAACAGAAGCCCCTTGGCCACAGAGGCTCAGCCGAAGGTCATACCCATCCTCCCATTCCTTGTCACCTCTTAGGCTACATGACTGTGTCATACAGAAATGGGTGTCTCCCAGCTCTTGACACACCTTGACCAATGACTGGCTCTAGAATGTTCTCAAGTGCAGCTAGCTGTTGAGTGGAACATTCCGTCTACTTTGGAGTTGTCAGAAAGAGCCTCATAACCCTTCAGACAAGGGTTCCCAGGAAGGGCTCAGATGGCTTCCTCATAGCCACACCGATGGAACCCCTCCCGACATCTCCAGCCTGCATTCTCTAGCCCTCCCCCCAAGCCACATCCGAATTGCTCACAGGGCTAGATACTCAGCTGTGAGCGTCTCTGACCCCCACCCCCCCTCCTTCTCTGGGGGGCGTTGTACAGGCCAAGCCTAGTTGTCCGAAACCTTGGCAATGCACGCTGAGCTCCAGGCAGATGCTGTCTGTTGACTCCAGAGGCCAGTCTGTACAACGGTGTCCTTGGCCCTGCACCAAGCCAACCCAACCTTAATCCCAGTCCCCCACTCAGCAAACAAATGCCCAAGTTGATGACAACCATCAGGAGAAGCTCAGTAGTTCGTGATGTCTAACTTCACAAGAGATGGATTCTGGGCAGCCACATGTCAAAATAGGGAGGGTGCCACCTGTCAGTCGTGCCCATAGACCCCAAGGTCAGCAACACAAAAGCTGCCCCTCACCACCTCCAGCCTCCTGCCCTGTTAGTAACAAGAACCCCAGCCTTTTGGTGGTCATGCTGCATTCAGATGAAAGATTCGCACCCCACATCATGACTCAGTGAGGAATGTCCTATGCGCTGGAATGTAAGGGAGAATGACAGCTGCGGCGCCAGTAATTTTGCCCCCTCCCCGGGCCACAACCACATGATCTATAAATTGCAGGCCCGTGGGCCACATGTGGCCAAGGATCACGCCTCCCAAGCACACCTGGTGCCCCAGAAACACAAAATCATTAAACTTACCCACTTATAACATTAATGATGTGCACCTCGCTGGTGTTGCGCCCCCCCCCCTCTGTTTTGTGTGCGTCGCTTCCCGTGCGAGCACGGCCCAACCACTGCACTTCTCAACCCCGTGTGAACTCACCACCCACTTTTTGACACCTTCATAGCATCCTGCCATGGCGTCAAAAAAGACTGGACACGCCCCAATGCAAGAATGCAAATAGTGTTCAGCAAGCACAGCATGGGGAAGGCACAGCTGGGTGATCTAGGCGTCTTGTCATATTCACCTCTAATTTTAGCTGATGACAGTCCACAGCTCATGCAGACTAGGTGTGGCCATGTGCCTCAGTTCTGAACAAGCCATCTTAGGCAGAGTGCTGTGTCCCACCTCCAGAAGTTGCCCTGGAAAATAGGATTGCGCCCCCTGCTGTAGGCTGAGTAGTGCCCCCCACAGTGGGTCCAGGTTGAGCCTACCCCTGGTGTGAGGGTATTGGGGAGGGTGGGAAGCTGACTAGGGTAAATGAATGTATTGAGAATGGAGGCCACGATGGTGTTGTTTACCCTTGTGAGACGGAAGAGCTCCTGTGTGCCTGTGGAGCGGCCTGTGCAAAGAACGGGGTGGTCTGCAGGGAGAGGGAAACAGGTTCACTAGCCCTGGCCTCTTGGCTCCTGACCTTGGGACCTCAGCTTCTCGGATTGTGAGCTAGCTGACCCCCTCTGGCCCATGGCATTGTGCTGTGGGGACCAGTCTCACAGGACCAAAGTATATTTGACTGACAAAGTAAAGGGGGGACTCTATGACACATCCAATGATAGAATAGATGTCCAATGACTTGGAGATGCTGACCCCCGTAATTTTAAGAAAGAGGGGGTTGCCAATGAGGGCTGAGGCCAATTGTACAGGGTAAAGGTACACAGGCAGCCAGGCGTGGTGGCACACACCTGTATCCCAGCAACTCAGGAGGCAGGGCAGGGGATCTCTGCGAGTTCAAGGCCACCTGGTCTCAACAGGCAAGCTCAGGCAGCTGGAACTAAAGGAAGACCCTGTATCAAAAACACCAAAAATAAAATAAATAAAATAAATAAATAAATAAATAAATAAAGTATAAAGGTACACAGGCACATGGGGGCATCCTGAGAACTGGGTTCTGAGAAACACCTCAAACAGCACAGAACCAGAGTAGTGTCTCAGAGCTCAGACTCAGCGACTTCTTTAAACTCTAAGAAGCAAAATGCTTCTCAGGTTTTGTTGTTTGTTTTGTTTTTTTCATCTTTTTTCCTGAAGATGAAAAGTGAATTCCGCCGGGCAGTGGTCGTGACACCTTTAATCCCTGCACTTGGGAGGCAGGCGGGCCTGGTCTACAGAGCGAGTTCCAGGAATAGCTGGGGCTACGGGAGACCCGTCTCAAAAAGACCAAAAATAAATAATAAAAAAATAATAAAAGGAAAATCACCAACCCCAAGATGGCTCATTTCTCAAAACTTCGTCCATCGAAGCTGTGGGGACTTTGCTGCTGTGCTGCAGTTTCCAGAAGGTTTTTGAAGCCTCAGACCCAGGGGAAGGAAAACCTAAGTTCGAGTTTAGATCTCAGGGTTAATCCATAGTCTCCCTGTTCTTCCCTAGGTCCCGGGAACAAGGAGCACTGCCGACTCTGCAGGTTTGGTGACTCCAGACCCAGCTAGCGGCCAGCCTGGGCTCTCAGCTGGTACAGGTCCATGGGCTTCAGGAGCATAAAGGCAGACAAGTCCTGCAGTGTCTGGTGCCATCTGCACGCCCACTGTGACAAGATTGTGACACTTAGCCTTCATGCAGCCAAGGTCCAAGATACATCCCTTCCTTGAAGGGGCATCTCTGAGCTGCCAGGCAATGAGCATCTCCCCGTCCCCAGTCAAGGCCACTCGGAAGGGCTGGCTGAGTCCAAGAAGTCAATGGAGCTCCAGAAGCAGAGCCTCAGAGGAGCGGGCGGGAGGAGTGGGATGAGGCAGGAACCAAGATGGGAGGACTGAGACTCAGAGGAGTAGGGCAGGGAGGATCAGGGCAGGGGGATCAGAGCAGGGAGGACTAGGGCTGAGAGGACAGAGCAGGTAGGATCAGGGCAGGGAGGATCAGGGGCAGGGAGGGATCAGGGCTGGGAGGATCAGGGCAGGGAGGACTAGGGCTGAGAGGACAGGGCAGGGAGGACCAGAGGCAGGGAGGACCAGGGCAGGGAGGACCAGGGCAGGGAGGACAGGGCAGGGAGGATCAGGACAGGGAGGATGGGCAGCGAGGCAGGGAGGACCAGGGCCAGGGAGGATCAGGGCAGGGAGGATCAGGACAGGGAGGACCAGGGCAGGGAGGATCAGGGCAGGGAGGATCAGGACAGGGAGGACTCAGGGCAGGGAGGACCAGGGCAGGGAGGACTAGGGCTGAGAGGACCAGGGCAGGGAGGATCCAGGGCAGGGAGGACTAGGGCTGAGAGGATCAGGGAAGGGAGGATCAGGGCAGGGAGGCCGGAGCAGTGGCGAGCGGATAGGGAAGGAGTGAAGGAGCAGGGCAGGAGGGACAAGGCTGAGAGGATGAAGATCAGGGCAGGGAGGATCGGGCAGGAGGACAGGGCGGGAGGACTAGGGCTGAGAGGATCGGCCGGGAGGGAGGATCAGGGCAGGGAGGACCAGGGCAGGGAGGACCAGGACAGGGAGGACTAGGGCTGAGAGGACCAGGCAGGGAGGAACAGGGGGGGTCAGGACGGGAATAGAGCGGGAGGATCAGGGCAGGGAGATCAGGGCAAGGAGGATCAGGGCAGGGAGGATCCGGACAGGGAGGACCAGGGTAGGAGAGGACCAGGGCAGGAGGGACCAGGGCAGGGAGGTCAGGACAGGGAGGATCAGAGCAGGGAGGATCACAGCAGGGAGGATCAGGCAGGGAGGACTAGCTGAGATGAGAGGATCAGGGAAAGGACAGATTCGGGCAGGGAGGACAGGCAGGAGGACGGGCTGGGATCCGGGCAGGAAGATCAGGGCAGGAGGACACGGGCCGGGAGGGGGACTAAGGTGAGAGGGACCTGGGCAGGGAGGATCAGGGAGGGAGGATCAGGAGGGAGGTCAGGGGAGGGAGGACAGGGCAGGGAGGATCAGAGCAGGGAGGATCACAGCAGGGAGGATCAGGGACAGGGAGGATCAGGGCAGGGAGGATCAGGACAGGGAGGACCAGGGCAGGGAGGACGTAAGGCTGAGAGGACAGGGCAGGGAGGACCAGGGCAGGGAGAGAACAGGCAGGGAGGACAGGAAGCAGGAGGCTCAGGGGCAGGGGGATCAGGGCAGGGAGGACTAGGGCTGAGAGGATCAGGGAACAGGAAGATCATGGGCAGGGAGGACCAGGGCAGGGAGGACTAGGGCTGAGAGGATCAGGCAGGGAGGTCAGGGCAGGGAGGACGAGGGCTGAGAGGACCAAGGCAGGGAGGACCAGGGCAGGGAGGCCAGGTCATCAGGACAAGGAGGCGGGGGAGAGGACCAGGGCAGGGAGCCCAGGGCAGGGGAGTCCGGGACAAGGAGGACGAGGGCTGAAGGACTAGGGCTGAGGACCAGGGCAGGGAGGACCAGGGCAGGGAGGACTAGGGCCGAGAGGACCAGGGCAGGAGGGAGGATCAGGGCAGGGAGGACTAGGCTGGGAGGACCAGGGAGGGAGGATCAGGGCAGGGAGGATCAGGGCAGGGAGGACGAGGGCTCTGAGAGGACCAAGGCAGGGGCAGGCCAGGGGCAGGGATCAGGAGGGAGGACAGGGCTGAGAGGACCAGGGCAGGGAGGATCAGGGAGGAGGATCAGGGCAGGGAGGACTAAGGGTGGGAGGACCAGGGCAGGGAGGACCAGGGCAGGGAGGATCAGGACAGGGAGGACTAGGGCTGAGAGGACAGGGGAGGGAGGATCAGGGCAGGGAGGACTAGGGCTGAGCAAGGCAGGCAGGAGGATCAGGGCAGGGAGGATCGGGCTAGGTTAGAGGACGCAGGGCGAGAGGACCAGGGCAGGGAGGACCAGGGCAGGGAGGACGAGGGACCTGCATGAGGATCTAGGGCTGGAGACAGGGCGAGAGCAGGGCAGGGAGGACTAGGGCAGAGAGGAGCAGGAGGACTAGAGGCTGAGAGGACCAGGGCAGTGGGACAGGCGAGGACAGGCAGGGAGGATCGGGCAGGAGGCCTAGGGAGAGAGGACCAGGGAGGGAGGATCAGGCAGGGAGGACTAGGGCTGAGAGACCAGGGAGGGAGGATCAGGGCAGGGAGGATCAGAGCAGGGAGGACCAGGGCAGAGAGGACCAGGGCAGGGAGGACAGGGCTGAGAGGATCAGGGCAGGGAGGACTAGGCAAGAGGACCAGGGCTGAGACTGCCGCAGTGGCCACCCCACTCTGAGGCTATAGCCTCTGGCAGTGTGGGGGACGAAGACCATGGCCCAAGGTGCAGAGGACATCCGACCAGGCTCAGAACTGCTGTTCTGACCTCCGACCAGGCTCTAGAAATGACAGCGGAGACAGAGGGCCCACGTCTGTGTCCTACGAGCCCCTCACCAGGTGAGGAACCGGAGTGCACCTGCCCAGGCTCCTCTGCTGAGCTCCCACCCACACAGCTCAGCTTTGTGGTCGTCCCAAGCTCAGCTGGCTCAGTATAGACTCAGCCTCATGGTTACATTGGAGCACTGTCCCGTGTTTAAGGCGCTGAGCAGCCTTCTGGCTTCTATCCACTGGAGACTAACAGCACCCCAAACTGTGACAGTCAAACCCTGCCAGTGTCCTGGGGTAAAACTTGTGTTATCTGAAAACTAGTAACACACAGGCTGGTGGGCATGCAGGGGGCACTGTAAACATCCCCAGCTGGTCTAGACCCTAACCTGATCTGAAGCTTGTTCAGGGGCATAGATTGGACAGGTGACTCAGGGGGAGAGGAGGGGAGAGGGAGGCTGGGGGAGAGAGGGGCAGGCTGGGGGACCCAATGGTGTCTGTCCTCAAGGCAAATGAGAAGCAGACTGAAGGACACAGGACAGGGAGGCTGCCAAGAAGATCCCTCGGGTCTGCAGCAGAGCCTGGCTAACTCCCAGTATTTGCCTAGGACTGCTTGCATTTGAATAACCCAGGATCCTAGGCTGTGGGGCACTTGGGTACTGGAAACTAGGGGCAGGATAAAGAGGAGCCCGGGACAGGACTCTTTCAGAACAACCTTCCAGGCAGTCAGGTCCACCTGCTCAAGGTGTATGTTTTGTTTTGTTTTGTTTTGTTTTGTGTGTGTATATGTGTCTGTCTGTCTGTGTGTGTGTGTGTGTGTGTGTGTGTGTATAGTTAGGGGTAGTCACCTAAATAAAGGATGTGCAACTTGACATACAATGGAAGAGAGCTTAGGAATAAAGATTTGTAAGGCTAAGAAGAGAGAGAGTTAGTGTATTTAACTTAATGCTGCGGTTGTTCAGAGGTGCGATACCTCTTGCCCCCACCCCCACCCACCACCCACCCCCCCCCACCCCCACCCCCCACCCCCCACCGCCACCTCTGAGGTGAGAGCAGGCCAGTCTGAGGGGCTCAGGGAGGATCCAGACTCTGGGTGCTGTCAGCAGTCGGAAGGCCATCTGGGGGTCTTGGCCTGTCCTCGGCTTGGCAGAAGTGAGGCCTGCTGGGGGCGGAGCATCCGGTGCAGAGCCCTCCTCTGCTTGTTTTGTTTGATTTAGGCTCCGCACCCCATGACCCTGTGACTCAGTCTGCCCTCTGTTTCCTGCTGCATTGGCCAAAGGTGACCCATAAGGTCCCTGTCCATGCAGGACCCACAAGATCCCTGTCCACGCAGGACCTAGAAACAGGACCACACCCTGGTCAGCGGTGTGCAAGTGAGATGCAGATGGGGGTCTGGACTGGAGTGGGCTCTAAACACAGTGGTACGTCCTAATAAGAGAACAGAGAGGAGACAGTGGAGAAGGGACGGCATGAGGAGAAAGCGGTAGAGACAGCAGTAGGTCCAGCGGGACGGGGATCTCACAGGTACTCCAGATGTGGAAGGAGAGGAAGCAGGGACTGCTTCCAGATTCCAGGCTGTAAGAGAGCACATCTGACCCTTTACAGCACACGATGGTCGTACTGCGTCCTGGCAGCCCCAGGACACTCATCCCTACCCTCTGGGGGGCCACCCTGTACCCCTATTCTGTATCTTCTGTTCCTTGTGCTCAGTGGAAATTGTTTCACATGAAGCAGCCTCATGCTTTGCTTTTTTCTTTCTTTCTTTTTTTTTGAGACAGGGTCTCCGTGTAGTCCCAGCTGTCCTGGAACTTACTTTGTAAACCAGAATGGCCTTGAACTCACAGAGATCTGCCTGCCTCTGCCTCCTGAGTGCTGGGATTAAAGGCGGGCTTCCTTTCTATTTTGTGTCTGCAGGGAACTTCCCAGAGACAGAAGCCTGGGCTACGTGCAGCCTGGATGATTAGACCTGCTCACTGAGTGTCTGGGCCCGTCCTCCCATCTCTGCTTCCTTGCTGCTCTGTCGGCTATCCTCCTGTATTTTGCTTACTACAATTGCTCTGACTGTAGAGAACTACTTTAAAAGGCCTGCTAACATCCAGCCATCTCCACATCCCTCATGGTAATGGCTGATGGGTTTTGCACAGTGTAATTCATGCTTTTTTTATTGTTGTCCACTCCCGAGATTGGCCTGTGGGCTTCTTCCTATGCATCTTTTATTTTTATTAAACTTGATTAACTTGACCTTCTGATCATCTTGTCTCTATCCTCTGAATGCAAGAATTATAGGCATGTATGCACTACCACGCTCAGTATGCTGGGGACCAAACTCAAGACTGTGTGTGTGCCAGACAACTAAGCTACAGTGCCAAGCATATCCCCCTCCCCACCTCCTGTTTTTGGAATGGGTCTCATGTAGCCCAGGCTGACCTCATACTCACTATGTAGCCGAGGATGGCCTTGAACTTCTGATGCTCCTGCCTCCACCGTCTCCCATGCTGAGATTTCAAGTGGTTTATTTGATGCTGGGGATCAAACCCAAGCTTTTCTCAAGCTCTGCAAGCACTCTACCAACTGAGCTGCGTCCTACATCTTTCTGTGCTTCTATCACTGGGTTTCAGTCTCACTCTTTTGAGTGCTTTGCAGGGAGGATGTGGAAATGATCCTTCCTGTCAATGCTACTCGCCCACCAACACAGCAGTGCTAGTATCCCTCAGGGTGTCAGGGAATCATCTGTAAAGCCACCTGGGCCCAGAGCCATTTGTAGCTCTGTGGATGTTACCAGTCTGTTATTTCTTAAAACTCCAGCCAAGCTCGGTCTATGGCAGGTGGGCAGTGCTGATGGAGCTTGCTCACTTGCAAGCACTGGGGAGGGAGGGTGTTGATTAGAGAACTGACCATTGTAGCCGCTGCATCAACTTTAAGCAGTTGTACCACTCTCTTGAGAGGAGCTTCCTTTCTGTTCCCCACCCCTGGACATCCCACCTTAAGCCCAGCTCCAGTCACACCAATACACCCCAAGAGTAAGAAGACAAAAACAAGGATTTTCCCTCAAATTAGTTATTTGACACCATTCCAAAAATATTAGGGAAACTTCCAGAGAAACCCCAAACCTCAAATAAAACGTTAGCTTGGCAGTTCCTCAAAAAATTAAATATAGAACCATGTGATTCATCAATTTACTTCTGTCCCCAAAAGAACTGAAAGCAGAGATGAAGAAATATTTGCATGCATGTGTTTACAGTGGAGTTATTCACAAAATCCAAAACCAAGCACTCAGCAGTTCATCGAAAGGTGAGGGGGTACATGTGGTGGAATATTATGTATCTCTAAAAAGATAGAAAACTTAGACACCTGACACAACAGAGACAAATCTCGAAGACATTAAGTGACAAGTTCTATGAGATAACACTCATCAGAGGACTCTAGCAGCTACCCATGGTGACACATGTGCTGTCCCAGCACGTGGGAGGTGGAGACAGGAAGATCAGGAGTTCAAGGTTATCTTCAGATACGCAACGAGTTGGAGGTCTGCCAGGCTATGGGAAATCCTGCCTCAATTTTTTTTAATTTTATTTATTTTTTATGTGTATGAATGTACCGTCTGCTTGTAGGTTGGTGCACCCGTGTCGTGCAATGCCGTGGAGGTCAGAAGAGAGCGTCGGATTCCCCTGGAACTGGAGTTAAAGGTGATTCTCAGCTGCCATGTGAGTGCTGGGGAATCAAACCCGGGTCCTCTGCAAGAGCAGTCGGTGCTCTTAACCGCTAGGCCATCTCTCCAGCCCCATGCCTCAAATTTTTAACAGAAGTCTTTAGCATCAAATTTGTAGAGACAGAAAGCAGAATGGTGGTCAGCTTCCTCAACCCCAGGCCGCTTTAGTTTTGAGCCTGGAGCTCTCCTACCCGTGTGTGAGCTCCAGGTTTCCTGTCGGGCCCTACCAGGGCTGGGATTCAGGCAGGTACTGCTGCACCCCGCTTTTTGACACGAGTTCTGGAGAATCAGATTCAAGTCCTCATGCTTGTGCCGCAACCACGTGAACAACCAACTGAGCCATCTCCCCAGCCCTAAAGTGGCAAATTATTTATATATTTGACCACAATGTCATATAAATGATAAAATTTTTAAAATAGCTTGAACAGAGAATTAACTGTTAGAAAAAGGTGGGTTTTGTTATTGTTGTGAGATTTTTCTAATTGAATTCTTACAAATTTCATGAAATATGTTTTGATCATAATTAGATCCCCCTCTGTATCTGAACCCCCTTATTATGCCTCCCCAATTTCATGTTTGTTCTATCCATCTACTTATACATATGTACATATACATATACACATACGCATATGCATACGCATACGCATACGTATACATATACACATACACATACACATACACATACACATACACATACACATACATACCTATCGAGTCCTCGGTGTGGGTCCAGCCCCTGGAGCCTGGTTAACTTACCAAGAGTCTCACCCTTAAACAAGACCGACTCTCCTGTTCCCAGCAGCCATTGGTTGCCAGTATTCCTCAGATAAGTTAGGATTTCTTCTACTTCTCCATGTCTACACTAGGATTTCTTGAGCTTATATGGTACTTATGCATCCTGTCACCCTTCCTATGAGATCATATGAGTAACTGACCAGCTGTTTCCTTGTGGTCATCCACCAGCTCTGGCATTTACAGTGTTTCTGTCCCCTCTTCTGTGACAAGCCCTGAGCCCTGAGAGGCAGAACCTTGATACAGGTGTCCTCTTCTGGGATAACCACTCTATAGTCTTGTTCTCTGCACATTGGCCATTTGTGGATCTCTGTGTTAATCACCATTTACTATGTAAAGAAGCTTCTATGGTAAGAGTTCAGAGATGCATTAATCTACGGTGTAACAGTAAATCATTAGAAGTTAGTTTAGTAAGAAAAGGTGTATTTTAAAAAGGGAGACCAGAGGAGCTGGACATGGTGGTGCACACCTTTAGTCCCAGGACTTGGGAGGCAGAGGCAGGCTTGAACTCTGTGAGTTCAAGGCCAGCCTGGTCTATAGAGTGAGTTCCAGGACAGCTGGAGGTACAGGGAGATGCTGTCTCAAAAAAAACAAAAAAAAAAAAAAAAAAAAAAAAGAAATGGAAGGAGAAGTAGATCAAAACTTCAGGTGCTTAAGTATCACCACCTGCGCCAGAGCATTCAGCTCTGGGGTGGTTGAGAGCTCTGTTCAGTCAGAGAAGTTGGCATCTCAGCTAGGTGGACCTTCCCCTGAAGGTCCCCTCCTCCCTGAGGCCAGGCTCCTCACTGCCCTCCTGTTACCTCACCCTCTCTTCCCCAGCCCACTCCGGGTGGGAGCCAGACTTCAGGAATACTGCGATGGCCAGGGAACGGACCTGTCTGCTGGGCTGCTGGACATAGCAGTACAGCAGCACTCGGACAGACTTGTGGATATCACCAGGGAGTCACAAGTAGATGAGCAAGACATGCCCATGAAGAGGACAGAGCAGCTGTTCTGTGGGCCTCATTAGTCAGAGACACCTCCCCCCTGCCCCTGCCACTTCCCCTCAGTGAGACAGAGTTGACACAAGCGAGAACTCTCTGTTCCAGCTGTGCCCACGCGCAGCTTCCAGTTTCAGGGGTGGCTAGTGCCCTTCCCTGTTCTTGGGATGGGGTCATTTGCATTCCTGGGTACAGCCTGTTCAGTTTCTGGTCCCTCCTGGGCCTCCAGCTGCACCAGCTTCCACCCTGCATGAGGGAAAACCAGTTCTGTGGGTGGGTTCCTAGTCACCACAGACAGCCCTAGGGAGGACTTGAGAAGCCACAGCTGAGAGACACTTGGAAAGTCAGCTGGCCCTGACACTTGGTGGCCTGGCCCACCTTGGGCCCTGAGAGGAAGCAGTAGCTGGGTCCCTGAGGTCCTATTCAGGATCACTGAGGCCATGCACAGCCCTGTCCTCCCACTGTGTGCTATCCTGTGCCTCTTTGGGACAGACACTGCAGCTTACTGCCCAGCCTGAGCTTGTCGGGAAGAAGACGCCTGCCAAAAACTCTCCATAACACCCCTGTTGGTCCTTACATGGGGGTTTGAGAGTCAGGAGTGGTTTTCATGGAGACATACTTCAGGGTATTCAGGGCTGGATACCAGCAGGCCACTTGCTGGAGAATGGCAGGTACGGAGACATCACTAGGGTCTGAGATCCTTCTGGAAAATCAGGCTGTTACCACTAGAGATGCAGAATTGACTCAGAACGTCACAGCAGTGCTGGTGGGGAAAAAGGTGTCCTTGACTGCACTGTAGGGTAGCCTGGGGGATAAGGGTGTCCTTGACTGCACTGTAGGGTAGCCTGGGGAAAAAGGTGTCCTTGACTCCACTGTAGGGTAGCCTGGGGAATAAAGGTGTCCTTAACTCCACTGTAGGGTAGCCTGGGGAATAAAGGTGTCCTTGACTCCACTGTAGGGTAGCCTGGGAATAAAGGTGTCCTTGACTGCACTGTAGGGTAGCCTGGGGAAAAAGGTGTCCTTGACTCCACTGTAGGGTAGCCTGGGGAAAAAGGTGTCCTTGACTCCACTGTAGGGTAGCCTGGGGTAAAGAGATGTCCTTGACTGCACTGTAGGGTAGCCTGGGGGATAAGGGTGTCCTTGACTCCACTGTAGGATAGCCTGGAGGAAAAGGTGTCCTTGACTGCACTGTAGGGTAGCCTGGGGTAAAGAGGTGTCCTTGACTGCACTGTAGGGTAGCCTGGGGTAAAGAGGTGTCCTTGACTGCACTGTAGGGTAGCCTGGGGAATAAAGGTGTCCTTGACTCCACTGTAGGGTAGCCTGGGGTAAAGAGGTGTCCTTGACTGCACTGTAGGGTAGCCTGGGGAATGGACTTGCTTTCTCTCCCATGTCTGTATCTCAGTGTCAACAAGATGCACTCAGGAGGCCTGGCCAGCTCGCCAAAGGGCCTGGCAGAGGAAGATGGAGGGTTTCAGGGATTCGGCAGCGCTCACAGCAGCTCATGGAGGGTCTCGGGGATTTGGCAGCGCTCACGGCAGCTCATGGAGGGTCTCGGGGATTTGGCAGCGCTCACGGCAGCTCATGGAGGGTCTCGGGGATTCGGCAATGCTCACGGCAGCTCATAGAGGGTCTCGGGGATTCGGCAGCGCTCACAGCAGCTCATGGAGGGTCTCGGGGATTCGGCAGTGCTCACGGCAGCTCATGAAGGGTCTCGGGGATTCAGCAGTGCTCATGGCAGCTCATGGAGGGTCTCGGGGATTCAGCCGCGGTCACGGCAGCTCATGGAGGGTCTCGGGGATTCAGCAGTGCTCACGGCAGCTCATGGAGGGTCTCAGGGATTCGGCAGTGCTCACGGCAGCTCATGGAGGGTCTCGGGGATTCGGCAGCGCTCATGGCACCTCATGGAGGGTCTCGGGGATTCAGAAGCGCTCACGAGCAGCTCGTGGAGGGTCTTTGTCGTCACAAGGAGCTAATCCTCCAGCCAGCAGCGAGATGAAGGCACGTGCACAGCTCCCGGCTGTGCCTACCCCTGGGGCCCCTTAACATCCCAACTGTACCAAGCGTCTCCCTGCAGCTGCTACCCTGTATGGGGACTTCAGACCTCCCCAGTCCTCGTGGGAATGTAAAAGGATGGTCTCCTGCCCCAGGAGCCACACCCCTGGCTTGCTCACCCAGAAGTACACCCTTGCCTGCCGGGCACCTTGGGAAGCATACATACCTGAAGACGAAATCTCAGCTCCTCACCACAAATGTCCCTTGTGGCACAGAGAGGAGCAGCCTCTGGTGACCTCCCAGAGAGCCCCTGAGAATTGGAACCAGTGCCCTCTGTTGACATTCCTGTGGCCTCTGAGTGAAGTGGCTGGCTCTGGCCACTCATGGTCTCTGGACACCTTAGGGTGGACAGGCCATAACCCTGGCCCACCCTTGACATTTTGGTAGTCTGTTACAAGTCAAATGTGTCTGTAGAAAAATCCGTTGAAGCCCCAGACTCCTGTCCCTGTGAACATGCCCTAATTTGGCAATGGTCTCCCGATGGCTGTCACTAGCTAAATTGAGCAGTGGTCTATCAGAGTAGGGAGGAGCTTGCACTGAGCTGTTCACAGGAGGCAGAAGAGGCACGGGCAGACACAGAGCAAAGAGCCACTGTCACAGGCAGAGACGATGCCTGGAAAGGCACAGCCACAGCCATGGGACCTAGGGGATGAGTGAGGTGGATGTGGAAGCCGCAGACTGTCCCCGCAGCCCCAGGGTGCCTCTCTCCTTGACTTTGGACTTCTGGCCTCCAGAATTTGAGAAGTGCCTGCTACACTGGGCTTTGTCACGCTGGAGACTGTGGCTATGTCCACTCCCTGCCCAGCACTTTAGGAAGAGCTTGACTAGGAAGACTGTAGGGCTCCTTCTTCCCCTCCAACCCAAGGTGAGCTGTGACCAAGAACTATCCACACCCCTCTGCCCCTCAACCCGTTCACGACACCTCTGCAGGTGAGCACAGCCTTGACCCCCTGTCAGCCCTGTGCCCTGCAGGAAAGATCTCCAGGAGAACAGGCTGCCCTGGAGCCTGCCGGGACCAGGGAGGTCTCTGGGGCATGGAATGGCTCAGTTCCAAATGCCCAGTTGCCAGTCCAGGTGGGCATAGGAGGAGATGGCCACAGGACCTGGCGGGAGGGTGGCCACATCTAGATTTTAAAGAAGTTGGAGAGCCATGGCCCCCTGCCTCCCCCCGTGTGTGAGGAGACGCTTTCTCCCCTGCAGACTCAGCTTTCCATCGCAGCTGAGGACCGACCACGTCACCTCTACAACCCGCATCTCATGGGACAGCAGCTCTCAGGATCTCAGGATCTTGGGGACAACAATGGAGGCTACCTGTGAAAGGAGGTTGACCGTGTAAGGGTCACAGAACAGAATGAGGCCAGGGAACCCCAGGAAAGGAGGAGTGGGGGGATGGCCAGAGTCTTGAGGGCAGTGAGTGACTTGTCACTGGGGGGGGGGGTAAGGAGGGAAGGAGGAAGAGAAGGAGGGAGGGAGGGAGAGGAAGTAGTAGGACTCTAATCCCACACGCCAACCCTCACTCAGAAATCAGGAAGGGGAGAAAAAAGGAGAGAGGGGAAGGGCCCTTGGCTCTACAGATGACCCCTTAGTCACGGAACCCTGAGGGTGAGGACACAGGTCAGGAAGGAGGCCGCCTAGCTGCGGAAGGACTTGAGCCCCAGGCCACCTGCCACAGGCGAGTGGGCCCTGCTGCTTGAGAGCTCAGCAAGGATAGGTACCCCACGGAAGGCCAAGCCAAGCCCTTGGCTGTGCCACGGGGCCACATGAGATTCACTTTGTCCCATCCATGCCTGTACAATCCCATTCCCGCTACACACACACACACACACACACACACACCCTGCTCCATTGGGGTGACTCCATCCAGCTGTCACCTCCAGGGCCCTTCCTGACCATATGTAGTGCCACTGGCCCCGTCTGTGTCCCTCTCCTGGACTCTGCTGGCCTGAGCTCTACGGGACCCTGGCTAGAGCCAGGGCCAGGCACACGGGACCTCCCCTCCAGCAATTCTGTTGTATGGATGGAGTCCTGCTTTCTTTTCTGTGACTGTGGTAAAATACCCTGACAAAATAAATTTGTAGGAGAAAGGGTTGATTTTAGTTCATGGTTACAGGTCGTGGCCCCTTGTAGCAGGGAAGTCGAGGCAGGAACTTCACACAGCCAGTCATATCCAAAGTCAAGAGCAGACGGGGACCTGTGTGCCTACCTACACTCTGCTCTCTTCCTCTTCTTTATACAGTTAGAACCCAGACCCAAGGGGTGGTAGCTCATGTTGAGGCTTCCTGCATCAGTTTACACTATCAAGACAATCCCCACAGGCATCCCCTATCTAGACAGTCCCTCACTGAGACTTTCTTTTTCAGGTGATTCCCAGATGGTATCAAGTTGACAAATAAAACTAACTGTGGGGGCTGGAGAGATGGCCTAGCGGTTAAGAGCACCAACCGCTCTTGCAGAGGACACGGGTTCGATCCCCAGCACCCACATGGCGGCCGAGAACTGTCCGAAACTCCAATTCCAGGAGAACTCCAGTTCCAGGGGAATCCGAGACCCTCTTCTGACCTCCGCGGCATTGCACAACATGGGTGCACAAACTTGCATGCAGACAGTACATTCATACACATACAGAAATAAATAAAATTAATTAAAAAAAAACTAACTGTGGGTGGATGGATGGATCGATCGATCGATCGATGGATGGACGGACAGACGGACGGATGGATGGATTACTTAACAGGCATCAACTCAGCATCAACCTCAGCATGAACACTGACATCACGGGAATCCTACAAGCTTTACTAGAGCTACAGGGGTGACTCCAGGAGTCTGTCTGTCCCATACTGGGTGGTCCTATCCCTAGGGCTGCCACAGACATCTCAGAAGTAGGTAGCACTCGACCCTTTCCAGACCTGCCTGCCACCGGAGCCCAGAGAACAGGAAGCTGTCAGCTCTGCCCCATGTAAGGGGTCCCAGGACCACCCACAGCCTGTCTTTGAGGACAGGCCCACAGAGGGTGTGGACCCACAGAGTGACCACAAAGAAGCAACCACTGACAGTCACAGCAACTCCTGGCCCCTGCAGCCCCTGCAGTGTCACTCAGGGAGGAGGAATCAGGGACCTGAGAAGCCCTGAGCTGGCTTGTTTGTAGTTGAGGCTTCTGTTAATTCTAGCTTTCTCTTACATCTGCCTCTACTTCGATAGATATCCAGCCATGCCCAGGGCTCCTTCACTGACCCCAGTGGCAGGACACCGCTGTGACCTCAAGTGCGACCCCAGTGGCAGGACACCGCTGTGACCTCAAGTGCGACCCCAGTGGCAGGACACCGCTGTGACCTCAAGTGCGACCCCAGTGGCAGGACACCGCTGTGACCTCAAGTGCGACCCCAGTGGCAGGACACCGCTGTGACCTCGAGTGTGACCCCAGTGGCAGGACACCGCTGTGACCTCGAGTGCGGAGCCTCTCCCTTCTCCAGTTCCTATCTTCCCCTCCCTCCAGAAGACTCCTGCAGGAACTAGATCTTATCAAAGTTACTCTTATTCACTTTCTCTGAATATAGCTTTTAATCTGCTGGAAGCCGCCATCCCCACCTCCCAGTCCCTGCAGCGCTCTGCTCGGGGGAGTCTTCAGGGAGCCACGTCCATGCTCTCTGGACACCCTTTCTCCTCTGCCCCATGGGCAGGACCCTCGGGTCTGCACCTCAGCTGGCCAGCTGACAGCCGTCTCCCCGACCTTGGCCCACAGCTTCTACCTCTTGCCATCTCTCCTAGACGCTCACTCCCACGTCACTGGTGTGCGTCAGAACCTCCTACTCCTGGCTCCCACATCCTTACGTTCCGAGCCACTGCATCAGGTAATCCCCTTCCTGAGCTCTGTAACTACCACCTGGGGCTGCATTGAGTGTGTCTAAGAGCAGACTCATGGATTTTGCTTGAAAATGCATACTATTGGGGCTGGAGAGATGGCCTAGCGGTTAAGAGTGCTGACCGCTCTTGCAGAGGACCCAGGTTCGATCCCCAGCACCCACATGGCGGCCGAGAACCATATGAAACTCCAATTCCAGGAGAACTCCAGTTCCAGGGGAATCTGAGACCCTCTTCTGAACTCCGCAGCATTGCACGACACGGGTGCACAGACTTGCATGCAGACAGTACATTCATACACATACAGAAATAAATAAAATTTAAAAAAAATTTAAAAAAAGAAAATGCATACTATTTAACCCAGTTCTAAATTTGTTTTGAAATAATGCTGGGTAGATCCTCTGGGGGCTGTTGACCACAATGTGTTTAGTTTTCTGAGCTGCTCCAAGGGTCTCTGGGCTGGGCAGTTTGGGAAATGCCGTTGTTTGACCCATCTAGACGAACTACCATGTGGCCCCCTGACAGCTAACTCTCACCACTGACCCTCTTACCCAAACGAGAGGGAACCTCTAGAAAGCGCTGCCTTTCCCAGCTCCGGCCAACACTCCACCTACCATGGGGCTGCCTGAGGGGTACAGAGGGGCACTGGAGCCGGGGTCCTGGGATTCTCCTGACACAGAGCAGGACTAGAACTGGATTAAATACACATAGTGTATACTGTAGGGAAAAACAACAGAGCTATGGGCACACACACCACATGCCTACACACATCCCACACATACACTGTCACATACATGCATGACACACAATCCACACATACACTCACACATTCCATATAACTCACAGCTACATTGTCGTACACCTTACATAACACCTACATTCACTCCTACATACATGGCCCACAACCCACACATACACTCACACATGTTATACACACCACACATACTTGCACACATAGATTACACACACCATCACACATTCACATATACTTTGCTCATGCCTCACAATGCACTCTCACGCATATTACACATATCCCAACAAAAATCACGTAGATAACACACAAATCATACATGTACTAGCACATAGCTTATATACACTCCAGCATATACTCCCACATACATGCCATACAACCCACATATACACTCACATGTTACATATCACACATACTTTCATATGTGTATACACTCCAACATACACTGTCACAAAACTACACACAACCCATACATACATTTCTTTGTTACTCTACACACATACTTAGACATTGCATGCACACATACCCTCAAACAATCACACATATATACCCATGCCCCACACGTGCACTCTCACAAATATTATACATATATACTCACACATATCTTACATACACCACGTACTCACATACATTACACCCCAACTTGCATATACCTAACATACCACCCTCTTACACACAAATCTGATACACACACTCATACATACCATATAAACACAGCACACATCACACATCAATTCACATGTATCCTTCATATCGCACACACACATACATGGACACACATACATCCATGCACACACACTACCCTCTGCATCCTTTGCAGGGCAGGTTGAGGACAGGCCCAGATGCTGGGCAGATCTGCTCACTGCCTCAGTAGTGGGTCTTAGGGACCCTGTGGCTGGCAGCCCAGGCTCCTGACAGCACAGGATGGACTAGATGGGATGGGCAGGGGCAGCCATGCTAGGGAAGCCACCTTCCAGTTTCAGCAATGGGTATAGCTTCTGGCTACAAGATGTGGGCCCTGAAAGATGACCTGGGCCTGAAGGAGTGGCCATCTGACCCCCAGGACTTCCTGGCCACTGTGCCAGGGGAGCAGCCACACTGCACCGCTTTCCTCTTCGTGGGCCTGTCTGAGGCTGCCTGCTCAGCACTGTCATGCCTTCCGGGGTGGAACTCTGCAAGCATAGCCAAAGCCCTGAGCAGCAGAAGCTGGGCCGGCATGTCTGTGGGGCTCTGGGAGGCTCATCCAGCCAGCCCCTCCTCAGCCCTTGAGTGAAGGCACGCAGAATGGAACGGACCAGCTCAGCCACCACAGGACACCTACAGGGAGTGTCTGGTACAAGCCAGAGCCTACTGTCCTTGCCCAGGCTGGCTCAGGGAAGACCTTGGGGATGACCATATGTGGGGAATCCAGGACACAAAGAGACAGCAACCTGGATCCTGAGGCTTTACACAGCCCAGTGTCACGGTCCCAACCCAGCTAATCCTAGGGGTCTCAGAGTCGGAATCTGCCTCTCTGGCCTGGAGCTCCTGTCCTGCCCCTCAACTCAAGGAAAACCAGGTATGTCCTGCTGGATCTCAGGAAGGTCAAGGACTGCCCTCAAGCCTTGACTTTGGGCTTACTCATTTCATTGGGTCCATGGGATCTTGGAGGCCACGGAATAGCAGGGTTTGAGATGACCTGCTTTGCTGTAATAGAGCATGCCCTGACGAGTTCCTGAGCCCCTGGGACAAAGGACACAGGAACAGCACTGAGCCCCGGGGCCCAGCAGCCCAGCAGGTAAACAGGAATAGAAATCCAAGGCCAGGTGTTTGTTTCCGAGCACTATGATGCAAGCGCTGGCTGATAAGCCCAGTCCACTGTACTGTGTGGGCTGGAGTCTGCCAGCAGACCCCGTTGCTTGTTTATTCCAGGTGGCTGTGTCTCAGGCAAAGAGCATCTTACATTATAAGAAGAAATGCTCTGGCTGTCCCCCCCTTGAATCCCACATTCCCTGGCTCTGTGACACACCCCGTTCATGTCAGCTCTCTGAGCTGAGCTTCTGCCCTGACATGCCTGCCTCTTGAAGCTCCGTGCTATCCAAAATGTTATCAACACTCGATTTAGGGATGGCTCCGGGGCTAAGGGCTGGGCGACAGGCTCCCTGGAAGCAGCTCCCATCCGTCCCCAGCCCCCCACACTGGGGCCCAGACACCAAGGGAGGGTCGTCATTGCCGACAGGACCCAGCACCTCACTCGCCTCTCCCGGGAGTCCGCCAGGCTAAAAAAAGCAGCATTGTTCAGCAGGCGAGGCTTTGACGTCGCTGCCTGCTGGCTTGTTTCAGATGACAGGTCCACACAGGCGTCCCTCCCGCACTCGGCATCAGGCACACACCCACATGCGGTGGGGCCTGTGCACCCGCAGACAGTCACGTAGAGAGCCGCCATCGAGCCAGAATGCGGGCCTGGGAAGTCCTGGGCCAGATCCCAGGAGGCCCTCGGGAATTCGGGGCAGTGTCGGGCTGGCTTCCTGTGGGACTCACACCATGGCCCCCCTTTTGGGGACAGACAGGGCTCTGAACAGGAATGTGGAGAGCGAGGGTGGTTTCCATGTAGAAATAGCCTTGTGGGAGGGGACAAAGGACACAGGATACGTGCAGAGACTCAGGAGACCAGGGGAGCACGCTGTCCTGGGGACCACCCCCAGAACTACTGGCTTCTTTGCTCAAAGCACCCCCCCAGGAAAAACTCACAGCCTCCCATGTCCCTAGAAAACACAGCTTCCCTTCCTTCCCCTTCTCTATACCAACCTGGGGTCACTGTAGCCCTCAGCCTCAGCATCTGTTCTACAGATTGGCCTATGCCACCATCCCGAGAGGCACCAGGAAGACAGTGTAGACTCTGTGTGCCAGGCTAGTGACAAATGCGCCATCAGCATCCCCAGGCATCTGTGCAAGTCTGTGTACCTATCCTAACAGAAAGGAGGAAGCAGTAGGCAGTAACAGGTTGGGATATATCACTCATGCTTGAGGTAGCCTGGGAGCCCAAATAGGTTGGACCAAGTTCACCAGATTCAGAACTGTGTGCACAGGTCCAGAACCCACATTTCAGAAGCCCAGGATGTGGAGAGCAAAGAGGCCTGTCAGAGGAGACACTGACAGCCACCCAGGACACAAGGGCCTGTGTGGTTACACAGGACTCCGCTGAATTCAAAGAGGTATCTCATTACAAAGACTCAGCTGAGGATGGACCACATCATGCACCTCTGCTAGCCAGAGTGACCACTGGGGATAGGATCTTCTGAGAGTCACTGCACGTGAGGTGAAAGAGTGAAGAATGTTCACAGGTACCTAGCACCACCGCTCAGGCACAGTGGAAGGCCATTCTCTTTGTCCCTGAGAGCTTCACAGTCCTGTGTGGCCTGCCTGGCTGAGCAGCACCCATGCTCCTGGTCGTGGAACCATCTTCACATCTGTACCATCTGGAGCACACAGGCCTTCAGCACCGCAGAAGAGAGGAGGCATGAGCTTTTGCCACTCTACCAGCAGGCCTTCATGGGGGATGTTTTCCTTGAAATAACCTACCGGGTCCAATGTGCACTCTGTGCATGGTTAGGAGACCATCCACTGGAACACTAGAGGCCACACACCCAGCAACCATCAACGGTCTGTAGCCAGCTAGGGATGGGGCATGTAATGTACCCCCATACACACACACACACACACACACACACACACACACACTCACACACACACACACACACTGCGATGTTGACTAGATAGGCTAGGTCTTGTCCAGGCAAAACAGAAAGCAATTTTTACTCTTAATTTTAAGGACAGGAAGTTGGGAGGGGTGAGCTGGGGGTTGGGTCTTGGGGGCCTGGTTAGTGGTAAGATCTGGGGGTGAATATGATCAAAATGTAGTGTAGACATGCCTGAAATTCTCAACAAATTAATAAAAAGATTTAATTGCTCTTTTTGAAAGTGATATTTAAAAGACAGAATGACGGGGGAGGGAAGGGCTGCTGGTGTACCCCAGGCAGCAAGCACAGGCTTTCCAGGCACTGGGACATTTGGGACAGTCTAGTCATGAACTAGAGGTACAGCAAGACACACTGCCCAGACCCTGTGTCGTCATCCTGTTTCAGCTGGGACTTCCTGCTTCCCCTTAGTTATATGAAAAAGCATGACGCTTGCACTGTACATAGTTTGTTTACATTTCCTATTTGTTTGCAGTGCTGGGGTTAGGACTCTGCCTCATGTATACTAGGCAAACTCTGCACCACTGTAGCACACCAGCAAACCTACATAACCTGGAGTGTGTGTGTGTGTGTGTGTTACATGCACATGAGTATGTGGGTACATGTGCCCTGTCTTAGTGCCTTGAGGCACTAACCTGGAAACCATTTGGGTTAGGCTCTCTGGCCAATGAGTGTTCAGGATCTGCCTGTCTTCACTCCCAAATTCTGGGGTCACACCAAGCCCTTTTTTTTTCAACATATTTTTCTGGACTGTAGTATTTTTATCTCAGTCTTCTCTCTTGTTCCTGGGGCAATGGCCTTTTCTGATGGGCCTAGTTCTGCTGGCCAGCCCTGATGATGGCCTCAGATGGGCCAGGGGCTGACCAGCCTGTTGTCTGAGGTATGTGAGCCAACACTATAAGAGACCTGGGGCCATGGCTCAGCCCCATGCAAAGTCATCACCTGAGTGTGGGCAGACAGTAAGAACTGACTTAACTAATGTCTCCTTTCAGAGAGATACACTTGATGAAAGATGAGCTTTTTTTTTTTTTTTTTTTTTTTATTTCTGTATGTGTATCAATGTACTGTCTGCATGCAGGTCTGTGCACCCGTGTCGTGCAATGCCGCGGAGGTCAGAAGAGGGTCTCGGATTCCCCTGGAACTGGAGTTCTCCTGGAATTGGAGTTTCAGACGGTTCTTGGCCACCATGTGGGTGCTGGGGATTAAACCCGGGTCCTCTGTAAGAGCGGTAGGCGCTCTTAACCGCTAGGCCATCTCTCCAGCCCGAAAGACGAGCTTTTAAAAACAGTAACAAACAAATAATAATAAACAGACCATTTGTGGTGTAATTCAGGGCCCTGAAAAGCCTGTGGTGAGAAGGGAAGGACTGCATCTCTGGGCCAGGGCAGCCAGGCTCCTGGCGTGATGTTGCCGGAGGCTCTATCCACCGAGACTCCGGCTGGGCCCATGGACTCCAGAAGACTGACCTCCCAGGGGATTCAACTCATTAAATTCTTCCAGCATGCCCAAACCTGCCATTGTTAAGGACACCGCAGCACAGAGGGGTGCCACAGCTCAGGCCGGGGGTGGAGAATGACTTTAAGCTCCATCACCAGGTTGAGCTTAGCTCCACAATTGCAGAAGGAATGAGGCAGCACACCCTAACCCAAGCTCAGCATGGAGTTCGGTCCCATCCTCCCTCCCCCAGCCCCCTGACTCGCTAAAAGCCAATCGAAAGACAGGACCCACCTCATCAGGGTGCGGTCCAGTGGCCCCCAACTGGGAACACTGCTGCCTGCTACCAAGCCTGGTCTAGAGGGAAAGAGAAGCTGTCCAGGAGCAGCTGTCAGGCATGTTGGCTTCTCCTGTGCTATTGTTCTGGCCCAGTGAGGGCTGCACTGGATGGGAATGAGTTCTCATCTGGGGAATGTGTATGCGTGAGTGTATGCTGAGGTGGAGAGATGCATCATGGTGTATTGCGTGAGCTTGAGTGTGTGTTGCCATGGATGCATGCATGCGTCATAATGTGTGTGCATGTATATGAGTGTGTTGGGATAGACACATGCATCGTGCATCATAGTGTGTGTGTGTGTGTGTGTGTGTGTATGATATGGTGGATGCATGCATCACAGTATGCCTTGGGCTGTATGCATTCATCATAGTGTGTGTCAGGGTGGATGCATGGATCATAATATATATATGTATGTATTCATGTGAGTATGTCTATATATATTACTGTGTGATGATGTAGATGCATATATATCATAGTGTGTATGTTGTGGTGGACACCTGAATCATTGTGTGTGTTGGGGTATATGCATGTATCACAGTATTTGTGTGTCCATGTGTCAGTGTGTGTGTGTGTGTGTGTGAGAGAGAGAGAGAGAGAGAGAGAGAGAGAGAGAGAGAGCTTCTCCTCAGAAGCAGAACACCCTGATGCCAGCCTGGCCCTCTAGTGGCCGGGTGTGGCCACTCACAGGCCTCCGCACAGGCCTCCTAGCCCCTCTGACACAGCTGCTCAGTGCCACAGCCAATCAACAGCCAATCAGCTAGAGCAGGGATAGGTCACAACCTGGACCACCATGTTTCTGCCCAGGCATTTCTTGTGCCTTCCTATGGAGAGTCGTGACCCTCAGGGTCCTTCAAATGGAGACCCTTCCTCTCCATGCCATCACTCCCAGGCCAAACAGCTCCTTGGAAGTGCAAGGCCAGCCCCAGCCTCTGACCACCAGTGTAGTTCATAACAGAGAGGGGAGCCAGTCCTCCGTCAATGGAGGAGAGCGATGGTGCCTAGGGAGAGACCCGGTCTGTACATTCCCAGGCCAAGCTGGAACAAAGATGAAGGCCAGAAATCTACACGGAGGCCTGCTGGTCAAGAGGTAGATCTGGGTTTCATCCTGTCCTGAGCCTATCAGCCAGTTCAGCATGGATATCCCCAAGAGCATCTATCCTTAAAGAAGCGTGAAGCAGGAGCCCAGCTCCTTCCTTGGCTCAGGCTCTGAAGCAAACCAGATACCAGCCACATCTGCAGGAGATGTCTAGGGAACTAGTTCCAGAAGTCATGATCAAGGTCTGGGGGCCTAAACCCTCAAGGGCTTGTGAAGGTTAGTGTTCATTGCTGTTGTGTGACACTATCCCCAGAGAGGCAACCAAAGTAAGGATATCACCAAGGTCCAACTTGGTGAACCATTTAGTTTTATTTGGGTTACTTATAGAAATATGGGTGAGGGGTTACTTACAGGAGTGTGGAGGAGCAGTTTCTTACGGGGACAGAAATGACTCAAAGACAGCTGATTCACTAAAAGCCCACCCCAGCGTGGGCGACAGCTCCGGAAACCAGAAGCCTGAAGCTCACTGCACATGGCGGGAGCTGGACAGCTGAGGAAGGAAACCTTCCCGGCAGCTCAGATGGCCTGATCCTCTTCTAGGCAGCTTGGCTGTTCTTCGAAGAGTGTCTCTTGGGAGTCCTTACAGCTTATTGGCACCTCCTTGGGAAGGAAGGGGGAAGGGAGAGACCTAGTGAACCTGGCCAGTTTCAGGGGCTTCCGAAAGCTGGACAGTCTTTTATTTCCTACAAACTTCTCTGCAGAATGGAATGTTTCGCCCCATTACAACACCCGGTTTCTTGCCTCCCTTCACAACGTCCTGTTGCTTTCCTTTGGCTAGAATCACCTGGGAGACGGGGCCTCTGGGCATGGCCATGGGGGATTATCTTGACGGCACTGAGGGGGAAGACTGCGAGTTGACACCATTCTCTGGCTGGGATCCTGCTAACTAACAAAGGAGACAGCAGCAGCTTCCGTGCTCACTGCTTCCTGGCTGTCGTGATGTGAGCAGCTGGTCAAGCCCCGCACACCTTGACTTCCCTGCTGCGGTGATGTGCCCTTGCACGGGAAGCAGTGTCAGAAGCAGAGACAGCAGATCTCTGTGAGATCAAGGGCAGCCTGGTCTACACAGTGACTCCTTAGCCCAGCTGGGACTACAGGGAGACCCTGCCTCAAAACAAAAAATCTGAAAAATAAATAACTGTGGCCACATCACTGTACCTCTTCTACTCTGAGCCTCTTTGCAGCTAAGCAGGGTGTGGGTGACCAGAGTTGGATCAACCATTTACCTGCGGCTCATCAGGGTTGCTTCCATCTTTGGATTGATTGTGAACAAAGCCGCTCTGGAACTCTGTATATGGCTCTGTACGAACCCAAGTCTTCATTTCTCTGGGACAAATGCCCAGAAGTGAACTCAGTAGATCAAATGACAAGCGTGTGTTTAGTTTTCTAAGGAAACACCAAACCTGCCCCCTTGCAGAGTATCTGCACCCTTCCACACAGCAGCCAGAAACACTAGTGCCTGGTGCAGTCTCCACGGCTGTGTCATCTTTCTTTTTTAAAAATATTTTATTATTTGTGTGTGTGTGTGTGTGTGTGTGTATCACCACACTGCCTGTATGTATGTAAGTACACTCGTGTCACGCAATGCCTGTGGTGATCAGAAGAGACATATTTCCCTGGAACTGGAGTTCTGGATGGTTGTTACCTGCCGTGTGGGTGCCGGGAATTGAACCCAGATATTCTGCAAGAGCAGCCAGTGCTCTTAACCAATGAGCCATCTCTCCAACCCACCATCTTTGTTTTTCTACTGCCTGTGTGGTGGATTTTCTTGCATTTCCTGGCAGCTCCTAGCATGTTGCTTACTTGAGTCTCGAGGCCCATCTGGCAAGATACCTGCTTGTGTCTTTCACCTATGTTTTAATTGCATCGTTTGGTTTTGACTGTTGAGTTTTTAGATATATTTTATTATCTATTATTTTTATTTTATTTTATGTGTATGAGTATATTAGTGTGTGTGTGTGTGTGTGTATATCACTACACTGCCTGTATGTACGTAAGTGCACCCATGTCATGCAATGCCCACAGAGGTCAGAAGAGGGCATTGGATCTCCTGGAACTGGAGTTACAGATGGTTGTGGGTGCTAGGAATCGAACCCGGGTTCTCTGTAAGAGCAGCCAATGCTCTCTACCCCTGAGCCATGTCTCCAGCACTGACCACTGACTTCTGGGACTTCGTGTACAGTAAACACCAGTGCTCTGCTAGGGTTGCAAACGTTTTCTACCAGCCTGTAGTTCTTTCGTTTCTTGCAAAAGATGTTTCACAGAGCAAAGCTTCCCATTTTGATGTAGTGCAGCGAATCCGTCCTCCCTCCCGTGGATTGTGTCTTTCCCCCCTCCCTCCCCCTCATCCTCCCTCCCTTGGAGCCTGCGGGGTTTCTATTTTTTTCCTACGCATTTTGTAGCTTAGGTTTTGCAGTTCATCTGTAACCCAGAGTAAGTTAATTTCTGTAGCAGCTGTGAGGCTCAAGCCAAGGACCATTTTCTACTCTTGACTCTGCTCCAGTGCCCCACCCCCGCCTCGCACTGAGTCACTTCTGTCCTTTAGTGAGAAATCAGCTGGGCACAGGTCCTGGTCTCCGGCCTCTCTGATAATGCTACACTATCTTGATGAGTGTGCCTTTGCCGTAAGCTGTGACGTCGAAAGCCTCCTGCTCCTATGCTTGTGAATGGAACCTTACACCTGTTGCCATGTGGGGAAACCAGGAATGTTCTGGTAGCTGGTGCCTCTTGAACAGCTGCTGGTTAAGAGCGTGCACCCAGGCAGCCCATGTGTGGGCAATGCTGCTTGGACAGCAAATGTTTTTTGTTTTTTTTTTTGGTCTTTTTGAGACAGGGTCTCCCTGTAGCCCCAGCTGTCCTGGAGCTCACTATGTAGACCAGGCTGGCTTTGAACTCACAAAGATCCACCTACCTCTGCTTCCCAAGTGCTGGGATTAAAGGCGTGTGCCACCACGCCCGGCTGCAAATGCACTTTTTTTTTTTTTTTTTCACATAAATTTATTTATTTATTTATTTTTAACAAATCTAGACCCGTGTTCCCGCTCATTCCCCCACCCCGCCAGAGCTCATGCATTCTGCCAAACATGCTTTCCAACTGACTGAAACAGTGAACTTCTGCTCAAAACAGTCAACTTCCCCATGGAAAATATTGACAAATGCACTTCTTATTTTTACCTTGGGGAGACAGATAACAGGAGGGAGAAGAAGGAAGGAAGCACTTTGCCAACACCAGTGAGCTGAAGCCAGAGCCCTGAGGCTACTGGGCTCCTCCATCGCTTTGTTCCCCTTCTCTCCTGGCCCAGCACCACTTTGCCTGGACCCCAGCCATTATTTACCCTCCTTGGAAGAGCAACAACTCAATAAGCCCAGTGTCCTGAGCATCAAAGGCAAGGTCCAACTCTATAGATCAAAGGCAGGGAAGGGGTCCATCTTTAATGTGTCCCAGGTGATAAGGTAGCTCACAGCAGTCTTTTAGAAAATCCAGAAAAATTAAATATAAGTGAGAGGGTCATCACTGCTGCTCTGAGTTAGGGGACCCCTCACAACTTACACTCCCTACTAGGTGAACTGGGACCAGCCTGAGGACAGGGCTCCCCAAATTAGAACTCCAAGAAGCTGCTAGAATCCTAATGCCCAGGCTGTACCTCATACATGGGACCCTGGAGAGGATGCCAGTGACAGGACCTGTTCAGAGCCAAGACAAGGGCTTCCAGAAGAATAGAGATCATGGAGAGGTGATCAGGTGGGCAGATGGTTAGTGAATTCCAAACAGGAAAAGGACAGGTCCAAAGTCTCCAAGATTAGAGCTCTTGCCAGGCCATAGGTAGATCTTCACACAATACAACTAATCCCTCAACCTCTAGAGGCCACAAGGCCAAAGTCAAAGTAGTAGCTGCCTAGGCCCCATCTGAAGGCCCTGAGAGAGGGTTCTTCCTGCCTCTTCTAGAGCCCAGTGGCTCTGGACACCCCTTGACTCTCAGCTCCTTCCTCGGGTGACAGGCATTCCCTATGTCCATCATCTCTCAGCCTCCTTCTTGTGAAGACGTGAAGATGCGATTTATGGCTTGTGGCCCCACCTACCTAAACGGGATAAGAGCTTCTTCTAAAGATTGTTTACTAAGTCACATCTATCTCCCACAATAAAAGGAAACATTCTAAGATCTCCTAAATTTAATTAAAAGGGTCAAAGGATGAGTGAGGATGGAGAGAGAAGGAAGTGGATCCGTTAACAGCTGCAGGCAAACCAACAAAAAGAATGCTGATGTCCAAACCTTGACTACATCCCATCTCCCAGGCCCAAGGTAGCCCAGCCCTGATTACATAGAAACTTCATGAATGTTAACTCCAGCTAGCCTGGAAGCCACAGGTCTAGCCTCCCACCCCAACGTGTTCTGTGGATCTGCCTGTTACCCATGGCCAGTGTGGGCTCCAAGTGAGTGCCTGAGCTGCCCTTCTTCATGCTTCTAGTATGAACTGCTCAAGGCTCCAGCCCAGGCATCGTTCTTCACCCGCCCTCTTACCCTGTTTGCAGACCCTTGTCCCGGCTCCTCACCCTCTTCTGACTGGCATCTAGATCTTCTTTTGTTCCAGAGATCCCACCACCACCATCTCAAGAGTTGGACTTTAACACCACTTGGTACAATTCATTGTTTTACCATATAAGGCAATAATCACAGTTTTCAAAGTTGGGGTACAGAGGGATCATATGTAACCCCCAAGCCCTACTATGCTACCTCAACTGCTCCTAAGGGTGAATACACGGACACAAAGCTGGGGGCAGAGTCCAGTCAGAGGGGCATGAAACACACTACCCAGTTCCTGGGGCAGCACTGTGGAGACCTTAATCTCAGTTCAGGAATCTGGAAGAGAAGGAATTGGCAGTAGGTGTGGGAGGGCCTAGCTTCACCCTCACAAAGGGCTGAGGTCCCAGGAAGCCTCAGGGTCATCACTAGGACTGAGGGATGACAAACATCTGACGCCTTTCAATCTAGCCCTAGCAGCCACAGCCACTATGAAGTAATGTATATAATAAATTCAATCATGCTGTTTTGAATAGCACAATTAGGTTGTGCTGTAGTTTTATGAGCTAAAAGTTAATCCACTAAATATCAGCTTTGTACACTACAGTTTCTGAAACCCTGTGTTGGATTGTTGGGTTCTTAATTAGGAACTCAAAAACTAGATTCATCCCTTCCAAGAGGCTCTGTCAGACCCTCTGGACAGAGCTCACTGCTGGCTCTGAAGGACCCTGGGAGGATGACGGCAAGACCTCTGCCTGCCAACGTGAAGCATCTCCTGAGAGTGAGAGGCTCCGCGTCTGGGCCCAAATTATCTTCCCGAGAGGTGGGTTGTGCCTGGGAATTGAATATTTACCAGAAAAGGCAGGGAAAGCCATGCTCCGCCCACTCACAGATGGATCGATAGTCCCACTGAGGAAACGTGACTCAGATGTGGGTTCAGGAGGCAAAGCTCCCAGAGCCCTGGCAGTCAAATTCCATCCTCCTCTGGCTCCACATTACTTCACTGGTAAGTGACTTTATGCCTTGCACTTTGGAAAGTGCTTCTGCAAACACAGCCTCATTTTGCCTGGGTGACAGCACCAGCTAAGCCAGTGGGGTGGACTGGGCAGACCACCCCTCTCCTGCCCCACCCCGTCAGAACATTTGATGGGGGGAAGGGGGAGTGAGGGACTGAACAGGAAGTAGAGCTGCTTCTGGCTTCTGCCCAAGAGACTAAGAGTCTCCAAGTAGAGTCGCCAAGCCCTGAAGAGGCTTCGAGGGTGGGAACATCTGTCAGCACTTACCAGACACCTCTGCGGCTGACTCCCACACCAGCAGGACAGGATAGCAGTTGCTTAGAGTGTTGGTGCACACACACACCCTCTGCCTTGCCTCTGTACCCTAAACTACAGCATTCCCTTCGTCCTCTGGAGACCCAAACCTTGCTGATCTGAGGGGCAAGGAGAACAGCCTTCTTATGATCCTCAGGGACCTGCATCCTGGGGACTCTTCCCTGCATCCTGGAGACTCTTCCCTGCATCCTGGAGACTCTTCTCATGGCCCAGCCTGTGAGATGAGGAACACCGAGAAGGGAACCATACCACACACAGGTGCACCTACCCCTGTCTCCCACCATTCCCTAGGGAGAGGGGGATCTATCTTTGCAGAGGACCCTCACTTCATCAAGGAAGCAGCCGCCAGTGTCCCTCACCTCTTTTCCGTGGCCTGTCCACTGGAGCCTCTTCTCTCACAGGGTGGGTGGGACCAAACCCCGAAGTTCATGTGACCCCAGATGAATCCATCAGCCTGGAGCCATGGGGAGTGAGAGTCTGAGAGTGACTGTCACCGGCATCCAAAAGTCTTCATGAACCCTCAAAGCAGCCCCCACAGCAACCCTTCAAGGAGGACTTGCTGTCCCCAGCCCTGGGCCAAGTGACCCCAGAGACCAGAGGGTCTGACCCTCAGACAGCAGCAGGCTTCCATGGTCTTCTCTACGCTTGACCACAGCCTGTCTGAATGGTCTTGGCCTGCATGGTCTGCCGCCTGTGGAGCAGCTGCAAGCTCTGAATTCACACAAAAGACACTCCAGAGACAGACCAAGCTGAGGAAGCCCTCTCAATTACTATGCTTCTTAATTCTTTCCCTTCCATTTCCAGCTGGTTGTGGTGGCGCATGCCTTTAATCCCAGCACTCTAGAGGCAAAGGCAGAGGCAGGCAGATCTCTGAGATGGAGGCCAGACTGGTACTACGGGAAGATCTTGTCTCAAAAATAAAACAAAACAAAGATTTGAGAAAATGCTACAAATAAATAAGTATCTTTTCCATTTCCAACAGGGGTGAGAAGGTGGGAGCCAGAGGGCTGCAGAGGACGCAGGGATGGGACCTGCACCAGGGCCCTTCCATTGAATAACACAAACAGGATGTAGCGTCCTGCAGGACTCTCTTAACTCTGAGAAACAGGAAGTCCACCTGCATGGTCTGAACTCCTCAGGAAGAAAGAGATAATGGCTGGTGTTGGGTTTACTTCCAGTCAGAAACACTTCGACAGTAGGACAAGTACAAGAACAGAAGCTGAGACTGCTCTTGATAAAATACCTACTGTAGTTTGAAGGTCACCCAAAGGCCCGTGTACCAAGGCTTGCTCCTTGGTCCCATGACACTCTCCAGAGCAGGTAGAACCTTTAGTAAGTAGGGCCTAGTGGGGTAGAGTTATGTCACAGGAAGCATGTCCTTAGAGGGGATTGTGAGACCCTGGTCTCTTCTGTTTCTCTCACATCTGCCTATGAATTGAGCAGCTTCCTCCTCTACATACTCCTCCTACAACATTTGGCCACAGTCCAAAACAACAGGACTAGCCTATTGTGCTGGCTAGCTTTGGTGTCAGCTTGACACACCTGGGTTAAGGGAGCCTCAATTGGGGAATTGCCTCCATTGGACTGGCCTGTGGCCATGTCTGTAAAGTATTTTCTTGATTGCTGAGTGATGTGGTGGACCCAGCCCACTGTGGGCGGTGCTACCCCTGGAAGGTTGTTCTGTATTGTATAAGAAAGCAGGCTGAGGGGCTGGAGAGATGGCCTAGCGGTTAAGAGCACCGACCGCTCTTACAGAGGACCCAGGTTCGATCCCCAGCACCCACATGGTGGCCGAGAACCATATGAAACTCCAATTCCAGGGGAACTCCAGTTCCAGGGGAATCTGACACCCTCTTCTGACCTCCGTGGCATTGCACGACACGGGTGCACAAACTTGCATGCAGGCAGTACATTCATAAACATACAGAAATAAATAAAATTAATAATAAAAAAAAGAAAGCAGGCTGAGCATGGCCCAGGGGAGCAAGCCAGTAAACAGTGTTCCTTCATGGCCTGTGCTTCAGCTCCTGCCTCCAGGTTCCTGTCCTGAGTTCCTATCTTGGGCTCCCTCAGTGAGGAACCGTGACCTGGGAGATGTAAGATGAATAAACCCTTTCCTTCCAAAGTTGGTATTGGTCAGAGTGTTTTGTCACAGCAATTGAAGGAAACTCGAGCACCTTATTATGGACCAAACCTCCAGAACAGTGAGCCAAAAGAAACTTCCTCTTTTGAAGTTGCTTTATCCCAGGAATTTGTAACAGAATGATAACAGAAGCCCAATGGTTGTCCCTCTCTGGGCCTATGAGCCCATCCATCCACAGATCCAGAACCTCCCACCCATGTGAGAGTGACAGCTCATGCCGAGCAGACATTTGTCAGAAGTCAGACACCATGTGAAATGTTATAAATGTGTCACTCATGCTTACAGTGACAGACATCTACTGAGCACCTGCAGTGTGTCAGACCTAACCTGGGTGTTGGTGTTGGGAGTGCTGCACAGACTGAAACATCTAAAGGGGCTGGAGGCTCAGTGGTTAACTGGCTGCTCTTGCAGAGGACCTAGGTTCAGTCCCCAGCACCCACATGGCAGCTCACAACTTCCTGTAACTCCAGTTCTGGGGCAGGGGGTGGGGAGGGTTCTGATGCCCTGCTCTAACCTCCATGGGCATTGCATGCATGTGGTGCACTTTTTTTTTCTTTTGGTCTTTTCGAGACAGGGTCTCCCTGTGGCCCCAGCTGTCCTGGAACTCACTCTGTAGACCAGGCTGGCCTTGAACTCACAAAGATCCACCTGCCTCTACCTCCCAAGTGCTAGGATTAAAGCATGTGGTGTACTTATATACATGCAGGCAAAACACTCATGCACATAAAAATTTTAAATAAATTAAGAAAAATTAAGCCGTGGCCAAGTCCTGATGACTGTACCTCGCTTTCTACCTTAGCCCACACAAGGGGGGAGCTGAGGTCCATCTCCACTGAGCTTGGCTACTGAGCCACAGCCCTCCAGAGACAGCTAAGCACCATAAATGCTGTGCGTGAAGGATCTAGAAAAGTCTGCAACCTGCGCTGACATTCTCAGATGGCTGAAGGGCGCTGTGCTCCACTGGAAATATCCAGGCAGGGCCTGAGGCTGGAAAGAGTATGTGTGCAGGGTCAGAGTGCGTCCCAGAGCCCTGGTTTCCTCCTGTAAACAGAGTGACAACCAGCCTCATCCATTTCATTTGGGGGAAAGTAAGAAATGAGAAGGAGCTGTCAGAGCTCAGACACAGAGAAAAGCCAACTAAGCCTTCCAACGCACGTATCAAAACCGCCCCATGCAACCTCCACACTGACGCCAGCAGTCTCGTGGACAACACCCAGCTGAGAGACAGAGCAGGGAGAGCTGGCCCCAGAGCCCAGCTCCTGCAGCGGGTGAGGCCTCCCATGTGAGTGGCAACAGGGCTCAGCCAGAAGGTCTTTCCAAACAAGAAGTGTCAGTCTGGCAAGGTCATCTGCACAGGAGAAGCTCTGACTGTATCCTGCAGCCCATGACAAATGGTCCTTATGGCCTAGCGAGAATGTGGTCTCATCTCTCCCCCTTCTGTTCTCGTTATTCACAGAGAGTGGCACTGATTTACGGGATGCTGAGTCACTGCTACTGGAGGACACACAAGGTCACATTCCCACTATCCGGTGAACACACAACTTGGTTGGATGTGTGCCTGCCTGAAGACACTTTGTCATCTGTATCGCTGAGCTGTTAGCATTGAGTTAGCTCACGGTGGCAGCACCAGGGCTCAGCCTGACACCAGCATCTCTAACAACAGGTTGTCTATGTAAATCACGTGGTCACTCACACCCAGGACACTAGACAGGGCCACAGCCATGCCTGTGACCACTGAAATGCCAAACCACCAATAGAAAGCACAGAAAGGCTGGCCACATGGCCCTACCTAGACTTGAAAGTGCACCTGCTGACGCTGTGAGCAGAGGCAGAGGACGAAGGGCCTCAGTTGGGAACGTGTGTCAAACGTCATCCTTAAACTGAAACTTGTCACCCCCTCACACATGAAGCTGTGTGAATATTGACTTGGGGTTTCAAACACACTTTTGGAAGTGGCTGCTTCGAAAACACTTGCAATTAAAGGTGCTGCAAGTGGTACCCTTGGCCTGGAACCCACTACCTTGCAGACTGACTGCGCTCCCTGGCCTTGGTAGGAGAGAAGAAGTGGGGGGATCCCTGTGAGGCAAGCAAACAGCAAGGACACGGGGGTCCTCCTCGCAGTTCCATGTTCAAGGAGGAAGTGCCAGTGAGAAAGAGTCCCCTCACTGTTGAGATCCGTCGCTCCTTATGCCCCGGCTTTGCGGGGACCTGCCCACAGCTGGTGCACTCCTCCCCTGCCCATGGACCAGGGCAGCTGGGCTTGGTTTCTCCTGTAGCCACTGCTGCCCCTGACCCCCAGGAGGGCGAAGTGGGGTCAGCCCAGGTCTGCTGTTTGCTCGTCTTTCATAGTGCAGAGGCCTTCAGAAAACCGGCCGCATGTTCTCGGCACCTCGGAGGCTCAGCTTTCCCCACTGTCAACAGGGACCAGTCCAGCGCCAGCCAGCTTCCTAGTGAGAAAGAGAGAGCGTGAGGGAAAGCCCTTGTTGCCTGTCGAACTTCACAAAAACATCAGCATTGGCCCCCCATAGCCCTGACCTGGTCAAAGGAGGGAGGGTCTCCACCTGGCTGCAGTTCCAACCGTACGTAAAGGGATTCTGAAGGAGGAGGGGAAGACCCTCAGCCATCCTAGAAGTCCATGCCCGGGAAACCACAGCAGGAACTCTGGAGACTGCTCAAGTGGCCAGTGGCAGCTGGTCTCTGGGACCCCCGGGAGGGTATGTGTGAAACCAGAGCAGAGAATGTCCCAAGAACTGAGGCTGTACCCATGTGAAGAACAGAGAATTTGAATTCGCATGTGTACACTCCAGGAACCACGAAGACCACCGGGGCGGGCTGTGCTAGGTGGTCGTGTTCTGTGAGGCGAGGCGGTAGGAAGAAGCCTTTTATGGTCATGGTTGGACTCCGCTTGGGGTGGCTCTTGTTCTTAATCAGGCAACCTCGGGCATCCTCGCCGGCCCTGGAGGCACACCCTCTCTGCAGAGTTAATTATAACAGCATCTAGTCATTCCTGAGGGTCAGCGTCAAGGTCGTGCATCTGTCAACTGGAGCTCCCTGCTAACTGGGCCACAAACACTCTTGGATTCTGCTGACACCACTGTCTCCATTCCACAGCCGGGAAGGAGGTGCCGCACCCTGTGGCAGATTCAAGATCAGGGTGTACAGATGCACGGGGTTCATTCCAGCAGGGGTCTCTGGCGGGGGGGGGGGCAGGTGGCTGGCTCTGCAGGAAGGCCAAGGGTGAAGGTTCGAAGGGGGTTCTGGGAGTGCCTGACAGGGCCTGGAGACCCACAGAAGCCAAGTGACTACCAACTTGGGGGTAGTTACAGTTTGTTGGGCAGGCAAATGCATGCAATTCCAGGAAAGCTCATCACAAAGAGCAACTTCAAAGAAACAGAAAGTGCCTGTTTCTATCCTGTGAATTCAAGCAGTGGGTGCCAGGGCCGCACTAGGGCTTCCTGAGGGATTTAAGTAGCACTTTCATCCATGGCCCTGAGGCACATCCAACGCAAACTGTGACCTGTTATACTAAGCCTAGAGGCCAATACTGCCCCTTCCAATCCTGGGAGGGGGCCTCAGAGGGGGGAAAGTGGCCAGGCTGGTCCCACTCCAGGGAAGGCCAGAGGACAGCCTGAAAATGTGGGGTGTGAGGGGTGTCAACAGTGCCTGCCACGCAGCCTGAAAATGTGGGGTGTGAGGGGTGTCAACAGTGCCTGCCACGCAGCCTGAAAATGTGGGGTGTGAGGGGTGTCAACAGTGCCTGCCACACAGCCTGAAAATGTGGGGTGTGAGGGGTGTCAACAGTGCCTGCCACACAGCCTGAAAATGTGGGGTGTGAGGGGTGTCAACAGTGCCTGCCACACAGCCTAAAAATGTGAGGTGTGAGGGGTGTCAACAGTGCCTGCCACACATGCCTGATATGATCTGAATGTTTCTGTTCCCCCAAATATATATATGTCAACACCTAATGTCCAAGGAGATGGTGTTAGGGATAGAGCCTTTGGGAGGTGACATGGTAACAAGAGGGATCCCTCAGAAAGGGAGTCCGTGCTGACGAAGGTTAGTATCACTGGTAAGTTGGTAAGCTTTTGTATCATCATGAAAATAAATCTCTGGGCATGTCTATGAGGGAGTGTAGCTTGGGTTGGCTAACATGGGAAGACCTTGGACTTCAGCCTTCAGAACCACGGAGACAAATTCTCACATGTTCCCTATTTGTGTCTAAAAAACATGTGTAAGTATATTGCCTGCATGTATGTAAGTGCACCCTGTCCTGCAATGCCCTCAGGCGTCAGAAGAGGGCATCAGATCCCCTGGAACTGGAGTTAGCCCAGTTGCTAAATGCCATGCAGATGCTGGGAACTGAATCCCAGTCCTCTGCAAGATCAGCCAGAGCTCTTAACTGTTGAGCCATCTCTCCTCCCCACCCCACCCCACCCCCACTCATGCTCTGTGCTACAGCAGCCCACATGGGCTTTCACACGTAGTGAGCAGGGACAGCTGCCTCTCCAGCACAAGCTCCCTGTCACTACATGGACCCAGACAGACCCTTCAGGAGCATCGAGGCAAAGCTGCTCTCTCAGGTTCTATTCCTGGGGCTCAGCTGCTGGTGACTCATGCCTGCACTGCACCTGTCAACGTGGGACGTGACTCTACCAGTGTCACTCAGCCCGGCCCATGTCACCTGCCCAGGGACCAGCTGGGTGTCCCCACACCCAGGCCACACCAGCGCTGCTTCCTTAGCCCTCGCCCAGCTGCTCGGCCCTGCCTCCTCCTTGGTCGCCCCTCCTGCTGGACCCTGAGAAGCATCCTTCCTTTGTCTAGCCCTCCCCCACCCCCAAGAGATGAGCCTATTAGATGAAGGTTTCCCAGGAGCCGGCAGCCCCAGTATGGCACCAGGTCCAAGGCCGGCCACGTTGACAGGCCAGGCCCAGGCGGGCTTGCCACACCCTCAGGCTGACAGTAAAATGGTACCACCATCCCCTTAAGGAACTCCCTGGCCCTCCCATGCCCAGCTCTGCAGGGAGAAAGGAACTTCTGCCCAGCCTCAAGCACACCCTCACCCGGCCTCCTGGGATCCTTTTCCGGCCCTCACCTCCCTGTTTCCAGGAAGCTAGACCCAGCACTCTTCCGTGGCCATGTCTCTCAGGGCAGACAGCCGTATGTGACCCTGAACTCAGCTTCCCTCACCTAGGCTGGCAGGGAGAACAACTCCTATTCTGATGACAGGGCCCTCTGGCACTCACAGGGAACCATCTAATCCTCCTGGACCTTCCCCGAACAAATAGTATGGACGAGCAAGGATCAACAGGAGATGATTCCTAAGCCAGCCTTGATTGGACATCTTGTGCTCAGGAGACACCTTAGGCCAGGGTAGAGCGGCAGGGAGCATGGGCTCCACATAGATACACGTTCTTCAGGGCAAAATAGCCTTCCACATAGCAGCAGGGCTGCAGAGGCAGAGACCTTCCTTGCTGCCCTCCTTCCTGAGGGTGTGGGGTCCATCCTGACACCCCCAGCCCAGCAGCAGCCTCTGCAGACTCCTTTGATTCCCTACATGCCTGCCTGTGCCTCTGCTGGCCACGAGGAAAACCCCAGAGAGTGAGTACCACAAGGCCCTCGCCCCTTGGCGCAAGTGTCTGTAGAAGCAGTGGGGCACCTCGCCCCTCCATGCTTGGCTGACACCTCAGCCCCTGGAGCGACTGTTCTTGTCCTCTGAAGCCCAGGGAATCCAGAAGCTTCCCTATTACTCCCGGTGGGGGGGGGGGTGACACGCATTCCCACCGTCATGGTCCCTGGAGGAGTGTGGGTGGGGCATGCACTTTCTTCCAACCCAGCACACTTTGGGTTGTCCTAGGAACATCTCTGTTGGTGCTTTAGACAGGAAGGACATCAGGTACCAAAGCAGGTGGCAAAACCATCCAAGCAGTCATTCATTCGTTTGTTCTTTCTTTCGCTTCCTGCCTGGAAGTTCCACCAGCGAGAGCTTTTACTGCTGTGAAGCCCCTAAGGATGAGGCTAGGGGTCTGCAGTGGGCTTTTTCAGAAGCGCTGGCCAGATGAAGGGGCACAGCAGTGGCTGAGGAGAGGCTGGCCTGCTTCAGCGGCAGGAAGGGGGGCACTTGGGGACTGCACAATGGTGGCGGGGCCCCAGCTGCTTACTGGGCTGCTGTTCTGAGAGAGGGAACACAGAGCTCTGGCAAGGAAAGCTGAAGGAGTGCACTTCCACTCCCGTGTGTTTGGCCTTTGTTCCCTACAAATAGGAGCCCAGTGCAGCCAGGAGAGGCCAGGCGGAGCTGGCCAGACGCAGTGTCTTCCTGCTCCTTCCTGGGGCCCTCGCTTGCCCTTCAAATAAGGCGCACATGCCAGACAGAAGGAAACCATGTTTGCAGCAGACATTCATGGAATGCATTGGCCCTGGAAGGTGAGGTCACAGCAGGAGCTCTCACTGAGTACTGAGTACTGAGTACTGAGTAGCTGCGGACTTGAAGTTCAGCCAGAGCCGGAGCCCCAGAGGGAACAGCGGGAGAAGGTCTCACACGTTCAAAGAGCAAATCAGAACTGGAAATGAAGTAAAGGCAGTGACCCTTGGTGAGTCTGGTTTGTTCTCTCAGTCCTGGCCCAACACCAATTTTCTCAACAAACATTGGGTGGCATTAGAGTCCTCCTCACACTGATACCCCTCCCCGCCTGCTGTCTAGACAGCCAGATTCTGAGACCAGTGTACCCTACACCTGTCCCTTAAGCCCAGTCTCTTCCACAGGGGATGAGGATGAAAGAGTTAACACCCTCAAGCCCTCCTAGAGCTGGGAAACTGAGTTAGCTCCCCCTCCCGCGACAGCCCTCCAGCTCCTGGAAAGAGACCCAGAAACCAAGAAAGCAAAGTCAGAGAGGATTCGGGCAACGGGGCCTTTTTACAGGTGGGGAGAAGGGAAACGTAGATAGTCCTCACCGAATAGTCTGGCAAGTGAAATCATTATTTGGATTTGGTTCGTGAAGATGCTGTGACCGAGAACCAGTGACAGTCACGTGAGCACACAGAGGTTTCCCCACTTTGTACAAATGTCCTGAGACCCAGACCCCCCCCCCACCCGGTGGCTCTGCCATCTTCCTGGTGCAGTTTTCACCTCAAGGCCCAAAATGGTGGCTCAGGATCCTTCCCTCCTCTCTACCTCCCTTGACTGTCCTGCTCCGGGATTTGAACTCAGCTCTTCTGCTGACTTGCCATGGAAACCCAGGTGTGATGGAGGTGGGGGATCCTCTACCCTCCCTCTTCACCTCCCACAGACAAGGTCATCTTGCCAAGCAGTCTCAGCCCTGCCTGTGCAACCTCACCTGCCCCAGGCTCTGCCGGTGATGACCACACCCAGGCTCTGGCAGTGACCACGCCCAGGCTCTGCCGGTGACCACACCCATCGCCTGGGTGCACAGCTGGTTCTAGGCTCACTCTGCCGCCCTTCCTCATCTAAGACAGGGAGGCCTCCTACCTGTCACAGAGGGGAAAAGCAACTTCCCCAGGGAAGGATTAACCCACCATGTGCGTGGCTGGCCCTGTGACTATGTGAGCCTGGCGTGAGGCAGAGCGACCATGCGCAGCTCAGCTGCTCATGAAAGCCAAGCTAGCTGTGCTGCCAGGCAGGAATCATTCTCTTTCCCTCATTTAACTCATCAGCCATTGAGTGACAATCAGCGTCCGCCCTCCCTCCATGCTGTGCCACCAAGTCTCTAAGATGATTAAATCCCAACTTGAAGGGCAGAAGCCTGGCACCTTCGCTGCCCCTGGAAGAGGCTGCCGGGATGTGGCCAATCTCAGATAGCCCTGCCCCACGTCCCCTTGCCCTGTCCCTGTCCCAGACCCAGGATGCCCTCAGAGCTAGAGCAGGACATGACCTAGGACAGAGGGGTTGACAGTGGTATGTGACCCTGATTGGCCCTGGAAGCCTCATCCTCAAACCCCTGCTGCTGTGGGTCCTAATGACACGTGATGACAGGCTACCACCTGCCTGCGGCACCTGATGGGAAGCCTCAGAAAAGGAATGAATAACTGTTTCTGAAAAGCCCAGAGTAGAGTCCCTGCCAGGCACGTGCAGAAACTTGTGATTTTCTCTCTTATGAGCTGAACCATTTAGAAAACCACAGCCTGTTAATCTCGCACCGACAGGTCCCTGAAAGGCACCTCCCTCTGAGAAGCTCCGTGCACATGCCCAAGGCCACAGTGCCATCCCTTCGCCCACAGCCCTCCTGCCGGGACCTTCACTGCACGTGGAGCTGCTATGTGCCAGGAGCAGGCTGGGTTTGCAGAGGGGTTGCCCACGTGGAGAATGGAACAGCCCATGTCAGGAAGGAGCAAATGTTTCTCCTCCTGGTTTACAGGGTTCATTGCTCCTTTTGAGGCGTGGTCTTGGATGTCCCCTTACTGCTGAAGGATCCTAAAGTGGAATAGCTTGAAGAGCAAACCCTGTTAAAATCAGAGGACTCTTCTCTATGATGGTCCTAAGAGGGGTTGAGAAATCCTGGGGGCTGATATGGGACAGAAGGTCAGGACTAGCTGGGGCTCCCCCAGAGTTCTAAGACAAGGACCAGCAGCTGAACCCCACATACTCAGAGTGGCTCTGGAGGGCATCAGGGCAAGAACAGGAAAGGGGAGCTAGAGGGACATGGACAGCCTCCTTCATGAACTTCCAAGACCCCTGAGCTGCTTGTAAACCTGAACAACCCCCACATCTAGGCAATGGAATGGGAGTAGGGCTTGAGGGTACGAGGGCAAGAAGGGACCTTCTTCACTGGGACAGTGTGCCAGGCCCTCCACCCTGGGAAGGCAGGAAGAGGCTGCAGACTCGAGCTTAGGCTTTGCTTCTCTTCCTAGGTCTCTCCTCATCTGTAATGTGTATCAGGTGACTAACAGCAGGGATGTCAAGAGGGGCCCCAGGGCACAGGACATAGGGACCACCCAACAGCTGCACCGGAAGGACCCTTAGGAAAGGGCTGTTACTGAGTGAATGGAGGCCCCCAAAACACACATTCATGTCCTCCCCCAGAACCTGGGAATGGGCTTATCTGGGAAAAGGGTCTTGTGGCTGGGATCTTTTGATGAGGTCATCACGGTTTCCATAGACCCTTATTCAAAAGCAATTGTTCTTATAAAAGACCAGGAGGCAGAGAACAGCCACTCAGAAGGACAGCCAGGGAGCTAGGATCACAGAGTGGAGAGGCAGTGCGGACCCTCCCTGGGCCCTCACAGGACAGGCCCTCCGCAGATATGCTGACTGCTGCTTTTTTTTTTAATGCCTTCAGTGTCTCTTTTTTTTTAACATTTTTTATTGTTTTACATATATTTTTTTGTACAAGATTATGTTACAAATTGAATCCAGACTTGTGTCCCCCTCCCAACACCCCCACCCCACCAGATTCACCCTTTCAGTCAGTTCTTCGATGCAGTCCCCTCTGTTGTTGGTGTTGTTGTTCTTTCCAATATTGGTGTTAGCATCCACAGATGAGGGATACCATTCGTTGTTTGTTTTTCTGGGACTGTGTTATTTCATTTAACATAATATCTTCCAGTTCCATCCATTTACCTGCAAAGTTCATGATGTTGTCTTTTTTTACTGCTGCATAGAACTCCATTGTGTAGATGTACCACATTTTCTCTATCCACTCAACAGTTGAGGGGCATTTGGGTTGGTTCCAGCTTTTTGCTATTGTGAACAGAGCTGCAATAAACATACCTGTGCATGTATCATCAAAAGGTAAGAAGAGTCTTGTGGGTATATACCCAGGAGTGGTATGACTGGGTCAGGTGGTAAGCTCATTTTGAGTCGTCCAAGGGTTCTCCACACTGCTTTCCATAGTGGCTGTACAAGTTTACATTCCCACCAGCAGTGGATGAGTGTTCCCCTTTCCCCACAACCTCTCCAGCACTTGGTATCATTTGTTTTCTTGATCCTAGCCAGTCTTATTGGAGTGAGATGATATCTTAAAGTGGTTTTAATTTGCATTTCCTTAATTATTAGCGATGTTGAACACTTCTTAAGATGTTTCTCAGCCATCTCTAATTCCTCACTTGTGAAGTCTCTGTTCAGCTATTTGCTCCATCTTTTGAGTGGATCATTTGTTTTCTTTCTTCTTTGTTTTTTGAGTAGTTTATATACTCTGGAAATCAATGCTTTGTCAGATGTATCTTGGGACTGGAGAGATAGCCTAGTGGTTAAGAGTGCCAACTGCTCTTGCAGAGGACCCGGGTTCAATCCCCAGCACCCACATGGCGGCTGAGAATTGTCTGCAACTCCAATTCCAGGATAACCCCAGTTCCAGGGGAATCTGACACCCTCTTCTGACCTCTGCAGCATTGCACAACATGGGTGCACAAACCTACATGCAGAGAGTACATTCATACACATAAAAAATTAATAAATAAAATTTTTTTAAAGTGAAAAAAAGATGTATCTGAGGTGAAGGTTTCCTCCCACTCTGTGGGATTTCTCTTCACTTCTTGATTGTTTCTTTTGATGTACAGAAGCTTTTGAGTTTAATGAGGTCCCATTTGTCAATTGTTGACCTTAATTCTTGCACAGCTGCTGTCTGATTTAGGAAGTCTTTTCCTATGCCTATGTCTTGTAGTCTGCTGCCAACTTTTTCTTCTATCGCCTTCAGAGTTTGGGGTTTCATGTTGAGATCTTTGATCCATCTGGCTCTGACTGGCTGGGAGCAGAGCCTTCGTGCACAGCCAACCAACCCTACCTCTGTTCCGGCCCACTCACTCGTTTATCTAACTCTGGCCCAGGACAATTCTCCTGCCCTAACCCTTCCTGGACCCCTGCCCCGGCCCAGCCCCCTCAGGTTTTTCAGCTCAGCTGCCACACTGCCATCTTTCTAGAGGCCTGCCTAAAGACTCTGGCTTCAGCCTCTGCACTGCTCCTTTGTGACCCCGCTGCTCCCTCTGTGGCCCTGAGTGGTGTGTGAGTCCTCCCCAACCCAGACTCCCCCAGAGGCAGCTGGGCTGGCCCCTCTGGGTCGTCCATACGTGATGAATGAGACCAGCCTTCACCTCAGGGTGAGGATGCCCAGCTGAGCAGTGAGCTCCAGGGCAGCCCCTGTCTGAAGCTCATTGGCTCTGACAGAGAATATGGCCTGATGGCCACCAAGCCCCCACCTTAGTCCCTTAAGTGGAGCAGGCCTGAGTTAGCCCTTCCTTCTGAGCTTCCCCGACCCAGGGATCCCTAGACTCAGTGGACATGGACATCTGGCCCATCTGGGGAACCTGGGGATCCCCATCTTCCCTCCCCTGATGCTCTGACTGTAGCAATCCTGTCTCTGGGGTGTGGATCAGCTTACCAGAGGCCAAGGGCCTGTCAACAACAAGCTACAGCACTTCTGTGCTCTTAGAACACAATATCTTATGGAGACACTCCACGTTGATGGTAACAGAGTGTTGCTCATAGGGACCTCCTCCATTCCCTTCACTTCTTTTTTTTTTTGGTCGTTTTGAGACAGGGTCTCCCTGTAGTCCAGCTGTCCTGGAACTCACTCTGTAGACCAGGCTGGCCTCAAACTCACAAAGATCCACCTGCCTCTGCCTCCCGAGTGCTAGGATTAACGGCGTGCGCCACCACGCCCGGCCCCTTCACTTCTGATACAGGAATATCAGGCTGTCTTTGAGAGCAATGGGAACCTTTCTCAGCTCTGGTTGTGTTAGGCTCCTCCACAGCCACCCAACCCAGTGGCTTTCGGGTTCTTGTCTTATGAATTCAAAGAATGAAATGCATAGACCACAGAGGGTGAGTTTTGTGAGAAGTTCATTATAGATCCATTATAGATCCATTATAGATCCATCATAGTTCATTATAGAGTCATAGGTGGATGCTTTACTGGGAGAGCAGGACGGGTCCTGGAAGATGAGGTACCACCAAACTGCTACCCAGGAGCTTTTTAAAGGACTTATGTGAGACACTGGGGTGAGAAATGAGGAGGCAATGAGCTGGTCAGTCCATTTGGCACAGCCAAGTCCCTTTCAGTCATGTCGCACACAGCACTTGGGAGATAGCAGAGACACAGGCCCCCAAACCCTCTGGCACTCCCGACCTCCAGCAACAACCACATTCCAAGAACGGCTGCTTTGGAGCGCAGCCTTACATGACCAGTTTCCGTCTCCTTCCATGACAGTTACCTTTGGTCCCTACCACAACCCTCAGCTAACTGGGGACACACCCCCATCCCATCGTCCATAGGAGGTGCCCGTGGCAATATCAGTTTTGGTGATGTGGAGTCAGATTGGGCCTGAGAGAGGACCATTGCATGTTGGTCCTTTGTATCTTCTCCTGGCCCTCTGAGCGCTGTCAACATGAAACTGTCCATCCTGACAAGCCATGCACGGCTGAGCAATAAGAAAGAGGAGACCCAGGGGACAGATAGCTGTGACAGTCCCAGAAGAACCAGGTGTCTGGCTGACACACTAGGCAGATGTTCTAGTTTCTTTTCAATTGCTGTAAGAAAACACTCTGACCAATGCCAACTTAGGAAGGAAAGGGTTTATTCATCTCACATCTCCTGAGTCACAGGTCATCACTTAAGGAGCCCAAGGCAGGAACTCAGGGCAGGAACCTGGAGGCAGGAGCTGAAGCACAGGCCATGGAGGAACGCTGCTTACTGGCTTGCTCCCCTGACCCATGCGCAACCTGCTTTCTTATACAACACACAATGCTCAGGGGTGGCACCACCCACCGTGGGCTGGGTCCTCCCACATCAATCGACAATCAAGAAAATACCCCACAGCCGTGGCCACAGGCCAGTCCAATGGAGGCATCCCCAATAGAGGCTCCTCAACCCAGGTGTTTCAAGTGGACACAGCAGGGGAGTCCAATCTACTTATGCATGCCTGCTCGGGGAAGGAGGTTGTTAGTTCCCCTGCCAGTACCTGGTCCCTCAGACACTAGTCCTCCTCGGGGGAAAGCTATTCCAGCTCTCTGTGTTTCCAGCAAACACTGTGGTCCCTCACAGAGAGCACAGTGACCTGGGATAAAAGCATAGCAAGCTTTGCCCAGGTCAGTCCTGGGAGGTGACAGGTGGGTGGGGTGAGATTCAGGCTCCAGGAAGACCCAGAAGCCAGCCTTTGTGACTGAGCTCTCCTCAGTGCTGCCTGGCAGCAGTGCTGTTGAGGAAAGAGCTCACCAGTTCAGACAGAACAGTCCATGCAGGAGGCAGCAGGGACCTGCTAGATGGGGCTGCGCCAGCCTCAGCCGTGTGAGACAGCTCCCACTCCTTCCCACTGAAATACGGCAAACGGGCCAGCTCTAACCCCTGAAAGACAAGGTTTTCATGTCGGTAGGCAAGTTCCTTTCTTCAATCTTCTTCCCCCCAGCACCTTCTTTCTTTGTTTTTTATTTTATTTATTTTTGTATGTGTATGAATGTACTGTCTGCATGTAGGTTTGTGCACCCGTGTCGTGCAATGCCACAGAGGTCAGAAGAGGGTGTTGCATTCCCCTAGTACTGGAATTGGAGTTACAGACGATTCTCAGCGGCCATGTGGGTGCTGGGGATTGAACCCGGGTCCTCTGCAAGAGCAGTCGGTGCTCTTAACCGCTAGGCTATCTCTCCAGCCCAGCACCTTCTTTCTTAGCCAGCATCTATACTGCCTAAAACAGCCAAGCCCGCACAGCAAGATGGCCCCTTGCCCCCTCACACACAGTGGAGGTCTGTGTGCCAATTTCCCCACAGACCTTCAAAAGGCCTGAGCAGCTTCTCTGTGGCCAGCTCCCTGCCTCTACTAACAATAAAGATAGCTACAGCGAACACTTGATTTCCCCCCAGAAAGCTAGGCTCACAAGAGAAAAACACAAGCCAGGCGCGTGGTGGTGCATGCCTTTAATCCCAGCACTCGGGAAGCAGAGGCAGGCAGATCTCCATGTGTTCAAGGCCAGCCTGGTCTACATAGCAAGTTGCGGGCCAGCTGGAACCCTGTCTCAAAATTACCAGAGAGAGAGAGAGAGAGAGAGAGAGAGAGAGAGAGAGAAAGAGAGAGAGAGGTATCTGCTTGCAATGAGCCCATCAATGAGGGTAAAAGAGAGCCCAGAATGCAGAGCTAACTAGATGCTGGGACCAGTGCTTGGGAGGCCAGAGTCAGCAGCCTCTGTCTTAGGCAGATGACTAGCTCTGCAGGGCACAGACACACATCCTTTTTATTAGCTCCCACCGCACAACACGGGTGCATTTACACACATGTAGGCAATATACTCATACACATAAAATTTAAAAATTAAATTAAAACAATAATAATAAATTGAAAAGCAGTTACTCTGTAATCACTCACTCACTCACTCACTCACTCACAAAAGCGCCCAGTCTGTGCACCTAGCACCATGCTTGGGTGAGAGGGGCCAGTGAGAACCTAGGGCCCACCAGACCCTTCCTGTAGCTGTTGGGCCCTAGCCCATGAGGTTTGAGCAAATGTCTTCTGTGACCGGCTGAGGATACAGTTGTCTCTAAGCAAGGAAACTCTCTCCCTTTGTAAGTTCTCCTGAATGCAGTTGACTTCGCCCTGTGTAACGGCCCCTTTTTTCTTTTTTGTAGTGAAAATTGTTTCTCTCACAATATAGGGACACCAGGAATAGGCTGAGAGAGTAACAGCTTTGCGTCCCTCCGGTGGCACATGTATTTTGTGAACAGCCAGGAACACACTGTACCAGACACACAGATCTGAGAGCACGGGTCTTGGGGAGGGAGCCTTTGCCTGAGAGAAACGGGAACAGCAAAGGGCTTAGCATTGATCAGAGCCGCAGGAGGCCGCTGCCCACGTCGCTTCCTCTGGGTGAGTATTGACTTTCATTCAGTTCTATGACAACGGCCGAGGATCCTGCCTCATCTCTCACCAAGATGCTCTTCTGTCAATATCCTGATTGCGTTGATCCCGTTACCCATTTGACACAAGCTGTCCCTTCCTTCCCCCCCTCCACCTCCTTGCCAGGTAACAAGTACAAAGAATTGCTCTGCTCCCACCCTGCCAACTAAAGCCAGTAACTAAGCCTCTCGACGAGGCTGACAAGCCACCCCTTAAAGACAGGCTTGGCAAGAGCCTGACATTTTGGATTGCTGGAGCCCACCCACCCTGTGGTGCTTGTCATTGTATCAAGCCCCTGAGGTATCAGTGATCACTGCTTTCCACACTGGCCCTGTGAACAGGGGAGCAAGACACCGTCAACAGTTTCCGCAGTGCGCAGGCTGTCCTGCAGCGCAGCCCACTGGGGAGACGTATCACGGGAAAACCACAAGAGCTGCCTGCTGCACCCAGACACGGAAGCCAGGAAGTAGCTGTGGAAATCAAGACATCAGGGGAAGCCACGGCCATGGGGAGAGACTGAAGCTCCGGGGCTGGAACAGGGAAAACTCAGGCTTGCCAGGGTCAGGGCTTTGTCCAAGGACATTCGGAGCCTTTGTCTCAAGGTCAGGGTGGACTTGGGGATCAGACTGGCAAGGACAGTGGTGCCTACCATGATGACAACGTAGGCCAATGCCCCATCATGACCAGGGGCGATGGAGGGCGATGCTAGAGCAATGAATTGCCAGAAGCAAAATTGCAGGGGAGGGCTGAGGATGCTCATCACCAAGGCCAACACCTCTTGGTGGTGGACTTTTAAATTTTAACAAGGCAAGATATAGCTGAGCTCAGAAGCAAATCAAACTTCCTAGAGACTCTGCAATGGAACAGGGAACAGTACCCTTCCATGGGAAGCGGCAACAGCAGGCACAGACTCAGGCTTGGGGAGAGGCAGAGGGAACAGGGACACCCCTTCTCCACCAGAGCAGTGGTCTGTGCTGGCCGCATGGACTAGGGGCTGGTGGTTACGAGGGTTGGACAGCCAGGAGGCTTCTCTGCCTGTGAGTTAAGGACAAAGGGACCCGTTTGTTATTTTGGGGGGACAGAGAAAGCCATGTAGCTAGTATGAGTTCTGAGTCAACCTCAGCTCCTGTGCCCCAGGGGAGAAGCTTGTTGTCTGCAGAACTAAGACTGGTCCTCAGTTCTGAGTGGTGAGCCCACCATGGGAGGCAGGAAAAATCACGCATGTCAGAGAATACCAGGGGAAGTAAAAACAGAAAACAGAACAGAACAGAACACACCTACAGGACAGAATGCCATGATCTAAATTTTAAGAGCACAGAAGAAAACATCATGAAGCCAAGCCCATGAACCTGACCAGTAGGAGACACTGAAGCAAAGAAGACCTGAAAAGAGACATTGTAGATACCTTTGTGCAGGGGCCGCACACCTTTAATCCTAGCACTTGGAGGTGGGAGGGGATCTCTGTGAGTTCCAGCCAGCTTGGTCTGCATAGTGAGTTCCAGGCCAGCCAGGGCTACACAGGGACAACCTTCTCACACCCTGAGTAAGCTGGAAGCAATACAACACCCAACCTCAGATCATACCATAGAGCTACGGTGCTAAGGACAGCCTAATGCTGGCGTAAAAACAGACAAGTAGACCAGTAGACCAGAAACAGAGGACCTGGAAACAAACTCTGCCTGCCTAGGTTTTGACAAAGGAGGCAAAAACATATATTGGAGAAAAGATCACCTATTCAATAAATGGTGCTGGCAAAACTGGATTTCTACCTGCAGAAGAATAAAATTGGATCAACAAATTTCACCTTGCACAAAAATCATTTTGAAGTGGATCAAAGATCTTTTTTCCATTTTGATTTTATTACTCTAAAATATGCATATATACTCTCCATCCATGTACCAAAATTCCAAAGTCTGAAAATAAATGGTAGGTTAATTCTAGACCCTGTTAAGGGATTCACAATATAAGAGCACAGTTGCTTTCAGATCACGAGGAATATAGCACTAACGTTTTCAGCTTGCCTTACAACTAGGTACTTGGTGCTAGCATCCACAGATCAGGGATACCATTCTCTTTTGTTTTTCTGGGACTATGTTACTTTACTTAACATAATATCTTCTAGTTCCATCCATTTAGCTGCAAATTTCATGATATCATCTTTCTTTACCACTGCATAGAACTCCATTGTATAGATGTACCACATTTTCTCTATCCACTCATCAGTTGAAGAGCACTTGGGTTGGTTCCAGCTCTTTGCTATTGTGAAGAGAGCTGCAATAAACATGGCTGTGCATGTATCTCTGCAGTACGATGAGTCTTATGGGTATATACCCAGGAGTGGTATGACTGGGTCAGGTGGTAAGCTCATTTTGAGTCTTTTAAGGGTTCTCCACACTGCTTTCCATAGTGGTTGTACGAGTTTGCATTCCCACCAGCAGTGGATGAGTGTTCCCCTTCCCCACAACCTCTCTAGCACTTGGTATCATTTGTTTTCTTGATCCTAGCCAGTGTTATCAGAGTGAAATGATATCTTAAAATGGTTTTAATTTGCATTTCCTTAATTATTAGGGATGTTGAACACTTTTTAAGATGTTTCTCAGCCATCTCTATTTCCTCATTTGTGAAGTCTCTGTTCAGCTCTTTATTCCATCTTTTGAGTGGGTCATTTGTTTTACTTCTTTGTTTTTTGAGTAGTTTATATAATCTGGAAGTTAATGCTCTGTCAGATATATCACTGGTAAAGGTTTCCTCACACTCTGTGGGTTTTCTCTTCACTTCCTTGATTGTTTCTTTTTCTGTACAGAAGCTTTTGAGTTTAATGAGGTCCCATTTGTCAATTGTTGACTTTATATCCTGTGAGGCTGCTATCTGATTTAGAAAGTCTTTTCCTACCCCTATGTCTTGTAGGTTGCTGCCAGCAGTGTTTTCTTCTATCAACTTCAGAGTTTCGGGTTTCATGTTGAGGTCTTTGAATGGATTAAAGATCTTTTTTTTTTTTTTGTCTTTTCGAGACAGGGTCTCCTTGTAGCCCCAGCTGTCGTGGAACTCACTCTCTAGACCAGGCTGGCCTTGAACTCACAAAGATCTGCCTGCCTCTGCCTCCCAAGTGCTAGGATTAAAGGCATGCGCCACCACGCCCGGCAAAGATCTTAATTTAAAACCTGAAACCTTGGAGCTGGAGAGATGGCTCAGTGGTTAAGAGCGCCAACTGCTCTTGCAGAGGACCCAGGTTCGATTCCCAGCACCCACATGGCAGCTAAGAACCACCTTAGGCTGGGCATGGTGGCTCATGCCTTTAATCCCAGCACTTGGGAGGCAGAGGCAGGCAGATCTCTGTGAGTTCAAGCCTGGCCTAGTCTACATAGCGAGCTCCAGGCCAGCTGGGACCAAAGGGAGACCCTGTCTCAAAAAAAAAAAAAAAAAAAAGAAAGAAAGAAAAAGAAACCTGAAACCCTGAATGTCCTACCTGAAATTATAGGAAATACTCTTCAGGACATTGGGGTAGGCAAGAACTGTTAGTTTGGGACCGAGGAGAGAACTACAGAAAAGTAACTTGTGCTTTATTTAGGGTGTGGGTCTGGCGTCTGACTAGCAGGACAGCCAGCAACCACGTGGCTGCTTTGGCAGACTCTTTAAGGGGAAAGTAGACAATAGGGTGTGGACAATAGGGTGCAAGCACATAAGGGGAAGTGGGCTATAGGGCGTGTTTGCTTGAGGAAAAAAACAGGGTGTTTTTTTAATTTATTTTTGTGTATGATGTGTATGAATGTACTGTCTGCATGTAGGTTTGTGCACCCGTATCATGCAATGCCGTAGAGGTCAGAAGAGGGAGTTTCCTCTTACAGAGGCCAAGAAGGTTACAGCAACATTTTCCCAGAGTGTAAGACAGTGGTCAAGGGTGAACATTTCTTGGGTTTCCAGGTCCCAGTTGACTTCAGTCTTACATCCCACCCTTTTGTGTCATAGGTACAGGGGCAATGTTTTCCCTTCTAGCTGCTTCCTGCTGCTGGGGGATGATGAGGGGCTTCACGACACAAGAGGGTGAGATGCTTTACATCTGGTGTCACCATCGTCAGCATGGTGTTCATATTTGTCTGAAGGGAGAGTAAGTAAAAAGTTGATTAAAACTAGTATGGGTGACTCACAGGATACAATATAGCACCTGAAAAGGCAGGGACCTATTACCAGGATGAGGCCCAAAGAAGACACAATCTTGGCATTTCCAGTCACTGACACAGCCCAGGCTGCTAAGATGGGCTGCTAAGAAACACAACATTCTGGCTTCTAGCCAAGAAACAAGCTACTTGGGGGGGGGGGGTCTTTTACTAAAATCTGAAGTTTTATTTTTTTTATTTATTTTTGTATGTGTGTGAATGTACTGTCTGCATGTAGGTTTGTGCACCCGTGTCATACAGTGCCATAGAGGTCAGAAGAGGGCATCGGATTCCCCTAGAACTGGAGTTAAAGATGGTTCTCAGCCACCATGTGGGTGCTGGGGATCAAACCCTGGTCCTCTGCAAGAGCAGTCGGCACTCTTAACCGATAGGCCATCTCTAAATACACTGATTACTTTAATTTCTGGTTATACCCTCCTTGGGGGTGTTTAAGTCCATACAATTAGCCCAGATTAACAAAGTTAAGGTCAGTTGAGGATCTGGTCCTCAGGGGTCACTTGGGTTTTTTTGGGGGGAGCCCCTGGCTCCTTTTGGCTTTCCTTTTACCAGTTCCATCTACATGAGGAGTCAGACCAGGCTTCAGTTCAAAGCATGAGGAGACTTTCCTCTGTGACCTCTCTGAACAAGAAGACAAGTGACTCACAAACAGGACATTTCAAGATACGCCCCTATACATAGTCCCCTGGGTCTTAGTTGACCTCAGAGGGCCAGGAACAAATTTGTCCCTTAACTCCCTTTGGTTGAATTCAGCTACTTGTTTGAATTTTTGTTCCACTTCATCATGGTATGGGCATTAAGTATGGTCATTAACCATCCAAAAAGGCCAAGTTTCACCAGCCTGATATGTTTAATTACTATGCAGTATTTAAATAAAGCTTGAACAAAACTCAAGCAGCCTTGCATAAACATTGACTGGAAGAGAGATTTAACACCATAGGTTAATCAGGCAAAGTCCATGAAAGAGATTTAAACAATTTCAGGCCTAGCTCAAGTGAAGACTGTTTACTACAAACGGAAGTGGTCTCTTTTCTTTCCCAAACCCCCATATCCTGATTTATAGTTTTCCCAGAAGGCAGAAGTTATCTCACATACCTATTGACAGGAAATAAGCTGATAATGTTTACCAAGCCCATACGAACTGTCTCCTTCTAAACTGCATACCACTGGTTCAGGGAGGTAAAATGTTGCTTCTCTTCAGCCAAATTATTTTGTTATGGGCAAAAGGAATATCACAAGTAACATTTGCACAGTACAGAACAACATAAAGAGCATCTTTCAGTAGCATGAGTAACCCAAAACCTGTCTGTGTTCATTTAATCCAAATCTGTAACTGTGAGTCCATACAAGCCAGGAGTAGACCCTTTATTTCCTTTATACCATGAGACATAACATTCATAAACAGATTTAGCCTTAGTTGTGAAGATTTACTAGGTATTTAGTATTTATTTCTATGTAATAAAATGACAAATAGGGTCTCCAATGAGCTATTTCTAAATACTTTTGATTAGGTACAGTTATTGTGAAAATGGAGTTCCTTTGAAATCTTCAAAAAAATTCCTGTTAATCCTCACATGGTGCTTGTTATTGACATTCTGTTAAATGGGTGCATTGAGGTCCTTGTCCAAGTGTAGCCGCTGCTCCTTACCCTTCATGGTTAAGGACTTCAACTGGCCATATTCCTCAACTTCTACTCTCTTGACCATTCTCTGAAATTCTCTTTGCAGTGATTTTTCTGCCATTAAGTGTTTGAGTGGAAGTTGATATTGATTTATAGTTGCCAATCTTACTGGCACCAAATGACATTGAAGAGGGTGAAGTAACCAAGTGACCTGAATGAAGTGAATCCTCTATCAAATGATCAAGTGAATCCTGTATCAAATGAAGAAAACCCACTGAAGGCAGAGAAAATGGAGCCTGCACCTCAGTTTATGATTCCTCAGGGACCCTCTCTATTTCCCAAAAAGTCATCAAATGAGTCTTCAAAGAACCCATGAAAATGAGTTCCTTCCACCTAAAACTTCCCTGAAGACATCATCTGGGTTCTAGAATGTGAAGCCAAACTCAGATTGTCAACGTGACATCCTTTTCCTCCATTTAATCCTTCCTTGCCACATATATAACATAGATGTCCTGTTTTAGCCTCTGATAGCACCTTGTACACTGCAGCTACTCGTTTGAATTTTCCTTGAGGGGTCACTTAAGTGCCTGCTTGGGATCTGCCTTTTTTATACCCTCAGGTTAGGTGTGTACACCCAGTGGAGGTCCAACTCTAGAAGACGGGGAGATGCCGTTCAGTGGAGGAGATGGCTGAGTGCCCAGCTATCCACAATCCAGGGAAAGAAACCTCGGAAGAAGCTTGTTTTGTGACACCCTGGCCTGACCTCAGCTTCCAAGACCATAAACACCTTTTTATCATTTTTTTTTTTTGGTCTTTTTGAGACAGGGTCTCCCTGTAGCCCCAGCTGTCCTGGAACTCACTCTATAGACCAGGCTGGCCTTGAACTCACAAAGATCCACCTGCCTCTGCCTCCCGAGTGCTAGGATCAAAGGTGCGCACCACCATGCCCGGCGTATCTTTTTTATTTTATATGTATGAGTGTATTACCTGCTTCTATGTAAGTCTACCTGTGTCATGCAATACCCACGGAGGTCAGAAGAGAGTGTCAGATCCCCTGGAACAGGAGTTACAAACGGTTGTTAGCTGCCATGTAGGTGCTGGGAATCAAATCCAGGTCCTCTGCAAAAGCAGCCAGTTCTCTTAACTGCTAAACCATTGTTCCTGCCCCAGCATAAACATCTTGTTTAAGCCTCCAGGTGGTGTTTGCAGCCTCAGAAAGCTCCTGCCAGGCCCAACTGAGTTCCTCCCTTTGCCGCCCACTCCTACCCCTCATCTGCTCTTCAGCTACAAAGCTTTGGTCTCACTGTTTTCTGAGATGAGCTCACCACAGTCTTTCTTCAGCCTCAGGGGCTCCAAGATCTGCTTTTCCTAAGGACTCTGGTAAGATAAAGCATGGCTTCAGAATGAGCACGTGAGACTGTACCCAGTTGCTCAGAGGGCAACTGCACCAGGCAGGAGCCAGAGAGCAACAGCTTGGGGATTGCCACAAATCTCTCCAGTGAAGACAAAAGAAAACCTGAACTGATGGAGTAACGTACCCAAGTCCTGGTCATTTTTGAATCGGGGCAAGAGGGAGAGTGGAGGCAAGTACCACTGAACCAGTCTCTAAGTTGCTGTTGTATTTCAAGACAGAATCTCATTATGTAGCCCTGGCTGGCCTGGAACTCACTATATAGACCAGCCTGGCCTTGAACTCACAAAGATCTGTCTGCCTCTGCCTCCCGAGTGCTGGAATTAATCTCATGCAACCACCATACCTGGATAATTTCTAATTTTTATTATATTTGCAAATTCCATAAAATATTAATTTTAGACCATTTTACCTTTAATTTTTCTAAAGACTTATTCATAAGGCATGTCAGGATCATCGTAACAGACACAAATTACCACCATTCCTAAACGTAGAGAGATGATTGAACAGTCTAGTGTTTTGTTTGATTATCTGGTTGATTTGAGGGGGGGTTTTTTTGGCTTTTTTGGTCAGGGTTTCATGTAGCTCAGGCTGGCCTTCAACTCACTATGTAGCCTAGGATGGCTTTGAATATCTAATTTTCCCACTCTCACCTCCTGAGTGCGGGGATTCCAGGTATATACCACCACACCTGGTTTATTACATGCTGAGGCTCAAACCCAGGGCTCCAGGCTGGCCTTCCATGTTCTCAATGATTTTCTATTTCTGTTAATTATTGAGAGAAATGTGGAAATCAACAGTAAGTGGAGATCCATCTGCCCCTCCCGTATTTTCTTCCTGGCCCCTGAAGGCCTGTTAGTGGGTTTGGACAAACTTGGTGTTGGTGTTTCTCCCCAGTGCACTGATTGTGTCTCTGTCATCACATGCGGTACCTCTCGATCCACAGTACCAGGCTCCTTCCCCACAGCGCACTTGGCCCACGTGGCTCTCTGGTGATTACTGTTTCCGTGGTATGTCATTTTCCATTCTTCACTTCTAATTTCTGTCTTTGTATTTCAAGCTCATTTTCCATAGTTAGCATATAATTGGGTCTTGCTTTTTAATTAGTGTGCTTAAACCACTTACATTCGGTGTAATTATTGATAGGGGTGGGTTAGCCAACCAGCCTGCTCTTCGTTCTCCTCCTGACTCTATTTCTTCATTATTTCATTTCCCTTTTCCTGGCTTTTTTTCAGATGGAGGGTTTTTTTTGTTTTGTTTTGTTTTGTTTTGTTTTGTTTTGTTTGTCTTTTCAAGACAAGGTCTCCCTGTAGCCCCAGCTGTCCTGGAACTCACTCTGTAGACCAGGCTGGCCTTGAACTCACAGAGATCCGCCTGCCTCTGCCTCCCAAGTGCTAGGATTAAAGGCGTGTGCCACCACACCCAGCATCAGATGGAGTTTTAGGGGTTCCATGTCACTTCCATTATCAGCTCATTACTAGCTTTTGCTAGTGTCCTTGGAAGTTGCTCTCCACTTATAATGGGTTTTGTTTGTTTGTTTGTTTGTTTTGTTTTCTTTAAGACAGGGTCTCCCTAGAGCTCTGGCTGTCCTGGAACTTACTCTGTAGACCAGGCTGGCCTTGAATTCACAGAGATATTCCTGCCTCTGCCTCCCAAGTGCTAGGATTAAAGGCGTGGGCCACCACTCCCAGCACACAATGTGTATTTTTAACTTGTCATCACCTATGATCAAGAAATACTCCTACCTGCCCCCTGACTTCCCTTCTGCATGTTGTTAACCGACAACCCCTGTTGTTACTCTTGCTTTTATGCTGTTATAATTTATTAAGGATTTTTTTAAAGGAAAAGAAACTATCTAAAATTTACCATTACTTTCAGAAGCAACTTGGAATCACCAGCCTTCAGTCTGGAGAAGTTCTTTAAATGTACACTGAAACACAGGTGCACCCTTGAAAAATTCTTAGGAGTGGTGGCACACACTTTTAATCCCAGCACTCTAGAGGCAGAGGCAGGCAGATCTCTGGGAGTTCAAGGCCAGCCTGGTCAATATAGTGAGTTTCAGGAAAGCTGGGGCTACAGGGAGACCCTGTCTCAAAAAAAAAAAAAAAAAGACAAAAAAAATTCTTTTTGGCGGGAATGGTATCGGAGAGCATTTTATCTTGGTTTTGAGAGGTAGGCTTTACTAAATAGAACATTTTAGCTTCTCCTCTAGCATTTAGTGACACCCTTCTGTCCTAGTTTGTCTTCAACTGATGTGACAAAACACTATGATCAATACCAACTTGGGGAGGAAAGGGTTTATTTGTCTTACATCTCCTGGGTTCATCACTGAGAGACCCCAAGGTAGGAACTCAGGGCAGGAACCTAGAGGCAGAATTCGGTCTGTGGAGGAGCATTGCCTATTGGCTTGCTCCCCTGACTTGTGCTCAGCCTGCTTTCTTTTTTTTTGGTCTTTTCGAGACAGGGTCTCCCTGTAGCCCCAGCTGTCCTGGAACTCACTCTGTAGACCAAGCTAGCCTTGAACTCACAAAGATCCGCCTGCCTCTGCCTCCCTAGTGCTAGGATTAAAGGCGTGTGCCACCACGCCCAGCTCAGCCTGCTTTCTTATACAATGCAGAACAACCTTCCCAGGAATCTGACCCACTTGTCCCTCCCTCGTGGTTCTGCTCTGTTGTTTACTGAAGGGACATTTTCCACAAAGTGACCATATAACTGCTCTGTTCCTTTGCACCTGCCCTTCCCCCCATAGCAAAAGCACCCTTGAAATCTATCCCTGGCCCATCAACCTCTGTTCCATTGGCACCTGCCACAATCTTGTCTTGCAGTTCCTCTCTGGAAAGCAAAACACACCCCAGCCACAGTCTTTTCAGAGCCCTTGACCAGAGCTGCCACAGGTAACCATCCCAGCTGAAGTCACCCCTCAGAAGCCTCTCCTCCAGAACCCTGCCCAGACTACCTCCCCCTGCCACTGCCCCTGGCAGAGGCTCTGAGCCAAGCTGTGGGCTGGCTATGTGGGCAGCCTGGCTTAGCACTCTGTCCCCAGATCCTATCCTGTGCTGTGGTCCCATGGATCATGTCAAGGAGACAACAGCACATCTCCTCCTGTCAAGTCCCAGCTGCCCCCCAAGGGTGCCCTAGTGGACAGGGGCCCCCAAAGCAGCCGAGAGGTCACTCCTGACTGCCTGGTGTGAACTGTCTTTTATTCATTTGCACAGATCTCATCAGTAGAGATATATTCTGTGGAAAATTCACGCTTCTGACATTAGCATACTGTTAATTGCTGCTGTGCAGGAATTACAGCTAATGACTCTTCGGTGTAAAAGAAAACATTTAGGAACGGCTAATGCTTACAAACTCACAGTTCATCTCCTGCCCACCCGCAAGGCTGAGCAGGGAGGGGGCACTTACAGGAGAAAGTGGTAGCCCCAGGGTCCTCAATCTGCAGCAGGGGCCATGGAAAAGCATCAAAAGTTCATGAGTGCCACATATGGTGACAGCCACCTTTTAACTCAAGCACCTTAGAGGCAGAGGGAGCTGTGAGTTCAAGGCCAGCCTGGTCTACATAGCAAGTTCAGGCTAGCCAGGGATACATGGAGTTCTGTCTCAATAAAAGGGGGGAGGGGGAGCTGGAGAGATGGCTCAGCGGTTAAGAGCACTGACGGCTCTTGCAGAAGACCCGGGTTTGATTCCCAACACCCACAGCCACAGGGCCACTAAGAACCATCTTAGGCCAGGCATGGTAGCACGAGCCTTTAATCCCAGCACTCGGGAGGCAGAGGCAGGTGGATCTCTGTGAGTTCAAGGCCAGCCTGGTCTACATAGCGAGCCAGCTGGCACTAAAGGGAGACCCTGTCTCAAAAAAAGGGGGGGAGGGGGCTGGAGAGATGCCTCAATGGTTAAGAACACTGATTGCTCTTGCAGAGGACCCGGGTTCAATTCTCAACACCCACATAGCAGCTAACAACCTTTTTTAACTCCACTTCTAGGGAATCTGACCTCCTCTTCTGAACTCTATGGACTTTGCATGACACAAGTGCACTTACATATACACAGGCAATATAGTCACACACATAAAATTTAAAAATAATAATAAATAAAATCTTTTTTTTTCTTTTTTTTTTAATTAATTTTATTTATTTCTGTATGTGTATGAATGTACTGTCTGCATGCAAGTTTGTGCACCCGTGTCGTGCAATGCCGCGGAGGTCAGAAGAGGGCGTCGGATTCCCCTGGAACTGGAGTTCTCCTGGAATTGGAGTTTCAGACGGTTCTCAGCCGCCATGTGGGTGCTGGGGATCGAACCCGGGTCCTCTGTAAGAGCGGTCGGCGCTCTTAACCGCTAGGCTATCTCTCCTTTTTTAAAAGTTCATGAGAAAGGGCCAGGCACCAGGGCAGACTCTCCCAGGGGACAAAGCCAGCGCATGAGTATTCACAAAAGCTACAACCCGGGCCCGACCAGCACAATGCCCGATCAAAATGTCCCATGGAGCAAATTGTTCTTGCCAAGAACCATCTGTATAAAGAATGCCCAAAGTCGGGGCTGGAGAGATGGCCTAGCGGTTAAGAGCGCCGACCGCTCTTACAGAGGACCTGGGTTCGATCCCCAGCACCCACATGGTGGCCAAGAACCGTCTGAAACTCCAGTTCCGGGGTAATCTGACGCCCTCTTCTGACCTCCGCGGCATCGCACGACACGGGTGCACAGACCTGCATGCAGACAGTACGTTCATACACATACAGAAATAAATAAAAATTAAAAAAAAATTTTTTTTAAAGAATGCCCAAAGTCAAGGGAAAAGCCAGTGCTGAAAGTCGTGGGCAAAAGACCTTATGTGACGATGCTAAACTTGTCAGGACACTGGGCTCATTAATAACTTCCCACCCTCAGTCGCTCGGATAGGCCTGTGACTCGGAGCTGCCCTTGGGAAAGCCTTCAGCAGACCCAGCGCAGAGGAGCACACTCCAGGACCGGTGCCTTCCTGGAAGCTTGTGTCCAGGTGCCCAGGACCCTGGGATAGACAGTGGAACATGGCCCAAGGTCATACAGTGGACTACTAAGCAGGCGTGACAACAAGGACATACAGCTACACACAGGGGAAGAATGAACCTCACAAACAAAAACAAATTAGGGCACACCCAGGAGCCACCAGCTTCCCTTACATCTCCAAACCATAGAACTAGACGGAATGTTGTTCAGGGCCACACTCAAGTGGTGACACCACAAGAGGTCAAGCAGGGCAAGGTCGGCCACACAAGCAGGATTGTATCTGTGTTGTTCACTACTATATCCAAACCCTTAGAATGACACCTAACACAAAGCAAGTGTTTCATAAGTGAGTGAGTGAATGAATGAATGAGTGAATGAATGAGCTGGTGAGCAAGCAAGGCATGGAGGGCACTCAGGAAGGGCCTTAGGTCAGATGAGTGCAGTGACTTAAACTGGGCACAGTCATTGTATACACAGTAAGGTGAAGATGTTTCTAGAAGTAATAGTGAGGGGAGAGCTGTAGGTCTACATGGTTGGCATAAAATCAGGAAAACACGGCAAAGTCAGAGGAGAGTAACAAGTGTGAAGTGATCAGGGGACAGCTGGGGAGCCGCTGCCCTTTCTGAGTCACCCAAGAGGCGAAGGCGTCCAGTTGGACCAGAAGTCATCCACTTCTTGGCCATGTGAGGAGCCATGGTTGCCAAGGGAGCCTGGCGTAGCTACTCTGTGCACACTGCCCGGTCCTCCCAGGCCCTGTGGTGGCCAGCAGGAGCTCTGCCAAGCCCTGGAGAAAGGCTCTCCAGAGCCAAGCCTCCCACAGGGATGCAGAGTCCCCTAACTGCAGTGCTTACCAAAGGGGCAGGGGACCTGCAGCAGACAAGACTCAGGTAAAGAGAGAGGAGGAGGGAGGATGGGAATGGAGGGAGGGGAAGGAAGGGAAGGAAGGAAGGAAGAGTGGGGAGGACAGGAGGATGAGGGAGGGGAGAGCAGGGGAGAGAAGGAAGAGAGGAAGGGAGGACATGGGATAGAGGACAGCAGAGGGCAACAGGAAGAGTTAGTGGCAGAAAGCCACATGACCTGTGACTGAGGACCGGAAGACAGGAGATAAGGGTCAATGGGCACCAAGCCACAGTTAGGAGAAACAAGTTGTGGTGTTCCACGGCACAGCGACTGGCTGGGGTAACGACATAAGGCATAGGTCCTGATTTCCTTTTTCTAACTAGTCCACCCGAGACTTCTGGTTTTGCCCCACTTTTCACTCCTTTTTAAATGGTTTGTGGAGATGCAGCTAGTTTCACGAGCCACTCATAGGATGTGCGGACAGCTTGAAAGCATTCGTGCCTTTGTTTTTGTTTCTTCCTTGACAGAGGGTCTGGCTGGGTGGTCCAGCCTGGCTTTGACTTGCCATCCTCCTGCCTCTGCACCCCTCCCTCCCTTGTGCTGGGACTATAGGTGGAAAAGCCAAACTTTCTTAGGTGTGTGTGTATGCACCTGTGTGTGTATTGTGAATCTCAGCATGCATCACATGTGTGCACATGTATGTGTTCCTGTGTTCATGTGTGTGCACATGGGCATTTCTACTCTCCTGGAAACAAGCCTGGATCTTTGGAGGCGTCCTTGATCTTCAGCCTCCCACCATACTCCATTATGTCATAGATGGGGAAACTGGGGTCCAAGCCAGGTCAGAATTTCCACTTTCCAACTCCAACCCAGCCCTGTGGCTCAGGAATCCAGGTGAGTCCCTGCAGAGGCATTCTGGAGCTCTAGAGCTACCTCCACCCAGAGAGAAAGTGGTCTGGAAGCCTGAGCTTTACCTGCAGGCTGCCCTGCAGCATAGGTCCTTGGCACCAACCACATCTACCATGCTGACCTTAATGCATCGAGAAGCCAAGCCCTGGGTCCATTTCCAGTCACATGGTATTAATTCTTACCCAACAACTGTATTACACAGGACCAGAAACATTGGGGTGCAGCACCTCGCAAGAGTGAGGTGTGGGTAGGTGGGAAACCTTGAAGCTGAGAGCTGACCCAATGAACAAAGTATAAGGGGCCCTGCAGAGCCAACCCTGTAGGCCCAGGGATCTGAGGACTCACCAAGGGGAAGACACAAAACATTCATAAATATTTTAATGACTCTTCACAGAAAGCCTCCAGATGACCTGACCCTGGGTGCTGAATTGCAGCATGGCTACTTGCTGTCTAACAGGGTGCAGGTCACAGGGGTGACCCAGTGTGATGATTAATCTTGATTCTTGACACACCTGGGAAGAGGGAACCTCAGTTGAATTTCCCCATCAGACTGTCCTGTGAGTATGTCTATGGGCATTTTCTGAATTGGTGGTTGATATAGCATGGCCCAGCCCACTGTGGGGCAGTGCCATCCCTGGGCAGATGGGCCTGGGCTGGGAGGAAAGGTGGCTGAGCAAGTCAGATGAAGTAAACCAGCAAGCGAAGTTCCTCCATGGTCTCTGCTCCAGGATCCTGCCTTGATTCCTGCCTTGTCCTCCTTCCGTGATGGACTGTGATCAGGACAGGTAAGACAAATAAACCCTCTGTTCCCCAAGATGCTTTTGGGCAGTGTTTTATCACAGCAACAGAAGGCAAACATCTAGCCTGAAAGTGCTCTGCCTCCTGACTCTTGAAACAGCAGCTTCTTTGTGGAATGTGAAATGGTGCTAACTAACAACAGTCCCCAACCTCACTCAGTGTCAGTCCTGGGCACACCTGTCCACCACCTCCCCTACTCTATGCAGGCAGCTATGAGAGGTGCAGTCAGACCCCAGGCTGTTCTGGAGTCAAGCTGGCCAAGGCAGACACTGAACTGCCAGGGCAATCAACTTGATTATTTCTGTGGCCACGACTGAGCCAACCCCAGTGTTGAGCACCAGTTCACATCTATGGCTGGGTAACAAGTTCCATTTACCCACTCATACCCCAAGCTCCTTGGTCTTATCATCAGATGAACACAACTTCTGCTCCTCACAGGACCCCACAGCTTCTGTTTCCCCGGAGTCGCCTGCTATGCACTGCTCCACACTCCAAGCCAGGGTGCAGTTCTGCCAGTCACAACCCACTGCCCCTGGCTGTAAGCGAGATCTCCTCTAAAATCCTCCTCCTACCCAAAATTTACTTCTAGGACAAGTGGCTGGATGCACATGTGCAAAACCTTAATCTCACTGTGGGAAGGGTTCACCTTAATCTCATTGTGGGAAGGGCTCACCTTAATCTCACTGTGGGAAGGGCTCACCTTAAACCCCTAGAAGAACATAGGAAGATGGACATGATGGAATTTTCTTATCCTGTGTATGTCTTTAATCTCTTCAAATTGGTTGAAAGATTTATAAACTTCTCTGTCTATTTGGGTAGATTTTTTTTATTTTATCATATACCACTAATTTAAATTCTTTTTTTTTAATTTAAATTCTAAATCTCTCTCTTCTTTGTGCCCAACTAACATAAATCTGGTCTCCTTTCAATACTATCTAAATATCTAAATAATATTTTAGACTTATGTTTTTTATTTTTATGTTTAAAAATATTCTTACTTATTATATTTATTTATTTATTTATTTTTGGTCTTTTTGAGACAGGGTCTCCCTTTAGTCTCGGCTGGCCTGGAGCTCAGTCTGTAGACCAGGCTGGCCTTGAACTCTCAGAAATCCGCTTGCCTCTGCCTCCCAAGTGCTAGGATTAAAGGCATGTGCCACCATGCTCAGCTTAAAGACAGTTCTTAGCCACCAAGTGGGTGTTGGGAATCAAACCCAGGTCCTCCGCAAGAGCAGTCAGTGTTCTTAACCGCTGAGCCATCTCTCCAGCCCAAGATTCATGTTTTTAAACTATCATATAGAAGTCATTAGATGAAGGCTTATGCTTGGAAAACTCGGGTTTTATGTGTCTGGTTTGTTTAGTTTGGCTTGGTTTTGGTTGTTTTGTTTTGTTTTGTTTTGTTTTGTTTTGTGATAGGGTTTCCCTGTAGCCCCAGCTAGTCTGGAACTCACTATGTAGAGCAGGCTGGCCTTGAATTCACAGAGATCCACCTGCCTCTGCTTCCCAAGTGCTGAGATTAAAGGCGTGTGTCACCACACCTGGTTTAGAATGTCTTTGTTTTGCTAGCATTCTCAATTGATAGTTTAGCTGGGTATGTAGGCTAATGAATTCCTCCCTCCATTTATGGAAGTACAAACATGGTGTATTAGTCGCTTTTCTCATCACTCTGATAAAATACCTGACAACAGAAACTTAAGGGAGGCAGGGTATTTGCGGCTCACAGGTCAGGACTATCTGACCATCATAGCATGGAAGGTGTGGTAGTCCACGGTGGTGGGAGATTTGGGCATATCTTATTCACATCATAGTGGATCAGGAAACAGAGTTCAGGCCCAAAGTGAGGCTGGGCTAGGATCCTCAATCCTGCCCCCATGACCCACCTCAACCATCCTTATATTCAACCACAAAGGTTCCCCAGTCTCCTAAATGAGGACCAAATGTTCAAATACATAAACCTGTTGGAAACATTTCACATTATGTCTTACCTGAGAGAATGACTAACAATCCCATCCGCCCATGGAAAATTTCCTTCCATCACAGAGCTTTTTCTTTTCATTTTCATGTGAGTGTATGTTTACATGTGTGTGCCTGTGGTGTGCATGTGCATATGCATGTTCGTGTGCATGTTTATATGCATGTATGTAGGCATATGCGTGTGTGGGTATGAATTCACATGTGTGCACATACATGTTGAGGCCCAAGGCAGATGTCAGGAATCATCCTCCACAGATCCTCCACATTTTTCAATGAGGCAGGGTCTCTCAATCAAACCCAGAGCTCTAGGATATGGCCGGTCTTGCCAGTCAGCTTCCTCTGAGCCTGGAATTACAGGCAGCTGCCACCCAACATCTATGTGGGTTCTGGGAATCCAAACTCCAGTACTCCCACTTGAGTGGCAAGTGCTTTAACCACTGAACCATCTTCCCAGCCCATCACAGGTACTTGTATTCTTGTCTAAACATATAAGCTTCCAGGGTCCGCCTCAGATCACAGGGAAGCTTGTGTAGACTCGGGGGATTACCTGCATGGACCCCTCTTCTCTAGATGATCTCCTAAATTTCCAGACATTCTGGCAGCTGTGGCCTCTGGCCTCTGATCTCTCCATCCAAGACTGCCACCTTCCACTTCTGCCCCCTCCCCACAGGGGAGTCCTGGAGATCCCTGGGAAGAAAGTCCAGGCACCTGCGGCTCCAGTCCCTGGAGAGTCACACCCCCTGGTCTGGGTTTGTTTCGTTCTCATGATCTATATCACTTTTTAACATCTCCAGACTTGTTCCTATTTTATCCAATGTTGGTCATCAGCGGGAAGGTTAGTGAGACCAGATGTGTTTGATTGAGTTTGCTCACCCAAAGTGGACCTGTGTTGTCCTTCACGGTAGAGGCGTCCCTCTGCCAGCTGTCTGTCAGCTCTCCGTTGCTCCCCTCTGGTTACCCAGTGCTTAGAAAAAAACAACACCCCGCCCCCAGGAAGAGAGGAACAAGGAAGGAAACATTCCAGCGAAGAAAACACGACCCACAGAGACACGGATGGCCAAAGTGCATCCCAATCCCTACCCCAGCAGCTCCTGGGTCCCCCAGGATTAGAGACAGACTTGGCCACACTACTGCAGAATTTCGGGGCCCCTGAGTCTGTGCAGGGAAATGAGTCTGTTCTCTGAAGAAGCTTAGATGGTAGCTTCTCATCTCTCTCATCCAGGACTTGTCTCAGCAGGTCCCCACCTTCTGGCATGGCAGCTGTNACAGTTCATCTCCTGCCCACCCGCAAGGCTGAGCAGGGAGGGGGCACTTACAGGAGAAAGTGGTAGCCCCAGGGTCCTCAATCTGCAGCAGGGGCCATGGAAAAGCATCAAAAGTTCATGAGTGCCACATATGGTGACAGCCACCTTTTAACTCAAGCACCTTAGAGGCAGAGGGAGCTGTGAGTTCATGCCAGCTCTGGTCTTACAACAAGTTTGAGGCTAGCCAGGGATACATGGAGTTCTGTCTCAATAAAAGGGGGGAGGGGGACGCTGGAGAATGGCTCCAGGGCTTAAGATGGCACTGACGGCTCTTGCAGAAGAAGACCGGGTTTGATTCCCAACACCCACGGCCACAGGGCCAACTAAATGAACCATCTTAGGCCAGGCTGGTTAGCACGTGCCTTTATCCCAGCACTCGGAGGCAGAGGCAGGTGGATCTCTGTGAGTTCCAAGCCAGCCTGGCCTTCCATAGCGAGCAGCTGGCACTAAAGGGAGACCTGTCTCAAAAAAAGGGGGGGAGGGGGGCTGGAGAGATGCCTCAATGGTTAAGCACACCTGATTGCTCTTGCAGCGGACCCGGGGTCAATCCCCAACACCCACATAAGCAGTCTAACAAACCTTTTTTAACTCCACTCTCTAGCGGAATCTGACCTCCTCTTCTTGAACTCTATTGATTTGGATGACACAGTGCACTTACCTATACACCAGGCACTATAGTCAAAACTAAATTTTAAAAATTACTAATAAATAAAATCTCTTTTTCTTTCTTTTTTTTTAAATTTATTTTTTTTTACTTTTTTTTTTTCTGCAAGAGCAGTCAGTGTAACCAATGAAGTATCTCTCCAGTCCCTGAATGTACTGTCTGCATTGCAAGTTTGTGCGCACCGTGTCGTTGCAATGCCGCGGAGTTAGAATGGGGGTCTGATTCCCCTGGAACCTGGATGTTCCATGGAATGGCAGTGTCAGACGGTTCTCAGCCGCCATGTGGAATGCCGCGGAGGTCAGCGCAAGAGGGCGTCGGATTCCCCTGGAACGGGTTCTGGAATTGGAGAGGGTTTCAGATTGGTTATCAGCCACGCCATGGGGAATGCCGAGGAGGTTCAGAAGCGGGCGTCGGATTCCCCTGGAACTGGAGTTTCTCCCTGGAATGGAGTTTCAGACGATTCTCAGCCGACTGTGGGTGCTGGGGATCGAACCCGGGTCCCTGTAAGAGCTCTGACGGTCGGCGCTCCCCAACCGCTTATAGGCCATCTCTCCAGCCCCCGTTTTCTCAGTTTTTGATTCAGAGGGGGACCCAGTCAAGGGTAGTACCGACACCCACAATGTGGGGTCTTCCTCCTCAACCTTTTCTGGAGATGCCTCATAGACAGACCCAGAGTTCATTTCCACTGATTCCATGTGTAGTCAAGCTGACAATGAAAATTAACCATTTCACAACTACCATCACAGGCACCAGGAGGTGAAAGCCCCTCCCAAGGCAGCAGTCTCCTCACTCTCCAGGCTTTCAAGTTGGCTCTGGTTCACAGAGGAAGGCAACGATGTCACTTCTGCCTTGATGCCCCCTGCTTTGTTCCTTCAGAGGCCACCTTCACAGGCAGAAGCATGACTCCCTCCTTTTCCAAGGTTTCCAGCAGGGTTTGAGCAAGGGGAGGCACTGGTCAGAGCCCCGAGGGCAGGAGGGGCTGGGAGCTATGATTCACACCAGGCTGTCTGGGGGGGGGGGTACTGGAAAGTTGCTGCTAAGGACAGCGTGCCCGTTACCAGCCATCCACCTGCTGTAGGATACCTGCACAGGAACTGGTGACACGTCTCTGAGCCCACCTTCTTCGTTATACTGACTGAGGGGAAGGGAAGACAGCAATACTTTTTAAATCAGGGTCTCATGTATCCCAGTCTGGTATCCAACTCACTATGTAGTTGAGGATGACCTTGAACTCCTGATCTTTCTGCCTTCCCATCCAGAGTGCTAGGATTACTGGTACATACCACCACCCACCACTCCCAGTGTATGTGGTGCTGCAAATCAAACCCAGGACTTAATTCGTATTAGGCAAGCCCTCTACCCCAGACCTACATCCCAGCCCTGCTAAAATGCACGTTGTATGTTTGTGTGACTGTGCATCCACACATCCACATGTGTCTAGAGGCTAGAGACTGGGTGTCTTCCTCAATCCCTCTCAACATTTTGGGGGGTGCTATTGAGATAAAGTCTCAGCATGTAGTCCTAATTGGCCTGGAGTTCAACACGTTAGACCATCCCGACCTGGCCTTGATTTCACATGGACCCTCCTGCCTCTGCCTCCTGAATGCTGGGATTTAAAGCATGCACCACCACACCAGCTTCAATCTTGTTTTTTGAGACAGTCTCTCACTGAACCTGAGGCTTGTCAGTTTGTTTAGCTTGGCTAGCCAGAAAACTTCAGGGATCTCTGGAAATCTCTGTACCGTGGTAACAAGTGTCCATCGCCACCCCTGGCTTTCTACATGGGGGACCTGAACTCGGGTCCTCATACATGTGCAGCAGGGACTTTATCAACTGAGCCCTGTTATAATTATTTTAATGTGATTTTTTTTTTCTACCTTCAAATTCTATCCCAGGAAAAATGAGGTTCTTGAATTCCAGCCCTTCACTAATGAGGTAGATAACGTTAGCATACTGGTCAAACCACCACCTAGTGAGGTAGTTGGCGTTCCCACGCTAGCGGCCCTGCTTATAAGTATGTGTGGTGTGCACAGGCACCAGACGATCTCCATCTATGGCTACACTTCTCCACAGACACCTGTCCTGCAAGCCCATTCAGCCACAGATGTGTGAAACCATGGGACTCTGGAAACGCAGCTGGCTGGCATCTCTGGAAACCAGTATGAACCAAGAAACTCAATTTAGTTCTAAAATCGGAGGGGAGGTAAATAATACAGACACACATGGAGGCTGTCCAGTCCATCCAAGCCTCCAGGCACCAATCAGATAGGTAGGCTGACCCAGGCCTCTTCCAGAAGCCACCCTGCATGCTAGAGGCAAGCATACCCCTTATACCCGCCCCCGTGTGTGTGTGTGTGTGTGTGTGTGTGTGTGTGTGTACACAGCAGCCTTGGGAAAAAATAAGAGGAGGGGGTCAGATCCAGGAAAGCACAGAGCAGAACCCTCTGAGGACGGAGTTAAGAAAGATACACTGAAGGGCGTGGCCTGCCTGGGGTGCTTTGTGTTTCCCAGGTAAATCATGGCTAAAAGCTTATGGAGTAAGTGGAGAAATAAGACGTGTGCTGAAAAGAGAAAAAAGAATGCCCTAAAGGAGCTCAGCAGACTTCTAAGTATTCTCAAAGTAGACGGTGATGTTTTAATGAAAGATGTTCAAGAGCTAGCAACTGTGGTGGTACCAAGATGAAAAGGATGGCGTGGAAACGGAGGCTTGAGATTAAGAGAAACTTTACAAAGACTCTTCTAGATCAGCATGTACAGTACCCAGTATAGATGAGCCAGAGGCAGAGAAAAAACTGAAAGCAAAGAGACAGGAAGGGAGGGAAGCAGCGGAGCAGGGCCAAGGCTTTGGGCTGTTGACCCTTAAAACTTGAAAAGGGCCTCATGGCGCCAAGGTTAAGCCGGACATCTGCATTGAGTACAGCTCTCACCACATAGGAGCTATTTGTTTTCATATTTTAATCTGGCCCACTTCTCTAATCCAGGATTAAAACAGCTCTCCAAGTTTGTTTCAGGAATTTGAATAAAATATCTTCTTTGATGAAGGGAGGGGGGAAAAGGAAAAATTACACTGAACAATAAGGTTGGGCCGCACTGTTGCTACAAACGCGGTGCCCTGTGCGTCGAGTAGAGCAGATGGTGGACAATGTGGAATCGCTGCTCGCCTGCCCCACGTGACACCTGCATGTGCAGTATTCCCATTGGGCCCTTGGTCTTGACCCCACGGGGTCATGATACACAGGCCTGACATTCCCATTGCCTCTGCGGGTTCATCCATGTGCACTGTGTAGCTTTAAAACCCTTACAGAACCAAGCCGGGCGTGGTGGCGCACGTCTTTAATCCTAGCACTTGGGAGGCAGAGACAGGCGGATCTTTGTGAGTTCAAGGCCAGCCTGGTCTACAAGGTGAGTTCCAGGACAGCCGGGGCTACAGGGAGACCCTGTCTCGAAAAGACCAAAAAATAAAAATAAAAAAAAAAAAAAAGAAAAAAAAAAACCCTTACAGAACCAGTGCTACACACAAACTGAACGCAGCCATTGTTTCCTCCCCACCTCTGTCGATCCACTCCACCCCACAGAAGACTTCCAGGGTTGTGTTCAGTTCTGGGTCAGCCCAAGGCCATGCAGGGACAACCCCAGGCTCTCAGGATGAACAAGCCAAGCGACGTGGTACCCATCAGTGGGCGGAGAACCAGCAGGGAGGTGTTGATCTTGGCTTGGCTTTTTTAGGCGGCCTCAGAAAGCCAGAGAGAGAACGTAGTTGAAATAATTCCCCCTTAGGAGGAAACATGGAGAGCCCTGTCTTCACTCAGCAATCAGCTAGGCAGCGTGTCCCTTCCTGAGCCTGGCCCCCACCGCTTGCTTGCTAATTTGCCAGAAAGCTCCAACTGTATTTGCATGTTTTCCGTCTAATTTAGCCTGATCACAATTTGGAGCAGGTGCAACTCCAGCATGCAACTTGAGCAATCAGCCAGACTGGCGGCTGCACTCACGGGGCCTCCTCTGCCTGGGGGCTTAGCATGAGCCAGCATACACACAGTGACTGCCCCACGGCCACCTTCCACCCACAGGCACACACCCTGAAAGCCACAGGGTGGGGGGGGGGCACAGAATGTCTTCTCCCCTCCGCACCCAAGCTCAGACCTGGGCTACTCGATGCTCCTAGTGCCACTCTGAGCTCTCCAAGGGCCCTGTGGAAGCAGCCTGACCCTATTCTAGCCTAGGGTAGCCATGACCTTGCTGGGCTCCATAGACTCGCTGAGGTCAGCATGCAAGAGAAGCTAGGAGTGCATCGATGGCCTAGAGCCAGATGTCCAGAGTCAAACACAACTCTGGCTTCGCCGAGCCACCTCAGAAATGGCCTCAGCCTGTCCTGCCTGCCCTGCATTTAACCTTCATAACATTGTCCAAACCTCACAGACCACTGCTGCCAGAACAGGCTGCAATGAGAGCCTCTGCAGTGCCCACCCACCGGGGTCTTCTCCCCTGCTCTTTCTCTGTAAAACTACAACACACTTTCCCCAGGGTTATTCTGGACTCGTTCCTTATAAATTTGCACATCAAAGTGGCCAAGCGGGGCAGGGGTTGTGACACACAGCTGAAAGTCTCTGGTCTCACAGCTAAACTTGCTCCCCTCAAAACATCAGACCAAGCCCTCAGATGTATCTTACTAGAGACGGGACCTGCCAGGGGGTCCACAAAACAAAAAGCCTTCCCACTGGCTCCTGTACAGCTTCTCTTGGTTATTCCTCCATGGCGGAAGTCCACTTCCTCAAGGCCAAGTCCCTGGGCTCAATACCTGTGCACAGGTACACAGCATAAACACACAGCACACACACATGCACAGCATAAACACACAGCACACATATAAAGACACATACACCATTTGGAATCCACTTCCCAAGCTATGTCCCTCTCCTCCTCTTTCTTCCCCACCCGACTCCACCCAGCCCCGCTTGCATAGGGCACTCATCTCTTACTACAGACTGCTTATTGTGCCTGAGCATTTGGGCTGTCTCTCTGGCAGTGATAATGGATGATGATGGTGGTGACAATGATAATGGTAGCAATGTTGGTGACAATGGTGAGGATAATGAGGACAAAGGAAAGGATGATTTGGATGGTGCTGATGTTGGCAGTGATGGTGACATGGTGATGGTGACAATGGTGCTGATGTTGACAGTGATGGTGACATGGTGGCGGTGACAATGGTGCTGATGTTGGCAGTGATGGTGATATGGTGATGGTGACAATGGTGCTGATGTTCACGGTGATGGTGACAATAGTGATGATGCTGACAGTGGTGGTCACATGGTGATGGTGACAATTGTGCTGATAGTGACAGTGATGGTGACAATGGTGCTGATGACAATGGTGATGATGCGGACAGTGATGGTGACATGGTGATGGTGACATGGTGATGGTGACATGGTGCTGATGCTGATAGTGATGGTGACATGGTGATGGTGACATGGTGCTGATGCTGACAGTGGTGTGACATGGTGATGGTGACATGGTGCTGATGCTGATGGTGAAGGTGACATGGTGATGGTGACATGGTGCTGATGCTGACAGTGGTGATGACATGGTGATGGTGACAATGGTGATGTGCTGACAGTGGTGGTGACATGGTGATGGTGACAATGGTGCTGATGCTGACAGTGGTGGTGATGTGGTGATGTGGTGATGGTGACAATGGTGCTGATGCTGATAGTGGTGGTGACATGGTGATGGTGACAATGGTGATGATGCTGACAATGGTGGTGACATGGTGATGGTGATAATTGTGATGATGCTGACAGTGGTGGTGACATGGTGACATGGAGATGGTGACAATGGTGCTGATGCTGACAGTGGTGGTGACATGGAGATGGTGACAATGGTGATGATGCTGACAGTGATAGTGACAGTGGTGATGGTGACATGGTGTTGGTGACAATGGTGCTGATGTTGACAGTGGTGGTGACATGGTGATGGTGACAATGGTGATGATGCTGACAGTGACGATGGCATGGTGATGGTAATGATGGTGGTGATGCTGACAGTGGTGATGACATGGTGATGGTGATGATGTTGACAGTGGTGATGACATGGTGATGGTGATGATGGTGATGATGCTGACAGTGGTGATGACATGGTGATGGTGATGATCATGATGATGCTGACTCTGGTGGTGTTGACGATGGTTATGATCTCACAGTTTATGCTGACTTACTCTGGGCAAAGCCTAAAGTGTGCTGAATGCTTTGCATAGTCTGGTCATGAGAACAGTTTTCTGGTATTATCAACCTGCCTTTCAGGAGAAGGAGGAGGCAGAGATCTCTAATTTTCACCAGGCTCCCTCAGCCTGCAAGGGCTGGTGGCCCAGACTGCATGCACTCACAGCAACCCACTCATGAACCAACCAGCACTGGAAAGGCTTCTATACGAGGGGAGATAATAGGCAGGTAAGGGGAGTGAGGGGGTAACCCACAGCTAAGGCTGCTTAGGGAATCCTTCCTGTTTCAAGAACACACCATGTCCTTTTGTGGCACATGGCCGTGTTCTGCCCCCAGTGGGTGCTGAGGGGGCTCTGCCAGACTGGAAATGAGTGTTCTGTGGGTGAGGGTAAACAGGATAGCCACAGGCCCCTCCCTGGTCAGCCACTGACTCTGGCAAGACTGGCAAGGCCACTAGCCAGTCATGGATTGCCTTGTCTTTGGGACTTCACAGTTTCCAGGGACACACAGGACAAAGATGATGACTGTGCGAAGCACAGTGTGCAGCATAGCGATGCCATCCGAGTTGTCTGGGATGGACATCGGGAAGCCAGATGGGGAGGGCAGGAACTGGCTAAAAGCAGAGTATAGGCAGACGCCAGGCGAAGGGGACCAAAGCCTCGAAGGCATGCAGGGGAACCCCAAAATTTAGGCATGTCATACAGCAAGTTTTTCAGAACATCTCTCTGCCTCATGTCCTGTCCTGTCACTTCCTGGGGCTGTGGTGAACATATATCCCAGCAACTAGTGCCGACCGAGGCAGAAGGCCGACCATGGCACCCTTCTTTCCTCCCTTCACTCTCGGAAGCAGGATATGTCTTCAGAAAACCAGGGAGTTTTCACAGGGAGTGTTACACTCCCTGTGATGGTTGCTATACATGCTTGCACACGACACATATTCACACACACCCACACACCAGCATGCACACACGTGTGTGTACAGATACAGAGAGGCACACAGGCACACACTGTCATCCGTAAATGCGTGTACCACAGACACTTGTGCACACACACACACACACACACCTCTGTGTATATGTGTATACTTGTGGACCTGTGTTCACAAATACCTGCTCACATGCATTCAAGTGCATCAGACATGTGCACACAGGTGCATGCACACAATGCATGCGTATACGTGCTCAGGACCTCAGTCACAGGCAGACATGAAGGTTGGCTTCTTCCCGTCAATGTGCGTGTGTCTGTGGACTCAGGTGGCTGTACCAGGTGATTTCTCTTTTTCTATGTAGAGCCCCCCTCTTCAGCCTATAGCATGGTGTGGTGTGTGTGTGTGTGTGTGTGTGTGTGTGTGTGTATGCCTGCCTGTGTCTACTGCATCAACATGGTCCTGTCAGATATAGTAGAGAACCCATTGGATGGAGACCCACCTGCAGCACAGTCTCATGGGCATTAGATTGGAGACATCTACACGCGCAGGGGCATGGGCACCTTGCCTATGGGTGCCCAGAGCTCCCCACTGTCTGTCTGGGCCCCTCTTTCCTGGCACTAGGAAACTCATCACATGCTTATGAATCTCTAGTGGCCAGCTGAGTTCCATCTGGTCCCTCAACAACCCTGTGAATGAGTACTAGATTCCTCACTAGAGAGTTGGAGAAACTGAAGCTCAGAGAGGTGGGCACTTGGCCTTGTGCCAGCAGAGGTAGGGGGAATGAGGTCACCACTCCTCAAACCGTTCCTCAAACCCGAGTTATTCTTGTCGATGTCATGATGACATTCAACACACACGTTTGAGTCACAGCGTGGGCATCGAAGAGCTCTTCCTGTGGTGGGGAGGGCCCCTTTTCAGGGTGGGGTCATGACCTCACCTAGGCTGGTGACCAAGCAGAACTGGGCTGCCTTACCACCCACCCCAGGTTGTCATCTTTCCACCCCTGCCCCGGGTCCTTCCTACACAACCCCCTTCCCTCCAACACAGCCAGTGTCCCACCTTTGTGCGTCAGCCCCAGCTCAGCTGAGGCAGCTTGGGCTGTGAGCGCTGGGGAGGAGGGGAGCCAGAGCCTGCTCTACACGGGGAACTGGGTAGAAGGCGCCCCCTGTCGAACATGTGGAATCCTGAAATCTGGCAGAAGCCTTGGTATTGCAGTTCCCAGCACCGGAGGATCCCAGCACTCCAGGGACCTCTTCCAACCTCTGGAACCAGCTGGGGTGGGGGAAGTCAGTCTCAGACTCTTTTAGAAGATCAAGTTCATTCCCAACACCTTTCTGGGTCCCACGCTACAGGCGATCCTGGGTGCTGCCTGAGCATCATGTTCGTCTCTGTCTGAGGGGTGGCCCTGCTTGTCCAAAGACAGACTCACAAGGGCCAACAGCTTCGTCTACTCCCCACCCCCAAGCTCCCTGTGGGCCTTTTAGAAGGTGGTCAGCTGGGCATCCAGGGGCTCCACGCATCCCAGCACAAGTATCCCAGCTAAGCCAGATGCAGACTCTGCCCTGCAGGCTCATGTCCACAGCCTTGACTCAGCACCTTCCTAAGCCCTCTACCTCAGCTCATAGGCAGGCTGCAAGCCCTCTACCTCAGCTCATAGGCAGGCTGCAAGCCCTCTACCTCAGCTCATAGGCAGGCTGCAAGCCCTCTACCTCAGCTCATAGGCAGGCTGCAAGCCCTCTACCTCAGCTCATAGGCAGGCTGCAAGCCCTCTACCTCAGCTCATAGGCAGGCTGCAAGCCCTCTACCTCAGCTCATAGGCAGGCTGCAAGCCCTCTACCTCAGCTCATAGGCAGGCTGCAAGCCCTCTACCTCAGCTCATAGGCAGGCTGCAAGCCCTCTACCTCAGCTCATAGGCAGGCTGCAAGCCCTCTACCTCAGCTCATAGGCAGGCTGCAAGCCCTCTACCTCAGCTCATAGGCAGGCTGCAAGCCCTCTACCTCAGCTCATAGGCAGGCTGCAAGCCCTCTACCTCAGCTCATAGGCAGGCTGCAAGCCCTCTACCTCAGCTCATAGGCAGGCTGCAAGCCCTCTACCTCAGCTCATAGGCAGGCTGCAAGCCCTCTACCTCAGCTCATAGGCAGGCTGCAAGCCCTCTACCTCAGCTCATAGGCAGGCTGCAAGCCCTCTACCTCAGCTCATAGGCAGGCTGCAAGCCCTCTACCTCAGCTCATAGGCAGGCTGCAAGCCCTCTACCTCAGCTCATAGGCAGGCTGCAAGCCCCGTGCTCCCAGCACCTGCTTGGGAGGAAACGGCCCTGGAAATCACGAGGCCTCCGCGAGGCTGTTCACATGAAAATACGAGCATCATGTGCGCTTCAAATGCTGAACCCCAGCACCCCACCGCTTCTGTCCCCTTCAGACGCCAGGTAACCTCTGTCTTCTGAAGCTAGTCAGGGCTTCATATCTGAGATTTCTAGCTGACAGTGACCTTGTGGTCTGCCCAAGGGCACCACCGCTAAGGGCATGACCCCAGGTCCAAAGCTCTTTGATGGTGGTCCCAGGGACCTGATGACAGCAGACGACAGGGCAGCACCTAGCCAGTTTCACCTGAACAGCAGCCACACAGTGACCCACTGCAATGGCTCTGCTTCCCCGGGGGACTATGATGTTTGGTCAACTGTCCTGCCAGCCCTTGCTTCTCTCTTCTTCGAAATGGGGCATCAGTGCCCAGTTTCTAGACAGAGTTCCAAGCCCATCAGGTATCAGAGTCACCCACAGGCTTTGTGATAACTCCGGGCACTGTCCACTGAGTTGAAGAAGCCCCTGACTCAGATGCTGATATTGATGGCTTTAAGAGTCACTGTGACAGGTCACTGGAAATTTCAGCCATGGGCAAGGTCACTGTGAGTCCTCTGGGTTAGAATGAGCCAGCAAACCTGTTACTGACCCTAAGGACACCCAGTGGTCATCTACCTGGGATAGGATACCTAGCTCTCCCCTGAGAGGTATGTCCTAAGTCAGGCCTTTCAATGAGAATACCTTACAAATCAAGAGTAACCCCCAGCCAGGTGTGGTGGTGCATACCTTTAATCCTAGCACTTGGGAGGCAGAGGCAGGTGGATCTTTGTGAGTTCAAGGCCAGCCTGGTCTACAGAGTGAGTTCCAGGACAGCTGGGACTACAGGGAGACCCTGTCTCGAAAAGACCAAGAAAACAAAACAAAAAAAAAAGAGTGCCCCCCATCTCCTGCCTGTTCTTCACTTTTTCCACTCAAGCCTTGAAATCATCCGCCGACCCAGATGAGGGGGAACACTACTGTCCCTAGCTACAGCTAGAGAGAGGCGAGCACCTAGTCAGCTTCTTTCTTTCCTTTCTTTCATTTCTCCCTCTCCCTAGAAAACATTCCACTCCCTCTGGTGTACCCAGACCATTTGAAATAAGCATATGCTTCCTCTAATTCACACTCAAGAGTGAGTGGCTGATAGGTATCAGCACTGTCCACACTTCTGCCTCCCTAGGACATGACTGCCATCCCTCAGGAAGGCAAGGTGAGCAGGCAAGTACCGCAGCGGCCTGGCCAGCCTCCCTCCCAATGCTCCCTGGACATCGGCTCTGTCCTCTCTCCTCTCTGGACAGCAGGGGTTCAAATGGATTCCCTCCATTTTCTCCACTTGAGAAGCTCCAAAGACACCCATCCTCACCTGAGCCCAGATCCTGCAGCCCTGCTCTTGACTTTGCTTGTTAGGCTGAGCCTCCGGCCACCTTCAGGCTCCTGACTCACAAGAACATGTGGAAGGAATCCAACCACAGGTACCTGTGTTCCACTCTGCTTTCTGCTGGCTGGATGCCTTCCAAGAGGCCTAGATAGAGAGCGGGGATTTGATAAGAATATGTCTCCCTCCCTCCCTCCCTCCCTCCCTCCCTCCCTCCCTCCCTCACTCCCTCCTTCCCTCCCTCCCTCCCTCCCTTCCTTCCTTCCATTTGTCCTAGGCGGGTGATGAGTTCTCCCTAGCTAAAGAGACTTTGACTTCCCGTCCTTCTGCCTCCCCTCCAGGTGTTGAGATTACAGGCATGTGCCACCATACTGGGTTTATGAGCTGCTGGGAATTCAACCCAGGGCCTCACGTATTCTAGACAAGCACTCTACCAGCTGAGGTCACATGCCGGTTGATATAAACCCCTCCCAGCACCCCTTAACTGCAGCCACGCATGCCTTCCTGTAAAGACAAAACCACGCATTCCATGGAGACTCCTAAATGCACCCCCCCATCCCCACCTTCGGCCACGCTCCTGCACATTTCCCAGTTACAGGCACGAGTGTTTGGACCAGAAGGTGACAGTATCCCAGATCGGATCAGCAGCCGCCCTGAGTGTCTGTTAATAGGTGACTCATGGATGGATGCTACACAGGGTCATCTGAGGGCAGGCACCATGGATTGTCGTGGAAACATCTAGAACAGAAACACAAGCTTTTGCACATCAAAATGTAGTTCAGCCCTCAGGAGTCAGAAGTGGGAGACCCCTTGCTGACCACCTGAACCACATGTGTCCACAGCTAGTTCTGCAAAGGGGGTGGTTTTGTGGGCTTTCTTTTTCTTTTTTTTTCTAATCAAATGCACCATAAATCACTTGTTTCAATTTACTGAAGGAATAATAGAATTTTTCTCTCAAAGGACTTCAGGAACTCAAAGCCCTTCGCTTCCTGGTCACTGTGTTTGCACCAGTCTGGTCAGCTGGAGGCTGAGCCACTGCCCAGGTCTGCTGTCCTCCAGCCTTTAAAATGCATTGCTATCTGTCCTCTGGCATAAGGGACTTCCTAATAGGACAGGCACAATGTTGTATGTCAAGTGGCCTCAAAGGTGAGAGGACAGGGTGACCTGGGGACATCCTTGCAAAGATATGTCCAACTTCTGAACCCTGGACACGGGATGTGTAACTTTGTATGGAGATGAGTCTTCAGTTGATGATTGAGTTGAGTCCTGACAGCCTGGGTCAGGCGCCCTGAGTCCAGGCGTAGGTCTTAACAAGGAGCAACAACACAGACAGTCCCTCAGAGAAACCCAGTTCACAGCAGTGAACAGGTCCTGAGGCCCAGAGCAGACAGTTGGGGTTCACATGCTGCTCAGGCCTCATATTTAACTCAGTTTTATTTCACATAACCTTTAAGGAGGTGACATCCACCTGGTGGGTCTCCTGAGTGGACCCATGTGTAGAACACCAACACTCCATCCATGTCCCCCTCAGCCGTCCACACAGACACTAGCACTGGCTTTGCACAGCTGGGCTCTGAGCAGATGGCTTTAGCTGGAGTTGCCGCTCATGGTGGAGGCACAGGCACCAGGCTCACAGTTCAAGCTGGAAGAGTGAGACAGTGGTCGGCACCTCTACCCTCTCCTTTCCATTCCTTTCCATTGACCTTCAGATGCCCTTAAGCATGATTTATTTCCTCAAGACAGAACAACAGGAACAAAATATCTTTGTGTGATTATATCCTTCAAGTTCAAAAACAAATCAGGCTACAAGGAAGCAAACTCAAAAAGAGGCAAGGGACAGAACATGGCTGCAGCCATGGGGGAGGGGTTGTCTGCCTGTGTGTCTGTGTATAGGTGCGTGTTTGCTTGTACTGTGTGGACATAGGAATGTGTGTGCCTGCGTGGCTATCTCCTCTGCTTGCTCCGTTAGGACTCTGCGTGTGCAGGGGATCCCCATCTCTCAGCCAGCCAGCAGCTGCAGGGGGCCTCCTTACCGCAGCAGCTTGGGGCTGACCTGCCCCCTTGCTCAGCCCCCACCCCCTGGGGTGGGGCTTCCTTCACAGGCATCCAGAAAGTCCGGGGGAGCGGGGAGGAAATGGCTCCCCTTGCCCGGAAGGCTACAAGACCCTGCGGCAGATTCCCCCAAACTCCAACCTTCCCTTCATGCCTTTCCTCTTAAAAGCTGGGGCTGTCCCATCCCGAAGCAAAGATCCCCAGGGACCCAGTGCTCTTGCAGGCAGCAGCAAGCCCTGCCGGGCTGGCAGAATCTCTCACCCTGTGACCTCAACACCTGCGTTAGCTGGAGCTGCCCGTCGGGACCTTCCTGCCCAGCCCCCACCGGTCTCTGCAGCTGTGGCCGGAAGCAGGCTGTTCTGACTGTCTCTGCCAGAGGCTTCCTAGGAAGAGGCTGGAACCCCTGGGGCCCAGGCTGGGCTCGCGTCATTGTGTTCGGGACTCGTCACCACAGCGCTGGCCTGCATTCCATGACCTCTCCTTCAACCAATTTTTTTTTTTTTTCAAACTGACAGATAATACATAAAATGTTTATTGTAAAGAAACAGGATCGGCCCCATAAGGCCTTTGTGTGTCCCTGGCTCAGTCTCCCAGGCTGGCCTTGACTCCTGGGAGGGTAGGGACATCTCCAACAGCTCCTTGTCACACTGCCCAGAGGCTCCCATACCAGGCCTTGCAGTTGTTTGTTGAGGTGGCTCCGCGTCTTCAGGACCAGTGAAGGTGACCTTTAAGGTTGGTGCTCCAGAGTCGGTGTGGGCCAAGGTCTTATCACCCAGGCAAGGCCTCTGCTGCCACCTGGTGGTGAGACTGAGACTTGTCAGTGGTTGGAAGACCAAACGAACCAGGTCAAGATGCCCCCAGGCCTTAGGGACTGACATAGGAATCTGATACCCAGTGGAGGGGTAGGGGGGGCTGAAAAAGTAACCTGCAGCCACACAGCAAGTCCCCAGAGCAGGGCCAGCGTCTGCTTTCTGGGGTTTCCTGGGACTCTAATAATCCCACCAGGGATCTAGAGTCCTGGCTTTGAGGTCAGAGGTGGACCACAGTCCAGCCTTCACCAGCAGGAGACACTAGGCAAGTGACTCAACTGCTAAGCCAGGGTTCTCTCTCTCACTTCCATGTGTGACCAAGTCACAGGCAGCTAGGTAGGTGGCCTGAGGACTGCCAGTTGCCTGTTTAGCCAACACCCTGTTAGGCACACAGGCCCTCTATGGATGAGTTTCCACCACTGTGATGCTGCTGCTGCATTATGATGCTGGCTGTCCTAGTCAGTGTTAACTGTCAACTTGACACAGCTTAGAATCACCTGAAAAGAGTTTCAGTGGAGGAATTGTCTTTATCAGACTGGCTGTGGACATGTCTATGGGGGAGTGTCTTGTTTATTCATTAATGTAGGAGCGCCAACCTCGCTGTGGGCAGCGCCATTCCCTAGATAGTGGGCCTGGGCTGTATAAGAAAGCTAGTTAAGGGGCTGCAGAGAGGGCTCAGCAGTTAAGAACGCTGACTGTTCTTCTAGATGACCAGGGTTTGATTCCCAGCACCCAAATGCAGATAACAACTGTGCGTAACTCCAATTCCAGGGGATCCAACACCCTCTTCTGATCTCTGTGGGCATTGCATGTACATGGTGCATTTCCATACATGCAGGCAAACCATACACATAAAATAAAAATAATAAATAAAATATGTTTATCAAGAAGGCTGGTTAATGACGAACCTTCAAGTTCTTGCTTGAGTTCCTGCCCTGACTTCCCTCAGTGACGGACAAACCCTCTCCTCCCCAAGCTATTTTTATTCATTGTCATCATAGGAATGCCTTTAATCCTAGCACTCGGGAGGCAGAGGCAGGCGGATCTTTGTGAGTTCAAGGCCAGCCTGGTCTACAGAGTGAGTTCCAGGACAGCTGGGACTACAGGGAGACCCTGTCTCGAAAAGACCAAAAAAAAACCAAAATTAAAATCCTCCCCTCTTAATGAACAAACAAACAAAAAAAAAGAAACTAGACAGTGATGATGGTGTGGTGCTGGTGACGATGGTGATGATGTCATCATGATGGTGATGATGTCATCACGATGGTGATGATGTCATCATGATGGTGATGATGTCATCACGATGCTGATGATGTCATCACCATGGCGGTGATGTCATCGTGATGGCGGTGATGTCATCATGATGGTGCTGGTGATGGCAATGATGATGATGCCACCATGGTGGCCGTGGTGGTGATGGTGATGATGTTATCATGATGGTGGTGATGTCATCATGATGGTGCTGATGTCATCACGATGGCAGTGATGTCATCCTGATGGTGGTGATGTTATCATGATGGTGGTGATGTCATCATGATGGTGCTGATGTCATCACGATGGCAGTGATGTCATCCTGATGGTGATGTCATCATGATGGCAGTGATGTCATCATGATGGTGGTGATGTCATCATGATGGTGCTGGTGATGGCAATGATGATGCCACCATGGTGGCCGTGGTGGTGATGGTGGTGATGTCATCATGATGGTGGTGGTGATGGTAATGATGATGCCACCATGGTGGCCGTGGTGGTGATGGTGATGATGTTATCATGATGGTGGTGATGTCATCATGATGGTGCTGGTGATGGTAATGATGATGATGCCACCATGGTGGACGTGGTGGTGATGGTGGTGATGTCATCATGATGGTGGTGATGTCATCAGACTGACAATGATAATGACAGTGATGGAGGTGATGACAACATCGTGGTGGGTATGATGTCATCATGTGGTTATATCAACATCACAGTGGTGATGATGACAATGAAGATGATGGTGGTGGTACTGATGGTGACGAAAGCAATACTAGTAACACTGCTGCTCAAGGTAAAACAGATTCCAAGCAGGGCACACAAGTGACTCTTCCCTGGAACCCCAGGACCACATTAAGATGTCCTGAGTGCAGAGGAAGCAGGTGTCAGCATGGGAGCTAGAACCTGAGACCTTCAGCCAAGGAGGGTCCAGGAGGGTCCTTCTTCGAGCCCGCCAGGGAACCAGGCTCTGCTCTCCCAGCACCTCCCCTCTTGTTGGGTCACAGGGGGACTGGAGACCAGACAGGTCCCTGGATGCCACACTCTGATTGAGAAGCTGTGAACAAGCTGAGAATGGATTTGCAAAGCACTGTGGGTTGTTCTCAGGTCTCAGCCTAGGGGATACTGGCCAACCCGTTCTTCTGTGGGTCCCAGAGTGGACAATGCAGGCTCTGGATGCCTGGGACTGTCCTGGGAACCTGCCTGACCTGAACAGACTCCAGGAACTGGGGGGTGGGGGGCAGGTCAGGAAATCGGGTTGGTTAAGATCTGGCCTGATTCTTCCTGAGCCTTGTCTCTGACTTGCAGATTGTGGCTTCTCTGTGTCCTCACTGGTTGGCTTTGTGACCACGACACAGGCTGGGTCAGGACCACCACGATGACCTATTTTCCCTTCAATCACCTTCATAAAGACATATTCTAAGGTCCGAGTCAGCATAATCTAGACAGCACAATGCAGCCCACACAACCAAACAAAAACTCCAAGAGATGCAAGACCTTAGACACCCACTGACAGCTTAATCCCTGTGTACAGCCAGATCCAGCAGGACCCCACCCCTCACAACCTTAAGAGTATCCAGTCTCCTCAGGGGTGTACCAGACAGGCACACCAAGGCTGTTCCAGAATAATGGACCTCAAACTAGAATTCTCAAGCCCTAGCCCCCAAATAAAGTAGCCTTTCCTGCCACAGGGAACTGACTCTCCAACTTCATGGGAGTGGATGCGTGTGGGAACAGACTGTAGAGGTTCTGTGGGAAGGAATGGGGTGGGCACAGCTAGTTCTCCCAAAGGAGAGAACTATTCTGTATAAGAATACAGAGTAGAAGGGGGCTGGAGAGATGGCCTAGTGGTTAAGAGCATCAACTGCTCTTGCAGAGGACCTGGGTTTGATCCCCAGCACCCACATGGCGGCTGAGAACCATCTTTAACTCCAGTTCCAGGGGAATCCGACACCGTCTTCTGACCTCCGTGGCATTGCATGACATGGGTGCACAAACCTACATGCAGACAGTATATTCATACAAATAAATAAATAAATAAATAAATAAATAAATAAATAAATAAATATTAAAAATTTTAAACGAATACAGAGTAGAAGGGGCCCAAGTTCCATGTACTGAGAGTCATATGTATACTGTATGTGCATATGAGTGCAGTGTGCGGTATGTGGAGCATGTGGTATGTGGGACAGGGGCTTTATGTGGCATATGGAGTATGTTATGTGTTGTGTGTGCTGTGTGTGCCATGTGTGCTGGGTGCTGTGTGTGCTGGGTGCCGTGTGTGCTGGGTGCCATGTGTGCTGGGTATGCCATGTGTGCTGTGTGTGCCGTGTGCGCCGTGTGTACTATGTTTGTCGTGTGTGCTGGGTGCTGGGTGTGCTATGTGTGCCGTGTGTGCCGTGTGTGCCATGTGTGCCATGTGTGCTGGGTGCCGTGTGTGCTGGGTGCCGTGTGTGCTGGGTGCCATGTGTGCATGTGTGCTGTGTGTGCCGTGTGTGCCGTGTGTACTATGTGTGTCATGTGTGCTGGGTGCCATGTGTGCTATGTGTGCCGTGTGCTGTGTGTGCCATGTGTGCCGTGTATGCCATGTGTGCCACGTGTGCTGGGTGCCGTGTGTGCTGGGTGCCGTGTGTGCTGGGTGCCGTGTGTGCTGTGTGTGCTGTGTGTGCTGTGTGTGCCGTGTGTGCTGTGTGTGCTGTGTGCCATGTGTGTTGTGTGTGCTGGGTGCCATGTGTGCTGGGTGCCATGTGTGCTGGGTGCTGTGTGTGCTGTGTGTGCCATGTGTGCTGGGTGCTGTGTGTGCTGTGTGTGCCATGTGTGCTGGGTGCCATGTGTGCTGGGTGCTGGGTGCTGGGTAGTATATATCATATTGTGTGTGATGGTAGAGTATGTGTATGACAGATGATATACTTGGATGTGGTGTGCATGTGTGGTGTGTGTGGCATCTGTGTGTGGTCACTGAGTTATGACATTCCACTTGGCCTACTTTCACTGCCCATCTGACATTGGTCACTCTACAATTCTCCGTGGTTCAGTGTTCATGCAAGAGGAGGGTTCTGGAACCATCCAATGGCCATCCCTGCTGAGCCCAGCAGTATGTGGGGTGGGTGCATGTATGATGTAAGGTATGTGTTATGCGCGTGATGAGCAGTGTATGTATACTATATGTGTACAGTACAGTGTATGTGTCTTCCCTGTGAAGTGAAATGTGTGTCTTGTATATCCTGGGCACAAGGCCATCTCCAAGGCGTGACTATGCTGGTGAGGACTAGTCATCCCTGGTGCCACTCCTGCATGCTTCTGGCTGCTTCCTCCACCCCCGCTGGAAGGCAGTGGCCTCCAGAGAAGTCCTCCCCACCATGGGGTTCTACTTAGAGGCAGCTCTAAGCAGAAGTTCTGATTCAAAGTCCTATGTCTGCTCCAATGAGGGAGGAAGGGAGCCTGGCTCCTCTAGCACAGGCTTGGACTCAGGCCTCAGGGCAGCTGTGGAAGGGGCCCTGGGCTTAGAAGGCAGGAGAGGATCCCAGAAACTCAGGGCAGGCAGGAAATGCCCACTGCACCCCCCATGTGCTCCCCCATGCCTCCACCCCAAAGCAAGACAACACAAGACCAGACTACAAGTTGCTTCTGTCACCTGCTCTTTATTGTCTGCCAGGGGCTGCATCCTCATGGGAGACGGGGTCCCCAGGAGCAGTACTACATAGAGGAAGGTTGTGGGAAGACGGTCTGAGAGAAGCAGGCTGTGGAGCCCAGTTCACGGAACTGTAGCAAGGTGGGCAGGAAGGGCAGCTGCCATCACGGGGTTGGCAAGAGGTGTCCTCAAGGCTGGTCACCGACCACCTGCTCCAACTTCGGAGCAGAGCTCAGATGCAAGATGCCAGGACAAGGTCTTATCTCAAGAGTGCCATGCAGTCATTCCTACTGACTGGCTGGTGCTGGGCCTGGGCCACCCTGAGCCCATGGCACCTCAGGCCAAGACCCCGAGCTCACTGAGCTGCTCTCTCAAACCCTCACCCATCTGAAAAGATAGAAGGAAATGGAGAAAAGGAAAGGGAAGGAGAAAGGCCAACCCTTCGCTGCGGTCCCCGGGGCGAGGGGGGGCCTCAGGGCAACTAAGGTGAAGTCTGCTTAGGACGAGGGTGTGGAGCTGGGCTTCTCCTCCCGAGACACAGGAATGGCCCTCTCACTGTGGCCAGCATCCAGACCAGACTGGACTTTGGGGCCAGAGAAGGTCAGCATGCCGTCCGCGGATAGGGAGCAGGAGAGGGCGGACTGGTCCACGTTGGAAGGCAGGCGGTAGCGGCGGTGGAACTCACGGGAGATGTAGCCGTGGTCGTCCTAGGGAGAACCAGGGAAGGACACGGTCAGGCACGATGAGGCACCAGTGGCCACGATCCCACACTGGAAAGGACCCTCTCAGACCACACAAGGTGGCCAGGCTACAGGTGCCCTCACGGGTCCCGGCTGAAGGGTCAGGGCACAGTGCCAGCATTCCCTGCCCCATGGGATTTACTGTCATGACTTGGCTCCCCAAACCCTGGCACTTCAGCTGAGCCTCTGAGAGAACTCTGGCACTAGCCAAGCATGGAGGCCAGGCCTGCCCAGGGCCTGTGCTGTGAAATTGGCTCTTAAGTGAGATTCAGTCCCAAATCCAATGAATCAATAAATCATGCTGTGATTGGCTCTGCCTGGGTTCCCCTCCCCTTTGACCCACAGGGACTGCTGAGGACCACAGTGTCTACTGTCCAACCCAATAGGTAAGAAAGCCTTGCCCAGACAGAGAGCTCACTTTTGGAAGCTCTGAATCCCCAAACTCAGCTTCCTGGGCCCAACTTCTTCCTTGTCTAGGGGTAGATAGTAAGAGCTAAAAGGGGCATGCCCCAGCCAGGCTGGCTGAGCCAGGAGCAGGGTCTTGTCCTGACTCATAAGGACTCATAAGGAGCGCGGTTCACACCACCACCACCTTCTCCCACCATTGACAAAGAAGCTGAGCCAGGAGCAGGAGGCCTCGCTCACGTCTGTCCACTATCTAGCCCACATGGCTGGGACCCCTCTAACAGCCTACTCAAGCCTCAGGCCTCATCCCAGCTGTCAAGAGAGGCTGCTTCCAACCAGTTCCAGTGCCTGGGGGTTCTCACACCTCAGTCTCCAAAATGAACAGAAGCCATGGACAACGTAGGTGATGCTGGGAAGAAGCCTGCCCTGCCTGGCAGGAGACCTCCTGTGCCCCAGCACTGCCACTCACAAACAAGGGCTCTGCTCAGCTCTGGTGCATCCATAAAGGCCACCGCTACTGTCCTTAGAGCTCACCTCCCCAGCCAGGCTTCATGTGAAGACACAGCTCAGACCCAGGGGAAGCCATGACAGCTGGAGTCGTGCCCACGGTGGGGTCCGTACCCTGGATCCCTGAACCCATTCACGCTGCTGCCTGGCCCTTCCAGTGCTAAAGACAGAAACCTCGCTGGATCTGTGCTTGGCACGGGAGGGCACAGGAGGGCACGGCCCTTCTGGCAGGAGCGGCTGAGCCAGCTATGCCTCCCCACGCTCCCTCCCCTGTGCAGGTGTGTGGTCCACCTGAGCTCACCTGCCTCTCGTTGTGTTTGCCGTGGATCTCCACGAAGTCCTCCAGCACCTTCACGGTGAGGTCCTCAGGAGAGAAGTGCTTTACATCCAGGAAGATGACAAACTTGTCCCGATCAGATCGGACCTGAAACCCAAACCCTCATGTGGAGCTCCCCAGAGGGCCACCAGCTCCAAGAATAGGTTCTGGGAGGGCAACTGCCTGGGCGCTGCTGGGCGGATCGGACCAGCTGAGGAAGGGCCAATAGAATAGACGCTCGTTGTTCCTGGCCACCAGCTGCCTCCTCCACAGGGCAGGTGGGCCAGTGTGTTCTGGGGCTAGGACTGGACACCTGACCCCACAGGTGACACCTTTACTGACGTCCAGACTCAGGGATTAGGCAGTGCTGATTCACTGTGGGGTGGTATTGGGTCAACCAGATGATTATGGGGTGGCTGGCTAGTTAGGTATAGGTTGGATGGCTGCTTGGTAAATTGGTTGCTTAGCTGGTTATAGGCCAGGTTGTTGGTTATAAGTTAGCTGGCCAGTTAGTTATGGTTTGGGTGGCTAGTTACAGGTTGGCCGGTTGTTTTGCCATGGTCAGGTGACTGATTATGGGTTAGGTGATTCTTTAGAGGTCAGATAGCTGGTGGGTTGGTTATGAGCTGGCTGGCTCATTTGGGTTTGTTCGCCTGCCTGGTTAGGAACCGCCAGCTGCTGGGACTAAGGTGTGGGATATATCCACAGCCCCACGAGTCCACCTCACCCACTGGCACCAGGCCGTTGACAGCTTGGTGGCACTGCTGGCTGCCAGCGCAAACCCATCCACACCCCTCTCTCCTTCTGCCCTGGCTCACAGCCTGCATTTGGGCAATTTCCTCCCTGCGTTGGCAGATCAGCTTGGGGAGCCTTCTGCTTAGCTCCTGCTGAATTATGGGTAGACTAGATGGGGAGGCACAGGGCTACGAGGCCTGCCCTTGGCCTCAGTGGAGCCGGCAGCAAAGCTGGAAGGGAGCCGTGTTTGTATCTGGCAAAGCTACAGAAGGCCCTTGCTCTGTGATGAGGAAGCACCTCCTCTCTGGGCCTCAGGGCAGCGTATCCCACCCACACCCAGGAGAGAAAGCACAGGGACCTTTGCCATGAAACTTGCCTTGATGGGGTTGTTCTTGGGGTTTCCAGCATGTGGTTGGTGCATTACAAACCACATATGGGTCATGAGCTGATGGGAGGAAAAGACAGCAGTCGGGCTTGGGTGGGCCTTCTCTGCAAACCCCATTCCCAGTGGCATGGGAGGCTCTGGCAGCTGGGTATGTGGGCTTCCACCCAGCCTCAGCAGTGTCCAAGGCTGGGAGAGGCAGGGATGTTGCCAGAGGAGAACACAACCCTGGTATCCCATCAGGAGTCCTTAGCTGTCCTCTGCCAAGGTCATGACCCCCTCTGACCAGCAAGAAGCTGATGCTTACCTCAGAGATGCCAGAGTCCAGCACCGTGCGGAAGAGAGACTGGCGGTAGTAGGGGCTGATGGTGGAAGACAGGAAGGGTAGCAGGTCATACTCAAAGAGGCCCTCGCCGAAAAACTGGTCGAACAGCCGGCTGGGATAGAAAGGCCCCAGGGCGCGCTTGAACCAGGGGTGCTGGATGGTGACGTCCATGTTCCACTCGGCAGTGCAGGGACTGAAGGCTGGTGGTGAGTCAGGCAGGGGCCTCTGGGCAGTGCAGTGGGGAGCTGAAGGGCTGACCCTCCCTATATACCCCTGCGCAGAATGGAGGCATTAAGGGATTTCATGAAATGCCTACGCTCAGCTCTGGACGGAGGCTGCACTGTCAGCAGCCGGGATGCTCACCCTCTGCCCCAGCTCCAGGGACATGCAGCACAGCAGGGGCCAGTGCTCAGTCTAGATGTCCCCCAAGAAGTTATTAGGTCCCCACACTTGTGGTGGAAGGCTGTGGAGAGTCTCATCCTCCCCGACAGAGGTCACACAGGTTCTTTGCAAATTGCTTGGCTCCCCTTAGAGGAGTCCAGAGCCCTGTTCCACAGATGAGAGGACTGAGGAGCCAAGCCTAGCAAGCTGTCCCCAGACCTCACAGCTCCCAATGAGAACGCCGTGAGTCTCCAAGCAGAGTGCTTTCTGTTTCTTCTTATGGATGTCAAGGGTCACACAACTCACAAAAATATCAGGAAAGACAGAAACACAGAGAAACCGGCCAGTGCTCAACCTCCTGCCCAAGTCATGGGGCTGTCCCTGCTCTTCCCAGGGGTCTGTGCGCTTCTACAGCCTGCCTGGTTGCCATTCTGGGCTTTCCTCTGTGCAGTCCACCCTGTGCTCCCAGCTCTGTTACCATAGTCCTCGGCAAAGCCTTGAGTGTCCACAGCATGACCTTGCCACAGGCGTGAAGCCAGCTGCTCTGCCAGGCCCAGGCTTCACCCACATCACCCACAGGTCTTCCAGGGCCTCGTATGCTCCCCAGCCTGGGCTTCCCTGACCTGGGGTTCTCATCTGGTCACTCCCAGCTATCAGGCATCTCTGGACACCAGTTGTGTGTGGCACTGGCAGATGATGGAAGGCCCTAGGAATCTAAAAGGGCCACTTTTGCTCTGGAGATGTGCAATTCCCATGGAGCAATTTCCTAGGCTCCCAGAAATGAGTACCATTTAGGATGTGTGTAATAAATACTGCAGAGAGCAATCACACATCCCAGGCTGCCCCTCCCAACACTTGGTAGGTATGTAGACCTCACCAAGATCAGGCCCCAGCATCGCGCCACTTTACAGACCCGGTCAGCTAGGAAGGTTGAGCTGCAGCACCAGGTCACTTCATTGATGCACAGGGCTCAGGCTCCCTGTTGAGCTGGGGCCAACATCTGAGCAGTGTCAGGAGGTGAGAAGCGGCATCCTACAATATTAAGCATCTGACTCAATGAGCTGAGAGGGTTGGTCTCAATGGAAGAACGCTGGCTATGTCCCCATGGAGAGGGTCAGTCAGATGGTCAGGGCTATGTGGAGCCGACCCAGAGATGAAGCATAGAAAGATAGTTATGGTCACCCTGCCTCCAAGTAAAGCCTGCTGTCAGGGGCCAGTGAGACCACTCAGTGTGTAAAGGCATTTGCAGCACAAGCTTGACTGCCTGAGTTCAAACCCCAGAACTCATGGAAAGGTGGAAAGAAAGAATTCACTCCACACAGTTGTCCTCCACAAACCCACTGTGGTACATGTGTGCCCTCATGCACACACACACACACACACACATACACACTCATACATAATTTAAAATAAAGTCTAGCATTTGGGGCCAGCCTGGTAGCTACTACAGAGCTGAGGCAGGAGGCTCTCAAGTTCAAGCCTACCTGGGTTAGAGTGAGTTCAAAGCCAACCTGAACAGTTTAGTGAAACTCCATCTCAAAAAGGGGGCGTGGCTAGGGCTGTCCCTCAGTTGATGGAGTGCTTATCTGGCTTCCATTTCCAGTACCACATAAACCAGGATTCTCCTGCCTCAGCCTCCCTAGTACTGGAATTACAAATGTGTGTCACTGGGGCTGGAGAGATGGCTCAGGGGTCAGAGCACTGGCTCTAACTGGTCCAGTTCCCACATGGTGGCTAACAACCATCTGTAACTCCAGTTTCAGGGGATCCAGTGCTCTGTTCTGACCTCCACGGGCATTGCCCGACACAAGTACACTTACAAACATGCAGGCAATACACTCACACATAAAATAGAAATAATAATTAAATATTTTAAAATATTTACATATTTTTTAATGTGTGTCACCATCCCCAGCAGTGTCACCATCCCCAGCAGCTCACACCTTTTTTTTTTTTTTTTCCGTATTTTTGAGACAGGGTCTCCCTGTAGCCCCAGCTGTCCTGGAGCTCACTCTGTAAACCAGGCTGGCCTTGAACTCACAGAGATCCACCTGCCTCTGCCTCCCAAGTGCTAGGATTAAAGGCGTGCGCCACCACGCCCGGCAGCTCACACCTTTACCTCTTTAGAAGGACCTGTATCTTTAATACCAACCTCTGGGCAAGGCTTGCCTCTTGGTGCAGAAGTGGCTTGACTGTTATGGGGCTAACTAACCACTTTCTGCTTGGATAGAAGTCCTGCTCCACATGAGAGAATTCACGCTTGGCACTGTACACCTGGGGCAGTTGCAGGCCCTAGTCAGGAATCTACTTAGCCCTGCAATAGTGGAGCAGCTCTGGCAGAGACGAAGTGAATAAAAGTGCTACAGTCAGTGGCGAACGTCACAGAAGATGTCCCTGAGCACTGAGATGGGAAGGTTGAGTCCCACCTCCCAACAGGCAGGTGGGCATTCTGTCCCACCTCCAGCCTTGGTCTCAGCAGTGTTCAGAATCCACCCACCTGGATCTGGGAAAACAAGGTCTTTTCGTTCTGGGTCTGGGTTCTTCACCAAAAGCCTAGCTGTCATGTTGATGATGCCTGCTAGACAACGAATGTCACCTGAAGTTCTGAGTTAATGGGTTTTTTTGGTTCCAAGGTGGCGCTATTGGGAAATGGTGGAACTTCTAGGAGCTCACTTCGGAGTCATTCTGTCTGGATATAAAGTGTGCCTCCAGCTGAGCATGGAGGTGCACACCTTTAATTCCAGCACTTGGGAGGCAGAGGCAGGCAGATCTATGAGTTCAAGGCCACTTTGGTCTACATAGTGAGTTCCAGGCCAGCTGGGGCTCAGGGAGACCTTGTCTCAAAAACACCAGAAAAAAAATAATAAAGTGTGCCTCCAAAGACTCTTGCTGAAGGCTCAGTCCCCAATGTAGTGTTCAGAAGTGGGGCTTTGGGGCCATGATATGGATCATAAGGGGTCTGCCTGTATGAATGATTAAGGTGCCTACACACCGATGGGCTCAAAATTTAAGTAGACTATTAGAAAGTGGCAGAGCTAGCGGGGCGTGGTGGGCACGCCTTTAATCCCAGCACTCAGGAGGCAGAGGCAGGAGGATCTTTGTGAGTTCAAGGCCAGCCCGGTCTACAGAATGAGTTCCAGGACAGCTGGGGCTACAGGGAAACCCTGTCTTGAAAAGACAAAAAAAAAAAAAAGAAAAAAGTGGCAGAGCTGTGGAAGGTTGGAAGAAATGTGTCAGTGGGGTGTGTCTTTGAAGGGTCGCTGGGGGTGTGTCTTTGAAGGGTCGTCTTTGAAGGGTCGCTGGGGGTGTCTTTGAAGGGTCTTTGGGGGTGTGTCTTTGAAGGGTCTTTGGGGGTGTGTCTTTGAAGGATCGCTGGGGGGGCGTCTTTGAAGGGTCGCTGGGGGTGTGTCTTTGAAGGGTCGCTGGGGGTGTGTCTTTGAAGGGTCGCTGGGGGTGTGTCTTTGAAGGATCGCTGGGGGGGCGTCTTTGAAGGGTCGCTGGGGGTGTGTCTTTGAAGGGTCGCTGGGACTGTCTTTGAAGAGTGTCTTGCCCTGGCCCCTTCCTGTCCGCTCTGCTTCCTGGCACCTGGCTCTGCCACAGCTCTTGCTGATGTGATGCTCAGTCTGACCTACAAACATTGGGACCAGCAGACCTTGGACTGAAACGTGGAGGAGCCCAAACAAACCTTCCTTCACTAAGTTGATTCCTGAGGGTATTTTATCACAGCAATGAAAAAAATCTGACTAAGACAGAGGTCCTTCCTCATTCAGGATGTGTCCTCCAAGGCTGTTTCTTGTTTCCTAGCTCAGGAGTGACTGACTTGCTCCACGGATCACTCACCTGTGACGTCCTGCACTGTACAGACCCGCAGCCGTGGAACACTTGACCTTGGACTGGAACCTCCAACATGGTGACCCAAAATAAGTCTCTTCTTCCTTCATTTTATTAGTGATAGACGGCTGCCTGGCACAACGCCACTTCACCTGGCACGCCACTTCACCTGGCACAACGCCACTTCACAGCGGCGCTGCGCTGCGCTGGCAGCAGTGGGGAAAGGTGCTGCTGGCTCTGAGTACCAGCACTAAAGGTGCTGTGTCTGGGGAGCGGGGAGGTACAGTGGTGTGTGCCTATTAGTGCAGGTGCCCTCCTGGAGCTGGAGTTACAGGAGGTTGTGAGCTGCCTGATGCGGATGCTAGAAACCAAACTCAAATCCTCTGCAACAGAGTAAGCGTTCTAAACCTGAGGGTACTTTTCATTACTCCAGTGACCTGCCAGTCTGAATAACGTAAACACTAAACCTTCCTCCCTTTGGTTAGAGTATATTCTTTGTTTTGTTTTGTTTTGTTTTGTTTTGTTTTGAGACAGGGTCTCCCTTTAGTTCCAGCTGGCCTGGAGCTCACTATGTGACCAGGCTGGACTTGAACTCACAGAAATCCGCCTGCCTCTGCCTCCTCTGCCTCCCAAGTGCTAGGATTAAAGGCACGGGCCACCATGCCCGGCCTAAGACGGTTCTTAGCCGCCATGTGGGTGCTGGGTGCCCTTAACCACTAAGCCATCTCTCCAGCCCGGGTTAGTGTATATTCTTTTTTTTTTAATTAATTAATTAATTATTTATTTATTTTATGTGTATGAATGTACTGTCTGCATGTAGGTTTGTGCACCCGTGTCGTGCAATGCTGCAGAGGTCAGAAGAGGGTGTCGGATTCCCCTGGAACTGGAGTTCTCCTGGAATTGGAGTTACAAACGGTTCTCAGCCACCATGTGGGTGCTGGGGATCAAACCCGGGTCCTCTGCAAGAGCAGTCGGTGCTTTTAACCACTAGGCCATCTCTCCAGCCCCGGTTAGTGTATATTCTAACAACTAAATAACAATCAGCTGTATTGTTCAAAGGGCTGATGTATGCCAGGTATAGTGGTGCATGGCTTTAATCCTAGCACTCAGGAGGCAGAGGCAGGCGGATCTTCGTGAGTTCAAGGCCATCCTGGTCTACAGAGCGAATTCCAGGACAGCTGGAGCTACAGGGAGACCCTGTCTTGAAAAGACCAAAAAAAACCCCAAAGTGCTGATGTCTATAAAATTGCTGTGAACACAGAATTAGTACTACAAAAGCTACAACCAGAGCTGGAGAGATGGCTCAGCAGTTAGGAACAGTGGCTGCTCTTGCAGTGGACCTGGGTTTGGCTCCCAGAACCACATGGCAGCTAATAACAGCTAATAACCGTCTGTAGCCCCAGTCTCAGGGGATCCAACTCCCTCGTCTATCCTCCAAGGGGTGGGCTTATATACATGCAAGAAGAATACTCAGACACATAAAATACAAATGATAGTGATTTTTTTTTTTTGGTCTCCCTGTAGCCCCAGCTGTCCTGGAACTCACTCTGTAGACCAGGCTGTCTTTGAACTCACAAAGATCCGCCTGCCTCTGCCTCCCAAGTGCTAGGACTAAAGGCGTGTGCCACCACGCCCAGCTGATAATGATTTTTAAGTTAAAAACAGCAAGAAGCAGGGGCTAGAGAGATGGCTCAGCGGTTAAGAGCACCAGCTGCTCTTGCAGAGGACCTGGGTTCAATTCTCCGCACCCACATGGCAGCTAACAACTGTCCATAACTCCAGTTCCAGAGAAATCTGACACCTTCTTCTGACTCTGAGGGCATTGCACAACACAGGTGCACTTATACACATGCAGACAATACACTCATACACATAAAATAAAAATAATAAATAAAATATTTTTTTAAAACAATAAAAAGTGCCAGGCGTGGTGGCGCACGCCTTTAATCCTAGCACTTGGGAGGCAGAGGCAGGCCGATCTTTGAGTGTTAAAGGCCAGCCTGGTCTACAGAGTGAGTTCCAGGACAGCTGGGGCTACAGGGAGAACCTGTCTCGAAAAGACTAAAATAAATAAATAAATAAATAAATAAATAAATAAATAAATAAATAGCTAAATCTTTGCTCCTGGGGAAAATCTAAGGTGAGGGTCCTGCGAACCCTCAATCACCAACCCACCAGCACTGACCTGGGATAATGTGCATCTGTCTGGAGAGTCTTTATCTGCTCTGTGTGGATTCACAATACTGACCTAGCTCCAATGGCCCTGTCATGCAGACTGAAGGACATTCTCTAGAACTTTCATTTTCTCCATAAGAAAAAGGACACAGAACAGTACATCAGCACCACACTTGGGGAAGTTTTAAACTGATAAAACTCACAAATTTCACACACACACACAAAAAAAGGCACAAAATAAATCTCAGAGAGAGACTCTTGTCTATGCCACAAGAGCTAAGAAGGTACAGGGCGATTTGTTCAACCTCTGATGGGAGAAAACTTCACCACTCTGCATGTGTCTGTTAAAGAGACAAAAACTCCACATGGTCTGATTCTAGAGCCACAGATGAACTTGAGGAAGCAGGTGCCACAGGTAGAATTGAAACCCCTAAACCCCAAGAACCTCAGAAGGTACATTTGGGACAGGGCCTCTAAAGGGTTAATTAAGGATGAGGTCACATAGGTAGGCCCTAGTCCAACCTGTGTCCTGGTAGAAAGAGGACATTTGGGCACACAGAAAGACACAAAGTTGGGGGGGGGTGCAGAAGAAAACTCATGCAAGACACCTCACAGACTAGAGAGAGTGGCTTTGGGAGCTACAGGCTCTGCAGAAGCCTTCAGCTCAGACTTCTGTAGAGAAGAGACCTTTCAGGGCTGGAGAGATAGTTCAGCAGTTAAGAGCACTGGCTGCTCTTGCAGAGGACCCGAATTCAATTCCCAGAACTCACATGGCAGCTAACAAGTATCTATAACTCCAGTTCCAGAGGATATGATGCCCTCTTCTGACCAACATGTGCATTGCATGATACAGATGCATTTACATGCATGCAGGCAATACACTCATACACATAAAATAAATAAAAATAATAAGTAAAAATTTAAAAAGCAAACACTTTCTACTCAGTCAGTGCCACATCTTTCCCTCTTCCCAGGCATCCTTTTTTGCAATAAATCATGATTAAACACATTGCATAGAAATTTTCAGAAAAAAAAATTCATGTGTTTTAAGACATGCTCTGTTCTGAGCAGCTGCTGGGCAGCGTCTCCATCCATCCTTCAATCACGATGATCAGCCCCGCTGCTGTGGCATCTCCGTGCTCTTGCACCTGTGACCCTATTTTATCGAAGAATGTCTCCAAAGCACAAATGTAACAATGCTGGCAACTCAGATAAGCCAAAGAGAAACAGAAAAATGAGTCCCCTGTGTGAAGGGGGGGAAGCCCCCAAATTAATAAAGAAAAACAGACTTGACTGAGATTGCTAAGAGAGTGCTGATTGCTAAGTTAGGATACATTGAGTGCTAGGTGTTAAGTGAGGATGGAAAAGGCACTAGTTGCAGGATTTGCCGCATGCCCCAGAGGTGTTGGAACTACAGCCCACCCACTGGAGGAAACGAGGGTCCTGCAGCCCTGCAGACTTTGTGTGCGGAGGGCTCACAAAGCCCACTGTACGGTAGTGGCTACAATCCTTGCTTGAGACGAATCTGAAGGTCCAGGACTAAGCGTGGGAGGAGGTCCCTGAGAGTTGACGCATTTATATGCATAAACAGATTTCAAATTATCTCACTTGCATGCATAAACAGATTTCAAATTAGCAGTGACTGCACCCAAGGAAGCAGATGCATTTGTGTCAATTCTGTGGTCGGCAAGACCTCTTGGTGTTTTGTTCTGTGCTTAAAACTGTGACACTGATCCCAAACCAGTCATCACACTTAAGTGCAAATGTCAGCCAATGCCTGAAATATGTCACTGAATAGAAATGTATTCCTTTTTTTAATTGCTAATCATTTTAAAGAACGAATCAAGAAAACCATGATTAGCATGCAATTACACTGTCCTGTGGCGGGGGTGGTTCAGAAGGCAGTCACTCTGGGTGCGGCCATGAGTTCTGCAGTCTGAGGTGTGACGGTGTGAATTTCCTGCATCTTAGTCACAGCTTCGGGGGCAGAGTTTAGCAATATTGGTAGAGTGTGTCTTCATTAAGTTGGGAACTCTCCACTCTTCTCTGAGAGGAGGCATCTCTCTGCATGAGTCGTCAGCATTGCTATGCTTGTGCTTAGGAGACTTTATTAGGTAAAATGGGGCTCTTCCAGCAGTTCCTGCACAGCCCAGACCCTGGCCAGCAATCTCAACCCCCAACACCCCCCTCCATTTACTTCAGCTTGGGAAGCGGCCAGTCCAGTGTGTCTCATTAGCCCGGAGCGGCCCACTCTCAGGTTGAAAACAAACAAGCAAACAAAAAACCATCAATTTCTTAAAACTCAAAGAAAGTTAAAGCTGGAGCTGAGAAAAGGGTCAGAGCAGATATGAAACCCTGTTCCACAGACCTCACTGGGGACTGTCACACGTTCTGGGGACCAAGGCTGCCAGGGGCTTGGCTGCAAATGGCTGCCTACACACACCCAGTGGACCCAGGCCACAAGGAAGGGGGGGCCTGGAGGGGGCCTCAGGCTGTCAAGGGTACAGGGACACATTGGTCATTCTTGACCAGAGGATGGGGAGTGTGGGTTGGACGTGAGGTGTTCCGAGGGTGGAAGAAGGGGCCAGGGGTTAGGGGTGTTAGGGAAGCACCCCAGTGGACTGTGTGTTTGGGGACAGCATTCATATTGTGTGTCACATATGGTGTGTGCCACATGTATGATTGTGTCTGAGGTACAGTGTGTGTTGTGTGTGATGAGTGTATGACCTGAGTGGCAAGTGTGTGACTGCATGTCTGTGGTGTGGGGTGAAAAAGTGTACTTGTGTGTGTAAGCCTCCACTAGGAAGGAGATCCTGCCTCTGGTCTCTAAGCTGGCCACACGCAGGAAGGCCCTAGACACTCCCCTCCATGCCCACTGCCCCCGGGTTTGGGCAGCAGCATTCACCGGGCCTCAGCATTCCTGCTCTGCTGCACATAGCTCAGCCAGCCTCGCCTGCACAGAGCCGACAGCTGCTTGAGCCAGAGGATTCCAGCGACGCCAGCAGTCTACTGTGCAGTCACAAAGCCTCACTCGATTTTCCACCCCAGAGCCCAGGGCTCCAGCACAAAGCCAGTATGCCAGGCGACAGGCATTGTGGTGGGGCAGCAGGAATGCACCCTGCTAAGCCCTGGCCCCAACATCAGGGGTCAACAGGTCAGACAGGACCAGCCACAGCAGACGCCATCATGCCCCGGAAAGGATGGAGGGGCAGTCATGCTGGCCAGCCTCCCCCAGGGCAGAACCACTGGCTATGGAACAGCAGAAGACCCCGCACAGCATCCCAAAGGGTCATCCTGGGGGCTGACCTTCCAGGGATCAGAACCCTGTGCCATACACTCCCAGCTGGCTGCAGTCACCAACGGTGACCACTCCTGCCCCTCCTGCTCACTCACAATTAGCATCATTGATGACTTTGACCCTGGATGTAAACTGCTGTGGGTTTATTTTCATTACAAAAATGTTCATGGTTTCTGAGAAAAAGGTTTCATATCTATCTGTATCCCCCTTTTTTATTTTAGGTTCTTGTTTTTTGACCCGTGAGTCTCAAAAAGGCAGTTGTATTATACATACCTATAGGGTGGAATCAAGGCCCAGATTTCATCAAATTCGCCCATGCTGTTTTGGGTAACTGTATGTGATTAACTTGGGAAGCAAATCTAATTTTTAAGTTGAATCAAACTATAGGTGAAAGAGAATGCTACAAGGTGATACTGTACAACAGAAAAATTACAGAGAACATTTGTATGTGCCAATCCCAAAGCCATTGCTACACAGATTTTAAGTAAAACAAATGTGGACAACAGCAATTTATATCTCTAATTAACTCAGATGCATTACTGTTTTTATCAGAGCCTTTAAACCTATGTTGTTAATATACACATATTTACTTTTACTAAGTCCTAAAACACCATGTAACCTGTAGACAGAGTCTGGGCAAAACTGGATACTTGTTGAACTCACATCAATTAAATATGCATTAATCGAATATACACCCGTGTCCCTCTCCTGCCCCTCCCACCCCTCCTGATTCACCATTTCAGTCAGTTTTCTGATGCAGTCTTTCTGTTGTTGTTCTTTTAATATGCATCCCTCTCCACAAGAAATATTTATAACTGGGTTATTGGCGCTAGCATCCACTTATGAGGGATACCATTTGTCATTTGTTTTCTGGGACTGTGTTACTTCACTTAACATGATGTCTTCTAGCTCCATCCATTTACCTGCAAAGTTCATGATGTTGTCTTTCTTTTTTTTTAATTTTATTTTTTTATTAATTTTTTTTATTAATTTTATTTATTTCTGTATGTGTATGAATGTACTGTCTGCATGCAAGTTTGTGCACCTGTGTCGTGCAATGCCGCGGAGGTCAGAGAGGGTCTCGGATTCCCCTGGAAGAGGGTGTTGGATTTCCCTTGAACTGTAGTTAAAGATGTTTTTTAGCTTCCATGTGGGTTCTTGGGATCGAACCCGGGTCTCTGTAAGAGCGGTCGGATTGCCTTAAACCGCTTAGGCCATCTTCCTAGCCCCATGTTGTCTTTCTTTACGCTTGATAGGAATCCTTATGTCAGTACCAATTTTCTATCGTCATCTGTGGACGGCTGGACATCTGGTCTCGTATTGGGGTCTTATTTGGGTTGGTTTCCTTCAGCTTTTTCTATTGGCAAACAGAGCTGCCAATAAATCTAGTGTGCAGTATCTCTCCGTCATCAGGTATAGACGTAGAAATCTGTGCTGATGTTAATGGGATTATTCTATCCCCAGGAGTGGTTGCACTGGGTCAAATGGCAACGCTCATATTGTAGTCTTCCACAGGGTTCTCCACACACCTCCTTTCCCCATAGTTCTTGTGTGAACAAGTTTACATTCCCTACCAGTCAATGATGGTTGTTCCCTCCTTTCCTCCAACAACTCTCAGCATTTGTCGTATCATATTTGTCTTTGATCCTAGCAATCTCTATTGTGATGTTAAGCTGATATCTTAAAGTGGTTTTTTTAATTTTTGCATTTCCTTTTTTTAGTGCAATGTTGAATCCATTCTTAGAGATGTTTCTCAGCCACTCTCTATTCCTACTCTGTGTAAGACTCTAGTCATGTTTCTTGCTCCATCTTTTGAGTGATTCATTTGTTTTCTTTCTTCTTTGAGGATCTCATGGCGTCAAAAAACATAGTAACCTAAATATAAATAAGTGAGATGCTTTGGGGATACAGATAGATATGGAAAAACTTTCTTTTTGTCAAACCTTCAATTAAATCTTACAACTAACTATGGGAAAATATTTGTATGTTCCAGCGGTCATACAATGTCACCACATTACTTAATCGGCTGAGAAAGATAAAATGATTACGGTCTTTGCATTTGCAGTAGGATTCTGTACCAGAAAGTGCTCAGCAGATAGGTTGTCCTTCCCTATCACTATTGAAAGGAAGATAATGGATCTCGCGATTGCTTGCAAACATCGAGCTACCTCTGTGGATCTATACTTGTAAACTTACTGTTTATAATGAGTCCTAACAAAACTTACCTTCTAGGTGCCAAAAGGTTTAATATTCAAAATAGAGACTCTTTTACCTTCCCCCTACCTGAACAAGGAGGAATATGATCATGATGAGTGGTCGTTCTTACCAAAACTGTAAATTGTGAGCCCAACTGTATCAGATTGGTAATTCATCTTATAAAACCAGACAGTAAAACTTCCTTCTGTATTGCCTAATACGACTATGGATACTGTGGGAAAATGGATTATCTCTATCCGAGAATCGCAATATTCAAAAGTTATCAACTAAATGTCCTTGAAACTATCATTAGCAAATCACTTATCGATGCTTCTGATTCATCAGTGTAATTTTATTCTACAGGATCGATGTTGGCCATGGGGATCCAAGCTCCCCACAAAACAAAGGTAAAGGCTTCCATTGCCTCTAAAATGGAGATACTCTGAAAGAAGATGTAGGTATAAAGTCCTGCTGTCTGAAACTTGATTTGTAAAACATGGGAATAGATTATTTGAGTACCCATCTTTGCATCATATAGCTTTGTACAGATGTCTCTGGAATACCAGAGAGTGTTACCAAAGGCCACTAAACCAATAAAGCAAAATTAGGTCTCCTTGGGTCAAGCAAGACTCCTCCGTCAGAACCCAGCTACACCTCACCTGCCTGAAATACTGTGCAGCATGAGGCACCATAGCCTGTATATCTCCAAATCCTATTGGTATATAGATCTCTACTTGGAGGAATTAACCCCGGCTGATGCCACCAAGTTACATCTCTAATGGTTAGGTTAGACTGTTATATATGCTACCGTATAGTAAGACCCGGTCATTATTTAACAGAAAAAAATTTAATATGTAGATTGGGATTAACATACCATCATAACACTGTTGTCTATACAAAGTAACTACTCATAACACAAATTTGCGGTATGTAGTCGGGCGTGGTGGGCACACAGTCCTTTATATCCTAGTACTCGGGAAGGGCAGAGCAGTGGGTACCTTTGTTGACGTTCAAGGCCAGCCTGGCTTTTCAGGAGTGAGTTTCCAGGCCAGCTCGCAGACGCGACAGGGCGTCCCTGTCTCGATAAGACAAAAAAAATACAAAAATAAAAATAAACAATTAGTATGTTTATCGATACCTTATTACTCTCATTGCTTGTGCTTCATAGTAGTAGATAAAGGTTATTCTGGAAAAGTAAAAAAAAAAAAAAAAAAACAGCCAGAACTGACCAAGAATCCAAACGAACAGCTCCAACACGGAAGTGACTGTTCTGGCTTCTCCTCCACCTGTGCCCGTTTTCTAAGCCTTAGGAACCAATCGGCCAGAAGGGGGTCGTGGTGCGTGTGAGTAGAATGTAAGGGCTGCCACCTGGGGGAATGGTTTGAAACTACAGCAATTATAGTCTGGACACTCTTTGATCAACTTGATTTGAACATACAAGCCCCCCTTGCTGGATGGTGGGACCCATGGGCTGTGTGGGTTTGGGCACAACTGCTTGCAAATTGGTTTTACATGAAGGATGCTTGTACTCATAAATTATTACTTAATGTTAAAAAATGAAAAAAAAACTGAGAGAAAGATGCAGGACAGTTATGGCAGAATGCATGATCTGGGATGGGGTGGGGTGGGGTGGTGGGAAGGGAAAGGGAAATATGCCTGAACTGAATTGGAAAATGATGTCTGAAATACACAAAGCATCAATAAAAAATGAAAATTAAATTAAAAAAATGTTCACGATTTCTAGGAATCAGCTCGATTCAACAATTGTGGTGATTTTTGCCCCAATTGACATTTGTATTATTATTATTTATTTTTTATGTACATGAGTATTACCTGCATGCATGTAAGTGCACCCGTGTCATACAATGCCCTCAGAGTTTAGAAAAGGGTCCCAGATCCCCTGGAACTGGACTTATAGACAGTTGTTAGCCTCCATGTGGGTGCTGGGACTCCAACCCGGGTCCTCTGCAAGAGCAGCCAGCCAGTGCTCTTAATTGCTGAGCCATCTCTCTAGCCCATATTTTTTTAAAGCAAAACCCAGACATCAAACCCTTTTCATACTCCAGATGCTTCTCTTAAAAATATCTACATTGTGGGGGGGGGGGGCTGGAGAGATGGCTCGGTGACTAAGAGCCCTGACTGCGCTTCCAGAGCTCCCAGGTTCAATTCAGAGCATCCACAGGGTGACTCTAACGTCTGTCTATAACTCTAGTTCCAAGGGATCCCATGCCTTCTTCTGGACTTTGCAGGCACCAAGCACACCACTGGTACACATACCTGTAGACAAAACACCCAGATAAATATAAATAAAATTTAGAAACCATGTATGGTGGCATGCCTTTGATCCCAGCACTCAGGAGGCAGAGGCAGGCAGATCTCTGTGAGATCAATCAAGGTAAGCCTGGTCTACATAGTGAGTTCCAGGCTCCCGGGGCTACAGGGAGACATCATCTCTAGAAAAGAAAGAAAGAAAAAAAGAAAGAAAGAAGGAAAAAAGAAAGAAAGAAAGAAAGAAAGAAAGAAAGAGAAAGAAATCTTTTAAAATATTCATGCATAAAAAAATAATAATAAAATAAAATATATGTGCATTAGGGCTAGAGAGATGGATCAGTGGTTAAGAGCATTTGCTGCTCTTGAGAAGGACCTGGGCTCAGTTCCCAGCACCCACATGGCAATTCAAAACTAACTGTAACTTCAGTTCCAGGAGAGCCTAGGCTCCCTTATGGGCTCATCAGGCACTGCACACACATGATGTCTATGCATGCAAGCATGCAAAACCCTTACATATAGCACAGAATCTACTGCACAGTTGATGCAACCATTGAGAATTTCTGAATACTACCTAAAGCCAGTCCCTCATCAGAGTGTCCTGATGACTTCCAGAGTGTTCTTCTGAGGTCGGTCTGTTAGGACACACCCCACCCTCTGCTCCCTGCCCTGGTTGTTAGGTTAAGCCCTTTCTTTTCTTTTCTTTTCTTTTTTTTTTTTTTCTCGTCTTTTTGAGACAGGGTCTCCCTGTAGTCCCAGCTGTCCTGGAACTCATTCTGTAGACCAGGCTGGCCTC
>VZQC01002696.1:668195-698535 GCA_009823505.1 Rhizomys pruinosus
CCCACATGGCAATTCAAAACTAACTGTAACTTCAGTTCCAGGAGAGCCTAGGCTCCCTTATGGGCTCATCAGGCACTGCACACACATGATGTCTATGCATGCAAGCATGCAAAACCCTTACATATAGCACAGAATCTACTGCACAGTTGATGCAACCATTGAGAATTTCTGAATACTACCTAAAGCCAGTCCCTCATCAGAGTGTCCTGATGACTTCCAGAGTGTTCTTCTGAGGTCGGTCTGTTAGGACACACCCCACCCTCTGCTCCCTGCCCTGGTTGTTAGGTTAAGCCCTTTCTTTTCTTTTCTTTTCTTTTTTTTTTTTTTCTCGTCTTTTTGAGACAGGGTCTCCCTGTAGTCCCAGCTGTCCTGGAACTCATTCTGTAGACCAGGCTGGCCTCAAACTCACAAAGATCCACCTGCCTCTGCCTCCCAAGTGCTAGGATTAAAGGCGTGCGCCACCACGCCCGGCTAAGCCCTTTCTTTTCTAAAGCTCCTCTGCATCGTGGAAAAGGTCCTGTGTGCTTTTCTGTCTGCTAACATAGTGAGTATGAATTAATTACCTAATGTGCTAATCTTGCCTCACTTACTGCAATTAGCCTGGCGTAGCCATTGTCTTAGCCCAGGTTCCCTGAAAGTGGAGCCTGGGGCAAAGCTTAGTGTGACGGGTCACGAGGGGTAAAGGGAAGGAAGGAAGGAAGGAAGGAAGGAAGGAAGGAAGGAAGGAAGGAAGGAAGGAAGGAAGGAAGGAAGGAAGGAAGGAAGGAAGGAAGGAAGGCTGCAAGGAGGACACAGTGGCTGGCATTGGCTGGGACCCCTGGAAGCATCAATGCAAAGCTGCTTCTTCCTACCTCCCACACCAGCTCTCCTCTAGAAGGTAAGACCCTCCAACCCACCCCTACCCATGCCCTTCCGGTTCTTCCCTGAGCCCCTTTGGGCAGTGTTATGATTTCAGTCTGAAATGTTTCCCCCAGGAGCTGGAGAGATGGCTCAGCAGTTTAGAGTGCGTGTTGCTCTTGCAGAGGACCCAAGTTCAGTCCCCAGGACCCACATCAGGCGGATTACAACCATCAGCAACACCGGCTCCAGGGGATCTGAAGCCTCTGACCCCAGAGGGCATCTGCAGTCAGAGAGAGAGAGAGAGACAGAGAGAGAGAGAGAGACAGAGAGAGAGAGAGAGACAGAGAGAGAGAGACAGAGACAGAGACAGAGACAGAGTTAAAAATAATAAAAATAATAAAAATAAAAATTAATCTTTAGATGCTGAAGGGATGACTCAGCAGTTAAGAGCACTGGCTGCTCTTGCAGAGGACCCAAGTTCAGTTCTCAGTGCTCACATAAGTGTGTCTACAACTCCAGTTACAGGGAACCAGACACCCTCTTCTGGTCTTCACAGGCATTCCACACATGGGTGCACTTACATACATAAATGCAGGCAAACACCCAAACATATTAAAATAAAAGCTCATTAATTTTTTTGTCTTTTTGAGACAGGGTCTCCCTGCAGCCCCAGCTGTCCTGGAATTCACTTTGTAGACCAGGCTGGCCCTGAACTCACAGAGATCCACCTGCCTCTGCCTCCTGAGTGCTAGGATTAAAGGTGTGCGCCACCAGGCCTGGCAAAAGTTAATAAATTTTTAATTTATTAATTTATTTGTATGTATATTGAGTGTTATGCTTCTGTGTATGTGAGTGCACCTGTGTTGTGCAGTACCCATGGAGAACAGAGAGGTTGTTGGATCCCCTGGAACTGGAATTACTGATGGTTGTTACCTGTCATATGGGTGCAGGGATTCAATCTCAGGTCCTCTGCAAGAGCGCCTGGTGCTCTTAACTGCTGAGCCTTCTCTTTAGGCCCCAAAGATATTTTTTTTTAAACTTCTGAAGCAGGTGGATCTCTGGGAGCTCTGGGCCACCTAGGGCTACAGGGAGACCTTGTCTTAAAAAGACCAGAAAAAGGGGCTGGAGACATGGCCTAGCAGTTAAGAGCACCGACTGCTCTTGCAGAGGACCCGGGGGGTTCAATCCTCAGTACCCACATGGCGGCTGAGAACCGTCTGTAATTCCAATTCCAGAAGAACTCCAGTTCCAGGGGAATCCGACACCCTCTTCTGACCTCCGCGGTATTGCACGACACAGGTGCACAGACCTACATACAGACAGTACATTCATACACATACAAAAATAAATAAATTTTTTTAAAAAAGACCAGAAAAAAATATATATATACATATACATATATAAATTACCAAATGTGGTGACACACACTTTTGATCCCAGCATTCGAGACAAAAGCAGAAGGATCTCTGTAAGTTCAAGGCTAGCCTGGTCTATATAGTGAATTCCAGGCCAGTGAGTGCTACATAATAAGACTCTGTCTCAAAATGTGTGTGTGTGTGTGTGTGTGTGTGTGTATGTGTGTGTGTGTGTGTATATATATATATATATATATGTGTGTGTGTGTGTGTGTGTGTGTGTGTGTGTGTATATATATATATATATATATGTGTGTGTGTGTGTGTGTGTGTGTGTGTGTGTGTGTGTGTGTGTGTATATATATATATATATATATGTGTGTGTGTGTGTGTGTGTGTGTGTGTGTGTATACAAATAAATACGAATAAGTGAAATGTCTCCCCCATGCTCATGTGTATGAACCTTTGATGTCCAGCTGCTGACATTGTCTTGGGAGATTGTAGAACTCTCAGATGTGGGCACAGCTGGCGGATATCGAAGTCTGGCTCTCTGCTTCCTAGCTGGTCAAGATGTGAATTGCTGCTGTGCCCCAGACTCTGTGAATACACCTTCCCTACAACAATGGCCTGAAACCGAGTCAAAATAAGCCTTCCTTCCTCTGTCAGGTGCTTTGTCCCAGTTAGGAGAGCAGTCGGACAGCCTGGGGACAACCAGAGTCCTGGGATCCTGACAGGTCGTGTAGACAGCCTGAGTGAAGTTACAAAGGCGAACTGTATGTTGTGTTAACCACAATGCAAAGCTAACAGAGACTTGGATAAAGCTGGGCACAGGTGCTGAGACCCTGTGAGGGGTCACCAGCTTCACCAAGAAGATGGCACACAGACACACGCAGGAGGAGGGTGATGTCGAGGGACAAAGTAGCTTCAAGGGAACAAATGATGTTTCAAAGCCACAGCCACCTGTTAGACAAGTGCCTCCCACAACCACAACAGAGCTTCCAGCATAGAACAGCGTCCGCTCAGGCTGCGGAGATCTGAGAATCCCACCAGGGCATGTTCAGGCCTGCTTCCTACTGATTTTCTTGGAGGCTGTGTCTGGCCAGGCAATGCACTGCAGTGATGATAAAAACTGGTCAGGTAGGGCAGGGACCCCAAAGCAACAGTTCCAAGATCGTCCTTGCTGGAGACCAGGAACGCCAGAGGAGAGCTTTGGTTCCTTGTTATCGGCCTGTACCTCTGCCTGGAGACTACACATGAGCACACGATTGAAATGCTGGGGGCATCTGGACTGACCAGCCTCTCCCACTACCTGCACCTCACCCCAGATCTCTCTCTCTCTCTCTCTCTCTCTCTCTCTCTCCACACACACCTATGAATCAGAAAGCGCTAGCCTCCAAGCCAAGTTCACCAAGAGCCAAGAAAGGCTCCGCTGCTCTCAAAAACATCCTCGAATTCCCGTATCACTGAAGTGTTCACGAGCTCATCCCCAGAGCATCCAGGGAAACTTGGGTTTTCTTAGGTCCGGGGTCCCACTGGAGAGCCCATCCCAGACCATCCAGATGGGCCCAGGCAGGATGGCTGCAAAGTCCTTGAAAGACGGAGCCACAGAAATCCTGCTTGCTCAGTAGCACTTGCGCTTATCCTGACAACAGAGCCCTTCTGTTCTTCACCAGCGAAGCAGCAGCCGTGGTCATGAGCACAACAAGGTCCATGTCCATCGCCCAGTTTCGTGGGTTTCCAACTAGAAGACCTTCATCTCAATCTTATCCTGATTGGTTTACCTCACTAAATGAAATGGGACCCATCCACACTGTAGCTAGGGTCAGAATTTCCTTCCTCCAAAGTCGTATGTGTCCCTGTCCTGTACCTGGACTCCATCTAGGAGCCTGGTAGGAAGTGGAGAAGCCGAGGTCTGGTCCTCAAAGAGCTCCCAGGAAAAGGAAAAGCTTTGGGGTCCACATGGGAGGCCCAGATTTTGGCCACACACCTTCTTTGTCGGAGACGAGGATGGATTTGGTCTAACCCGTGGCCACGTTCCTGCTCAGGGGCTCGAGATGCACTCAACAGAAGACCTCACCACAGAGACCCAGGCAGATTCTTGCCAAAGGTAGAATCTAAGTGAACCCCAAACCTTATCTATGGGAAATGATGCGAGTAGAGAAATAGATCAAAGGGTGTGCCTCTAAGGGGCCAGGAGACGTCTCCATGCTCCACTGGCCTTCAGAGCTTTGCAGGCCACTATGCACAAGAATCCTCCCAGAAAGCCTCAGAAACCACCTCACTCGGGGATCTACCAGCGGTGGGATTCTATCTCCAATGAGCCCTTTCTTCAGGGGCAGGGGGATCCTGGCGCTAGGAGTGGCGCAGGACCGCACTGCTCACAAGGAGGGCCAGTATGACCACTGTTCCAAGCAGCTTCTGCCCACCTGCAAAGACGTGCAAGCTGTGACTACCAAAGCCAGGTGTGGGCCGAGCTGAAATAAACCCACCATGAAAAAGTGGTTTTGAGACAACTGGAAACCTTATTTGGAAGTCATGCTGATCTTGTCAGATATGACCAGGATGGCCGTGTGGCTCTGGAAGAAGGCCTGAGGCAGCACCAAGTCCAGGTTTAATCTGAAATGCTGTTGGGGTGGGGGGGTGGGGGGTTAGGAAATAGGCAGCTGCTGACTGGGCTGTGCACACCATGATTGCATGAGACCAGGTTTTGGGGTTGGCCCTGTGAGACTGAGATTGGGATTACAGCATGCAAGACACAAGCAACAGGCCTCTGATGGCATCTCACTTAGGTGTCTTTATGTTGGGCCTTTGAGTAGGGAAATAGAACCAAAAGGAAATGACAGACAAGGAGGTAGACAGACAGAAGATGGAGAGAGATAATAGATAATAGAAGCTAGATGACAGGTAGATAGATGACAGTAGACAGAGAGGTGATAGTTGGATAGATAGATTAGAGAGATGATTATTGGAAGATAGACAATAGATAGATGGTAGATGATACTTACAGAGAAGACTTATTATGGGAATTAGCCCTCACTATTTTGGAAGCTTCCTCACCTACCACCTGCAGCCTGGAGGTCCAGGTGTATCTATTACTTTTCTTGTTGCAGTGACAAATACCTGCCAAAAGCAACTTAAGGAAGAAAGAACTTATTCTGGCTCACAGTCAGAGGACGGGCTGTTGTGGCTAGGAAGGTGTGGCATGGAGGCATCTGGTCACGGTCACGTCGTCCTCAGTCAGGAAGCTGAGGGAGACGAATGTCGGTGCTTCAGCAGCTCCATCCAAGACCTCAGCCATACACTTTCCCACCCACATTAATTAACATAATCTAGAAAAATCCCTCACAGACCAGCCCCCACCCAGGTTTGTTTCCAAGGTGATTTTAAGCCTGTCAAGTTGATAATCAAATTTAATCATCTTGAGGGCATGGGAGACAGCTCAGCGGTTAGAGCACTGGCTGTTCTTCCAGGATCTGGGTTTGGTGCCCAGCACACACGTGGCAGCTAACAACTACCCACAACTCAAGTTCCAGGGCATTCAAGGCCCCCCCTTCTGGCCTCTGAGGGGCATTGCATGCACCTGGTGCATTTACATACATCCACATAAAGATAATAAATATGTTTTTTTAATCAATCATCCTAACTATCACAGCAGGAAAGATTGTGGTACAATTCAGTTCAAGTCCAAGGTCTGAGGAGCAGGAGCAGAGCGGGTGCTTGAGGGCAGATGAGGACAGAGGAAGCAGGTGAACGCTCCAGTCCTTGGCCTTTCGATTTGCATACTGTGTGTTGGGAGCCCTACCCAGGTGGATGAGGCAAGCTTCGCTAACCGGTCTGTCAGTTCATGCTGCCCTCCCCTGAAAGCACCCTCGAGGCTGGAAGACATACTTCACCAACCATCTAGCTAGCTGGACATCCCCTGGGGCAGTCACATAAGTTGACCACCACATCCTTGGGGTCACCTTCTCTTTCAAGTTGCTGAAAAAGACTCTCTGCATGTGGGTGAACAAAGCAATGGTCTACTGCTAGGCACTCGGGGTGTCTCAGCCAGGTTATTGTAAATGATGCCGTTGTAACTATTCTGCACTCACATCTCTGCAAGAAGATTCCTGTAACTTCCCAATGTTCAACGGCTCCATTGAATAATCAGATCACAGCTGGATGAGAGCTCCACGCCTTCCTCACCCTCAGTACAAAAGCATAGAAGTGGGCACAAAATGAACAACTGTAACATTTATACATGAATTTCTCTAGACTGACTTAGAGGAGCACAGGGAATCTCCATATATGGAAAAAGATGAGATCCTCCTCTGTCAGATGGAAAAAAAGACCAAGCCCTTGTCACAGCGCTGGCTGCTCTTCTGCTTTGGTGTCTCTCTGGTGACAGTGCTGGCTGTTGGGGTGGTCAGCTGTCTCTGACACCCCCCAGGCACTGTGTAGGCTATGGGAATCAATGAGATACTCATCTCTAACTTAAACACCTCAAAAACCAAGGAGGGGAGCCACCAGGGCCTAGCTATGATGAAGGGTCCTTCCCTGCTCCTGGTTAGCCCATCAAAATGTACACGTCAATGAGTTTAGGCACAGAAATTCCACTGGGCACTGTCTCATTCACAGTTCTGTACAGGGGGTGGCACAGGGAAGGGTTCAGAAACCCACTCTGGGAGGACGAGTGAATGATACCTTTTCAGTTTCTTTCATCTAGAGCCTCCGGCAAGGCCTGGACAGCGGGTGCTCACTCGGTCCCCAATCAAGGACACAAATCTGGTTTGATCCCTCAACCCCACTTCTCTCTGGCCTCTGACCAGGGTCTCCTGATATCTCACCTAGCCAGAAAGAAACTTGCAGAACCCCAAGGTCACAGCACCTTTCCTTCCCAGCATCCAGACCCCCAACTCCTGACATTCTAGGATGGAGCCCTCTTAAAGCTTAGAACTCGAAGCCAAGTATGGTGGCACGTGCCTTTAATCCCAGCACTCAGGAGTCAAAGGCAGGCCAGCCTGGTCTACATAGCAAGTTCCAGGCCAGCTGGGCTACAAGGAAATCACCGGAGTGCAACAGCTTGGTCCTGCTCCGAGTCTGCCAGCACCCCACCCCTGGTCTGAGGCAGGCACGGCCTTTGCCTGCTGCTGTCCAGCCCGCATCTCCCTCACAGGCTTCTCATTCCTCTAGGTGTCCACGTTCCACTGCAAATGGAGACAAAAGCAATCCTAACTCAGCTAAATGTCACTTAAGCCTCACGGGCCAGAAGAACCAACTCTGTCATCCCTAGAGGAGGTGGGAACCTGACCTCCAGTGCTCAAGGTCACCCTGTTCTTGGAGCACAGAGGAAGCTGGCCTCCACCCCACTTCCATGCCATCCTCTCTTGGTGTCCCTGGATGTAGACAGCCTGTGTCAGCTCTTTTCCAGGGCTCGTTGCAAACGCCGCAGACTCCTCCGGGTGTTCTGAGAACCCACGGAAGTGTATTGGAGAAACAATCTCCAGCGGCCATTTGCGTTAGTCAGTTCTCCATCACTGACAAAACACCTGAATGAAACAGTACAGAGGAGGAAAGGGCTGTTTGGGCTCACAGTTCCTTAGGTTTCAGCCCGTGACCACTTACTCTGTGTTTGGAGGCCTGTGGGGAGGCAGAGCATCATCCTCACGGCTGATAGAGGAGAGTGAAGAAGGGGATGAATGGATTTCCTTCAAGGAGCTGGAGAGGAGACAGAGGACCTCAGTTTGCTTCCCAGCACCCACACAGTGGCTCACAACCGTTTCTAACTCCAGTTCCATAGGATCTGATGCTCCATTCTGGCTTCTGTGAGCATTGCACAACATGGGGGCACTTACATACATGTAGGCAATACACTCATACACATAAAATAAACATAACTAATAATTATAATAAATATTTAGAAACAGCCGGACATGGTGATGCATGCCTTTAATCCCAGCACTCGGGAGGCAGAGACAGGTGGATCTCTATGAGCTCTGCCTCTTCCTCCTGAGCTCTGGGATTAAAGGCAAGCGCCAGGATGCCCCCACTACTGTATCTCTTCTTAAACCTCAACCACCATTAAGTCTTTCCTTAAGCCGCCTCTGTCAGGCATCTTGTCACAGTGTCACAGATGGCTGCTTAGGTTTCTGTGCCTGCTGACTCGGCGTCTAGTTCCTCTTGCCCTTAGCCAATTAGCGGGTGACCTCATGGTGGGGAAAAGAGCGACGCATCACTGTCACCACCAGTCCTAGACAGCTTCAAGCAGACCAAGATGGCGGCATGGTGGAGCTGGGCTTCCATGGACCTTGGGGAGGCCTGTGAGGTGGGAGAGGAGCAGCCAGCTCCCGCTGCCGGGATGCACAAGTGAGAATCATCTGGGAGGGGAGTCTCGACAAGGAATTGTCTAGCTGGCATGTGGTGATCCTGTGAGGGGTTTTAATTGGCTTAGCTAAGGTGAGAAGCTCACCCTGAATGTGGCCGCACCATTTCATTGACTGAACAGAAAGGAGTGGGCGGAGCACAGCGTGCACCGGTGCACCGCTCCCTGCTCCTAGCTGGGGATGCCATGGGACTGACTCCCTCAAGTTCCTGCCTCTTCAACTTCCCTTCCATGATGGACTGCAACCTGGAACTGTGACTAAAATAAATGATACCTCCCCTAAGTTGTTTTCCTCAGGATATTTTGTCATAACAACCAGAAAATAAATTAAGGCAGAGAGTCAGATAGACACCTGGCTATCTAGACAGAGCACTGACTGCCTGGGACTCAGGCAAGGAAGACCAGTGAGTGGCGTGCACTAGCAGCCCGGAGAGAGCGACTGTCCATGGACATGCCCAGGAGATGCCCATTGGCCCCTGGCCTGCCCCTGAAGGAAGCAGGGTTCAACACTAGAATCATGCCTTGCATAGCCCCCAGACCCTCTGGGCTCCTACTAACGCCCCTCCAACCAAGGAGCCAGCATACTCAGACTTGGGAGGGGCCGGTCGGGTGTGCCGGGAGGAATCTGCCCTGGATCCCAGGGAGAAGGCGCCTTCTCTCCTCAGCCTCTCACAGGGGATATGCCACCATGAGATGGTTCCCAGAACCAGCTATGCAGCTGCCTAGTACAGGGACAGAAGCCACCTGCCCACGGTCACAGGGTGGGCAGTCCTGGGGGGGGGGCTGAGGAGAGGATGACCCAGAAGCCACCACTATGAACAGGAGGCCAAGACAGCTTGGGTAGACAAAGAAAGCCACACCACCATCCTCTGCTTCAAAGAAAGCCATGGGGCAGGAGAGGGTGACCTAGGGCTGGGATGTGAGGACAACCCAAGTCCCCCATATTTGTTCCCTGCCCCACATCCTGGAAAGGAGCCTCTTAGGAAAAGCAGGGATTTGTTAAGCAGTGATGCGCCTCCCACTGCTTCAGAGCAGGAGTCTCTCGCCCTCTAGTGGCCAGAACCGCACTGCACCGCCCACTGCCTCAGAGCAGGAGCTTCGTGCCTCACACCCTCTAGTGGCCCGCACTGACCTGGAAGGACAGTTCTTTCAAAACCTAACCCAAGTACAACAGAAGTCTGTTAAGTTTGCAAATTCTCCAAATGATGGCTGCCTTATAAATACACTCCCACCGCTTACAAGATAGCACATCTGAAACGAGCTTCCAACAGCACCAAGCTGAAATGACGGCAAGATGTGGAGGGCAACAAATGACAAAAGCACACTGCGTTTGAGCAGCAATTCCCCTTCTCCCTCTAGAAAGCCATCCTGCAGATACATGGTGCATGGTAACTTGACAGGAGTCTGCTTGTTGCAGCCGCTTGTGTTAGCAGAGAGCTCACGTGATCTGCATACACGTCAGAAGAGACAGGTGCACCAGCTTCAGCTCCCTGGAATAGTCTGCCATGGATTAAAGACAACAGGAACATGGAGACACGCCATGTTCACAACAGCACCATCCACAAGCCCAAAAGTTAGAATTTTCTTTGTCCGAATGCCCATTTGGAATGAACAGATAAGCTAGGGGTGTTTCGTATGAGTGGTGGAATGTTCTCAAGCTTTAGAAAGACTCTAACACTGCTCCATGAAGACATTGTGATCAGTGAAGCAAGCCACATTGCCAAAAAAAAAAAAAACAAAGCGTGTGGGGGATGAGTTTCTAGACTCACCCACTCCCCTCTTCTGACCTCCAGCTTGAGACATGGGTGCCACCAAAACTCTTACCTGGCAGGGACCGTACAGTCATACACCAAAAAATAAATAAATAAATAAATAAAATAAGATAAATAAATAAATAAATATAAATAACTAATAAAGCTAAACACTATTGGGGCTGGAGAGATGCCTAGCACGTTAAGAGCATTGACTGCTCTGCAGAGGACCCAGCGTTCAATCCCCATCACCCCATGGCAGCAGAGAACCTGTCTTTAAACTCTAGTTCCAGGGAATCCGGACACCCTCTTCTGACCTCTGAGGCTTTGCAAAACACAGGTGAACCCTAACTACATCAGGACAGTCCATTCATACACATAAAAAATAAAGTATCTTTAATAAAAAATTTCATGGCCAGGTGTGGTGGCGCACACCTTTATCTAGCACTTGGGAGGCCAGGAGGCGGCGGATCTTTGTGAGTCAACAAGCCCGCCTGGTCTACAGAGTGAGTTCCGGACGCTGGGGCTACCGGGAGACCCGTTCAAAAGACAAAAAAAATTAATTAATTAATTAATTAATTAAAAAAATATTCAAATGTCTAACCACTACCACACCTTTGATCCAACCGTCAAAAAGCAGAGGCACATGGCTCTCTGTGAGTTCGAGGTCGACTACAGTGGGTTCTAGGTTAGTCATGGCTACATAGTGAGACCTGTCTTAAAAATCTGGTTAATGGGCTGGAAGATGGGCCTCCTCGCGGTTAAAGAGCGCCTCCTGCTCCCCCGCTCTTGCAGCGGAACTCCGGGGTTCGACCACCAGCACCCACATGGCGACCGAGAACCGTTCTGAACTTCAATTCCAGGAGAAACTCCATTTCCAGGGTAATCCGAGACACTCTTCTGACCTACGCGGCATTGCACGACACGGGTGCAAAACCCGCATTGCGGACAGTTACATTGATACCCCCCCAAAAACATTTTTTTTTACCAGGAAATACATAACAATTTTATAAAAAAATAAATGGTTAATACTGTGAATTATTTGTTGTGTATATTCACCACAAAAATGTGAGAGTGTTGTGCTGTGACAGGGAAACCTTCCAAGTCACTACAAAGGTAGATACCTGTGTTCGTGGGAAGCTAGCATATATGCCTGGGGTGGGAACACTGATGGTCAGTCTGGCAGGTCTAGAATCACTGAGGAGATAAACCTCTGGGCATGCCTGTGAGGGATTATCTAGATTGGGGTAACTGAGGTGGGAAGACCCACTCTACCTGGCCAATCAAAAGGAGAATGTGAGTTGAGCACCAGCATTCATTGTTTTCTGATTCCTGACTCTGGGTGTATGGGAATGATTTTTAACTCCCCTGTACTCAAAAAGCTGATCTTAACTCTTGAGTTCATGTAACACTATCTCAGCTTGCTTATAATGTAAACCAAGCTTAATGGCCTTGGGTTCCTCTTGTGATCTAGACATATAGCTTTAATCCGTTCCTTGCCTTTGATCCAGAACAATGTGTGTGTGTGTGTGCAATGTGTGTGCATGTTCATGCATGTGTATGTGTACCTGTGTGCATGTGTATGCTGGGCATAAGAAGTGCTGCAAACAGTGGACATTCATTGAAATCATCAGATTATCCATTTGTGTTGCCAATAACAGGTGGGATTAGACTGATAACATCTGATTGTTCTTGTGTGCCATGTTCTAGACCAGCTGGGGTCAGAAAGGTAGAACTCTAATAAGTGTCCACTTTTTCTTCCCCATTTCATGCAGGATGTACAGCTTCAATAAGGAAAGAAGAAGGCCCTTGTTCCAGAGCAGCACAGTTCTGGGAGAAATCTGAAGGAACAGGTTCTCCAAGCAGTTCAGGTCCGCTCTGGATTAATAGGTGTTTCTATTCAGCCATATTTGGCATTGCACTGTCACAGGATGCAGTGTGATCAGCTGCCTCACCCCCTGTGGTGGTTTGATGAGAATGTCCCCTATAGGCTTCAAGTATTCAGACATTTTGTTCCAGTGCTGTTTTGGGAGATCTTAGAAGGTGTGGCCATGCTGGAGGAAGTACGTCACTGGGGGCAGGCTTAGAGACTTTAACAAGTCTTGCTAGTCTCCAGTTGCTCTCTCTCAGCTTCCTGTGCTCATTTGAAGATGTGAACCTCAGCTTTCTGCTCCAGTTCCTGTCACCATGCCTCCCGCCACAATGGACTCTAATTCCCTGGAACCGTCAATAGTAAACTCAAACTCTTCCTTTTATAAGTTCCCTTGGTCATGGTGGTTTATCACGGCAACAGAAAAGTGGCCAATACACCTCCCCTTTGGCTACAACTTGCAAAAGTGTGAGCCAGAATAAACTCTTCCTTCTTTAAGCGGCTTTTGTCAGGTATGTTGTCTTAACAATGAGGTAAATAACTACTACAATGCCTGAACAGAAAATAGAAGTAGTTGTTGTAACTGCATAAAATGTCTCTGAGACTCACAAGAAACTGGGGAACATTGCTGCCCTTGCTGCAGGCTGGGGGCAGGGGGAGGATATAGAGCTAGCAGAGACTGAACTTTTAAATCTTTTTACTTGTATGTATTGTGTGTGTATGTATGTGCATACACATGCCACAGACTACTGTGAAGGTCAGAGGACAATTTCTGGGATTGGTTCACTCCTTCCACCGTGAAATCCAGAGATCAAACTCAGAGGTCATCAGACTTACACAGCAAATGCCTTTACCCACTGAGTCATCTCATTATCCCTGGCTGGGTCAGCTTCCATACCTGCAATAGTCTAGACAGATGTCTCACAGTACCTCCTGTCCAAGTCCCTGAGGATTCGTCACTTTCTTTTTTTTTTTTTGGTCTTTTCGAGACAGGGTCTCCCTGTAACCCCAGCTGTCCTGGAACTTGCTCTGTAGACCAGGCTGGCCTCGAACTCACAAAGATCCACCTGCCTCTGCCTCCCAAGTGCTAGGATTAAAGGCATGCACCACCACGCCCGGCAGGATTCATCGCTTTCTTCCCCACATCTAGTGCAGAGGACAAAACACCTTCATTCTGAACTTAGTGGCCAGGGCTAATACATATTAAAACTTGGTGCCTAGGTATGCAGTCTGTCAATAAATTTGTGCTGGATTGGACTGTTTTCCTACTGAGTTGGGTCCACAGGATGTAGCAGGGAGTGGCCAGGAGCAGGAGCAACCTCAAAGCAGCCACACCACCAAAAACTCTCACTCAACAAGAATAATGACCTCCCAATAGCTGTGGAGCTAGAGACTTTGACTCTTCTGTTTTAAACTGGGAGCAATGAAGATCCACGTACCACCCATAAAGTAACGAATGAAATAAGGGGCTGGAGAGATGGTCAGCAGTTAAGAGCACTGGCTGCTCTTACAGGGGATCTGGGTCTGGTTAGCAGAACCCACATGGCTGCTAACAACCATCCATAACTCCAGTTCCAGGGGATCAGATGCCCTCTTCTGGGGCACTTACATGCAAACAAGACATACACATAAATCAAATGCAAAGAATAAAGCCATTTATGGAAATCTATAATGTAGTTATTTGTATGTGCTGACCACCATTGATCCATATGATAAAGGTGAAGCACACGGGCTCCAAGTGCACACCTGGTGTGGCATGAATGTTTGTGTCCTCAAAGCTCACACACTAAAACAAAACTGCCAGTAGAATGATATTAAGAGGTGAGGACTTTGGGGAGTGATTAGGTCACGAGTGTGGGCCTTCCTGATAGGATTAATGGCCTTTTACAAAATGGGTGACCTTGCTTCCTGCCTCCCTCCCAGACCCCATGCAATCAATGATACAAGGAGAAGGTAGCTATCAGCAAACCAGGAAGATAGACCTCACCATCAAGGGATCTGTCAGTACCTTGACCTGAGACTTGTGACTTGCTGACCTGGGAGAAGTGAAATGTGTGTCTGTTCTTCAAGCTGCACAACAATGATACTTGTTACTACATGCACAGACTAAGACAAGACTGTAGAAATGGAACCCCTCCTGCCATGGCAAGGATTGCACTGCATAATCTGACCAATTGCAAATGCTTATAAAATAAAACAAACAGCTTTTAGACAAGGTAGACCATTTGTCTAGATCGAGTGAGGCCCTAGATCCATTCCTAGCAAGAAAATAACAGATCCCATGCTGCTGGGAGCCGTCTGGAGGTTGGCAGCGCACAGCTCAGAAAACTCGTGGAGCCATCATGTCACACAAACAGATTTACTATTCAGACAAATATGACGACGAGGAGTTCAAGTACCGGCATGTCATGGTGCCCAAGGACATAGCCAAACTGGTCCCTAAAACCCATCTGATGTCTGAATCTAAATGGAGAAACCTTGGTGTTCAGCAGAGTCAGGGATGGGTCCATTATATGATCCATGAACCAGAACCTCCCATCTTGTTCCAGAGGCCACTACCCAAGAAGCCAAAGAAATGAAGCTGACTTGCTGGGCGTGGTGGCACACACCTTTAATCCTAGCACTTGGGAGGCAGAGGCAGGCAGATCATTGTGAGTTCAAGGCCAGCCTGGTCTACAGAGTGAGTTCCAGGACAGCTGGGGTTACAGGGAGACCCTGTCTCGAAAAGGCCAAAAAAAAAAGAAAAAAGAAATGAAGCTGATGAACCACTTTTCAACCTCAAGCTTTACACAGCTGTCCTTATTCTCTAACATCTTTCTGATAGCATGATTTGTTGCTTTCTTATTTCCCACTTTATATTTAAAGGATGTTCAATACACTGTTTGAATGTGCTGCTTTGCTTCTTGAGTAGAGCCAACACCACACCACTGTCAGATGGGTGCTCTGTGGGCCACAGCCTCATCTGAGTGTGACCTGGAAGCCTGTATCCAGCAAACCACATGTGCCATATTGAGGAAGCATCTGAGAAAATCAGACTGTGGCTGTTATAGGGATTGTGTAAAATTGCTGTTTTGCCTTTGTGGATTTATGTTCAATGTATTGGAAACTTTCCATTTTATTTGACGAATGTATCCCATGTTACAAGCCTTGATTAAAGAGTAAGTTTTTATAATGTAAAAAAAAAAAAAAAGAAAAGAAAATAACAGATCTCCCTGGGACACATGGTACTGACCCTGGGTGATTACCTCTAAGGACTGTGGCTATAAAGGCCCTTTAGACTCTAAGGCTCCATAGGCAAAGCAGAGAAAACAAGAACCTTCTTTCTTGTTCTTGAACCTCACTGGGCAGGGAGGTTTCACAGCTGTGGGGCTGTTCACACTGTGGTTAGACAGGCTGAAAGGGCACATGTACGCAGACAATACACTCATACACATAAAATAAAAAGAAAAAGTAAAGCTGGGCCTGGTGGCACATGCCTTTAATCCCAGCACTCAGGAAAGGCAGGAGTTCAAACCAGCCCGGTCTACATAGTGAGTTTCAGGCCAGCTGGGGCTACAGGAAAACCCTGCTTCAAAAACCAAAATAATAATAATATAAAATTTTCTTAGCTCCAGGGCTGGAGAGATGGCTCAGTAGTTAAGAGCACCGACTGCTCTACCAGAGGACCTGGGTTCGATTCCCAGCACCCACATGGTGGGTAAGAACTGTCTTTTTTTTTTTTTTTGAACATGTATGAATGTACTGTCTGCATGTAGGTTGGTGCACCCATGTCATGCAATGCCAAGGAGGTCAGAAGAGGGTGTCAGATTCCCCTGGAACTGGAGTTAAAGAAGGTTCTCAGCCACCATGTGGGTGCTGGGGATCGAACCCGGGTCCTTTGCAAGAGGAGTCGGTGTTCTTAACCACTAGGCCATCTCTCCAGCCCAAGTAAGAACCGTCTTTAAGCTGGACATGGTGGCGCATGCCTTTAATCCTAGCACTCGGGAGGCAGAGGCAGGTGGATCTCTGTGACTTCAAGGCCAGCTGAGGCCATAGGGAGACCCTGTCTCAAAAATAAATAAATAAATAAATAAATTTATAAATAAATAAATAAATTTAATTTTTTTAAAATTCTCTCTCTCTCTCTCTCTCTCTCTCTCTCTCTCTCTCTCTGTCTCTCTCTCTTAAAAAAATTCTTGGGCTGGAGAGATAGCCTAGCGGTTAAGAGTGCCAACTGCTCTTACAGAGGACCTGGGTTTGATCCCCAGCACTCACATGGCGGCTGAGAGCCGTCTTTAACTCCAGTTCCAGGAGAGTCTGACACCCTCTTCTGACCTCCACAGCATTGCACGACACGGGTGCACGGACCTACATGCAGACAGTACACTCATACACATATGAAAAATAAATAAAAATTTAAAAAAAGAAGTAAATAATAAAATCATTTTCAGAGTAGTCAATGTCAAGTCCCAGGACATTTTCTGCTTTTATTTATTTGAGGTATTTTTGAGCTAGGGTTTTCAGTATGTCTCCCTGGCTGGCCTAGAACTCACTATATAGACTAGACTAGTCTCAAATCAGTGTCTACTTGCCTCTGCTTCTTAAGTGCTGAAATCACAGGCATCCACCACTATGCCTGGCTATTTGTTTTTTGAGACAAGAGTAGCCCAGGCTGACCTGGAACTTGTGGCAATCCTCCTGCCTCAGACTTCAGAGTGTTAGGTATTAGATGACAGATGCTGTTCCTGGGTGTGTGAAGCCACACCTTATGCTCTATCACCTGCCCTAAGTTGCTGAATGCCTGGCATGAAATAGCTCCAAGGTAGAGAGGTCAACAGAATGTGTTTCATAAACTTCCCTTTACATCCTACCTAGCACCTTCACTAATCTGCCATACTCAGAGACCCCACCCCTCTAAAGTCTATAAAAAGTAAGGAATTTTCCCTATTCTGTGGGTTCCTGCTGGATCTCCTGTCCCAGCTTCCCCACCTGTTAGTGGCTGGCAGATCTAAAGGATATTTCACCTGAAATCGATCTCTACTAATCCTGGAAATAATCTTTGCTTTTAAAACACTAGGATAGAGCTGGGCGTGATGGTGCACGCCTTTAATCCTAGCACTTGGAAGGCAGAGCCAGGTGGATCTCTGTGAGTTCAAGGCCATCCTAGTCTACATAGTGAGTTCCAGGCCAGCTGGGGCCATAGGGAGAGTCTGTCTCAAAAAGACCAGGAAAACACACACACACACACACACACACACACACACACACACACACACGCACACACACACACAGAGAGATAATGGAACATGAGCCACCACATCCAGCAAGTTACAGGACATTTTCTGATTTTATTAATTGGTTTGATTTTTTTTTTTTTTTGGTCTTTTCCAGACAGGGTCTCCCTGTAGTTCCAGCTGTCCTGGAACTCACTCTGTAGACCAGGGTGGCCTTGAACTCACAAAGATCCGCCTGCCTCTGTCTCCCTAGTGCTAGGATTAAAGGCATGCACCACCACGCCTGGCTTTTTTTTTTCTGAGACAGAGTCTCCCCATGTAGCCCAGGCTCACTTTCAACTTGTGGCAATCCTCCTGCCTCAGCCTCGTTGACCTGGAGCTTGATACTTAAAGGCTGGCCTCAAACCCACAGAGATCTGCCTGCTTCTGCCTCGCAAGTACTGGGATTAAAGGTGTATGCCATCACAACCAGCCTTTGAACACTTTTCAAGGTTTTTCCAGCCATTTGAAATTCTGTTGCTTTAAAAAGAATTTTTTTTTTTTACAATTTATTGTGTGTGTAGAAGTCAGAGGGCAACTCTCAAGAGTCAGTTCTCTGACTTTTGTCATGTGGGTCTTAGGGATTGAACTCATGGCAGCAGGCTTAGTGGCAATTACCTTTACCCATGGAGCCACCTTACCAGCCCCCATTAGTAATTTGGTTTAGTTCCACAGCCCAATTTTAAATGAATAGCTTGTTTTCTTCCAGTTCAGGTTAAAATTATTAAAATATGTATTCAAATTTACGGCTGGAGCAGTTCGTGCTGGGAGTTGGTGGTGTGGCACTGGGCTCTAAGGAACTGACAGCGTTGGTGTGGACAGTCATCCAGTTGACTGTGGTGTGCAGGGCCTGCCATGGAGTCAGAGCACATGCTGGAGGGACAGAGTCAGGTTGCAGAAAACCCTCACTCTGAGTACAGTCTCACAGACAACGTGGAGAGGATAGTGGAAAATGAGAAGATCAATGCAGAAAATTCATCAAAACAGAAGGTGGATCTAGGGGCTGGAGAGATGGTCTAGCTGTTAAGAGCGCCGACCGCTCTTGCAGAGGACCCGGGTTCGATCCCCAGCACCCACATGGCGGCCGAGGGCCGTCTGGAACTCCAATTCCAGTTCCAGGGGAGTCCGACACGCACGGGCGCACAAACTTGCATGCAGACGGTACATTCATACACATACTGAAATAAATAAAATTAAAAAAAAAAAAAAAAGAAGGTAGATCTACAATCATTGCCAACTTGTGCCTACCTGGATCAGACAGTTGTGCCCATCTTGTTACAGGGACTTGCTGTCCTTGCAAAAGAAAGACCACCAAATCCCATTGAATTTCTAGCATCTTATCTTTTAAAAAACAAGGCACAGTTTGAAGATCGAAACTGATTTCTTGGGAAGAAAAGAAAAATTTGGTTGCCACTGTAGGTTTACATGATTATGAGGCAGCTTAAACAGAACTTATTTCTGGAGTTGCAGAAGAGACTATATTTACTTTATTTGATTTACTCACCACATTTATTTAATGAGCATCATCTGTGCAATTTTTCTGATTGTCTTTTACTTTGTTTTTAAAAACAGCCTTCAAATAAACTGTAAACACACACACACACACACACACACACATACACACACACACAAAATATGTATTCAGCCAGGCGTAGTGGCGCACGCCTTTAATCATAGCACTCATTTTCAGAGGCAGAGGCAGGTGGATCTTTGTGAGTTCAAGGCCAGCCTGGTCTACAAAGTGAGTTCCAGGACAGCCAGAGCTACAGGGAGACCCTGTCTCAAAAAGATAAAATAAAATAAAATAAAAATAAAATATATATTCATTTATTTGTGTGAGAGAGAGAAAGAGAGAGAGTCTAGACAGGGACTGCTCTTGGGTTTGGGTTTCCTTTTGGGGTGATGAAAATGTCATGGAATTCATGGTGGCTCATGTCTGTAATGCTAGCACTCAGCTTGAGAGGGAGGAGTAAAAGAAAAACTGAAAGCTGGAAGCCCCCAGGACCTGTATCAGTGGTTTACTTTCTAGACTTGACTTTTGCAAATGCCCTGCAGTTTATTTCCCTGCCTCGAGGAGGCGCTGCAGTTTATTTTCCTTTTTTATTTATTTATTTATACATATATTTTTTATCAAATCTAGACCCGTGTCCCCCCCATCTCCCCACCCCTCCAGAGCTCATGCATTCTGCCAAACATGCTATTCATCTCTTTCTCAGTCTTTCTCAATATTCTCCATGGGGAAGTTGAGCAGAAGTTCACTGTTTCAGTCAGTTCTTTGATGAAGTCCTTTCTGTTGTTGTTTCCAAGATGCATCGCTCCCAACTGCTTTGGACAAAAGCTCCAGGGGTCATGCACAGGAAATACTTACAACTGGATAACTGGCACTAGCATCCACAGATGAGGGATACCATTCTTCGTTTGTTTTTCTGGGACTGTGTTACTTCACTCAACATGATGTCCTCTAGCTCAAGGAAGTTGACTGTTTTGAGCAGAAGTTCACTGTTTCAGTCAGTTCTTTGATGCAGTCCTTTCTGTTGTTGTTGTTGTTGCTGTTGTTGTTTCCAATATGCATCACTCCCAACTGCTTTGGACAAAAGCTCAAGGGGCCATGCACAGGAAATACTTACAACTGGGTAATTGGCACTAGCATCCACAGATGAGGGATACCATTCTTCGTTTGTTTTTCTGGGACTGTGTTACTTCACTCAGCATGATGTCCTCTAGCTCCAGCCATTTTCCTGCAAAGCTCATGATGTCGTCTTTCTTTACTGCTGCATAGAACTCCATTGTGTAGATGTACCACATTTTCTCTATCCACTCATCAGTTGAGGGGCATTTGGGTTGGTTCCAGCTCCTTGCTATTGTGAAGAGAGCTGAAAAAAAACCATCGGCCATGTCAGATTTCTGCGGTGGGGTAGTCCTTGGGCTCATGTGCCCTAGGAGTTGTAATGGCTGGGTCGTGGTGGGCAAAGTATCATTCCAAGTCTTCCAAGGGTCCCCCACACTGCGTCGCACATAGTGGTTGTACCGAGTTTACATTCCCACCAGCAGTGAGTGGTTCCCCTTTCAACCACCACAACTCTCCAGCTCGGTATATTGTTTCCTTGACCCTAGCCAGTCTTATCGGAGTAAAAGATGACATCTTAAAGTGCTTTTGATTTGCATTTCTTAATATTAGAGATGTTGAACACTCTTTAAGTGTTTATTCCTTTTTTCTCTTTTTTGGTATTTTTGAGACAAGGGTTCCCTGAGCCCCAGCTGTCCTGGTCGACTCGCAGACTCACGGCTGGCCTTGAACTCACAAAGATCCACCTCCCTCTGCTCCTGAGTGCTAGGAATTAAAAGGCGTGCGCACCACCCGTCACACCCCGCTTAAGGAGTCACTCCACCATCTCTAACTCCTCACTTGTGAAGTTCTGTTCAGCTCTTTGCTCCATCTATTGAGTGGCAGTCATTGTTTTCTTTCTTCTTGTGTTTTTTGAGTAGTTTATATTTCTGGAGATCAATGCTTTTGTAGTGCTTTCTCTGTGAAGGTTTCCTCCCATTTTTCTGTGGGATTTCTCTTCAACTTCTTGATTGTTTCTTTTTGAATGTACAGAAGCTTTTGAGTTCTAATGAGGTCCCATTTGTCATTGCCTACCTTAATTCTTGCTCAGCTCCTCCTCTGCATGCATGGAGTCTAGAAGTCTTTTCCTACGCCTATGGACTATGTAGTCTCCTGCATAACTTTTTTTCTAATCGTCTTCAGAAGCGGGGTTTACGGTTGGGGGCTTTGATCCATCTGGAGCTGACCTTTTGTTTTTTTCTTGTTTTGTTTGTCCATTGTTTGTTTTTTGTCTTTTTGAGAGCAGGCGTCTCCCTGTAGCCCGCAGCTGGTCCCTGGAAACTCAATCCTGGTAGACCGAGGCGGCCTTGAACTCAACAAAGATCGCCTGCCTCTGACTCCCGAAGTGCACTGGATTAAAGGCGTGCGCCAGCCACCACGCAAATTGGGTTGAATCTTTTGTGTCAGGGCGAGAGAGATTGGGGTTTAATTTCATTCTCTACAAGTGGTGATTCCAGTTTTGCCTAAGCCACTTGCTGAAGATGCTGTCTTTGGTTCCATTGGGTCTTCTTGGTCCCCTTGTCGAATATGATAATGGCTTCGAAAATTATATGTGCTCGGCTTTGGATTTTCAGTTTTGTTAAATTGGTCAACAAGTCTGTTTATTGTGGCAGGTAACCACAAGGCTGTTGTCTTTATGAATATAGCTTTGTATTATAGTTTGAAGTCTGTTATACAGATCCCCCCTGTGTAAGCTCTTTTTGCTCAGGGTTGGTTGTCTGCTAATCTTCACGGTCAGGTAGTTGTTGTTTTTTCCAATCGAAGATTAACGCACGTTTCTATTTCCAGCCTGTGAAGAAAAACTGCCTGGGATGATTTTGATTGGCAATTGCATTGATCTTAGACAGAGTTTTGAGGTACGTGGATCATTATTTAACATGTTAATTTTCCCCTAATCCACATCAGAGCATGTGAGGTTTTTTCATCTTCTGAATGTTTCTTCAATTTCCTTCTTCAAATGTTTAAAATTTTTTGTGGGTTGTAATGAGTTTTGGTGTCTTTGGTTAGGTTTTGTTCCTAGGTACTTTATAGTTTTTGAGGAATATTGTGAAGTGGGAAGGCTCTTTGGAATCTTTCTCCAGTTGGCTTTGTTCTTGGTGTAACAGATAGGGCCATTGACTTTTTTTTAGGTTAATTTTCTAACCCGCTACTTTACTGAAGCTGTAATAGCGTCTTATTTCCCTGCCTCGAGGAGGCGCTGCAGTTTATTTCCCTGCCTCGAGGAGGCGCTGCAGTTCATTTCGCTGCGCTTCGGGAGGCGCTCGCAGTTTATTACCCGTACTGCCTCGAGGAGGTCGCGTGCCAAGTTCTATTGAGCCCTGCCTTGGAGGAGCGCTGCAGTTTATGCCTCTCCGCCTCGAGGAAGGCGCTGGCATGCTTCGTTTATTCCGCCTATGCTCGCAGGAGGGCGCTGCAGTTATTGTCCCCCTGCCTCGGGAGGCCCGCTAGACAGTATTTTGCCCTGCCTCAAGGGATAGCGCTGCTGAGTATGGTGACTGGGCACTTCATGCTGACTCAGGGCATATTTTCCTACTTCCAGAATCATCCACAAGCGTTGTTGCTTGCGTACAGGGTAAACATGAACCATCCCCCCTTTCCCATTTGGATTTGGGCGCGCAAAGACACGCAGACCTTCCAGAGCCGTGGAGATCTGTGTGCTTCCAGTGCATCACTCTTCAGCCTCTCTTTATTTATTTATTTTTTATTTTTTATTGTTTTTTTGTTTTTTTGGAGAAAGGGCCTCCCTGTAGTACTCATGCCTGTCCCTGGAAGCTCACTCCTCGCTATACCAGGCTGGCCGTTGAACTCACAAAGATCCGCCTGCTGTGCCTCCCAAGTGCTAGGATTAAAGGCATGCGCCACCATGCCCGGCCTTTTTATTTTTTTAGCCCCTCTCTTTTAAACACAAAATAAGAACGTGCACACTCTGTGCTGGCTCTGCCACAGGATGCAACTGTGCCCAGCAAAAGCAAAAGCAGCATCAAGTCCCCTGTGGCGTCCACCAGGATGTCGTGCCCACACAGGTGAGCTAGCAGCAACCCAGTGTATATTCACCAGCCTGGGGCAGCTCTGCAATGCCAGCTCCCAGCAGTCTTGGGAATTTCTACTTCCTGATTCATCTCTCCCAGTGCCTTCCCCTTACTCAGGGTTTCACGGCAGTCCATCTTCAGTTCTGAATGAAGAGCCCCTCAGCTGGACAGCCTGTTGTGCTCAGCCAGGCATGCTTAGTGGGTCACCCTCATACAGGTGCAGGAAGCTGCAGGTACCCTGTGATAGGTAGCCTCAGTGCAGGCAGGCTGGTATATTCCACAGGCTGGCCAAGCATTGACACAGTGGCTAGGGTCCTGAGACAATGGGCCCAGTGCTCAAACACCCTATGCTCAGAACTGGTTCCAAAGTCACCTGCATCACAGTTGATGACTGAGGGATTTTGTATTAACAGGGAGCGCTCAAAAGAAGAAATAAAAAAAAAAAAAAAAAAAAAAAAAAAAGTCCTTTTTTTTTTTTTCTCTTTTTTTTTTTTTTTTTTCGTCTTCTTTTTTTTTTTTTTGGTCTCCTGTAGCCCCAGCTGTCCTGGGAATTTGACTCTGTAGACCAGGCTGGGCTTGAACTCCAGGCACAAGAAATTCCACAGCTGCTCTGCCTCACCCAGAAGTGTAGGATAAAGGCGTGGCGGCCACCAACACGCCCGGCCAAAGTCACTTTTCTAAGAGGCATAGAAACAGGAGGAAATCAAAGGCATTTTTAAGGAAAACATTGACACAAATTGTTCATTATGGACTGAAAAATAACAAATAGTATATATTCCATGACACCCACCAAAGGCCTGGGCCAGGATTCTAAAGTTCAACACATTCATACTTTTGCCACTAAATTCATCATGCTAAGTCAAATAAGTAGCTAGTGTTACATCTTGACTATACAGTTAATACCTAAATAGTAACAAAATAAGCATTCAATGGCAGATATCTATACACTGTAACTTTTCTAGCACTTACTCCCAAGGAAAAGGCTTCTAACACAGGTGAGATCCAGAGAGTCTCCATCCACCCAATGAACCAGGAAGGCCATATGCTGGGCTCACCAGGGTGAAGGTGGGCCCTGGAGGGGTGTGAGAGGAGTCTCAAGCCCTGAGGCAGCACCAAACAGATGGTCCCCTGCATCCAAGATCTAAGTCACCAGCCCCATGTCCAGGCTGTTGATAACTGGGCAATGCTCTGTTCCCCAGGAACCCTCAAATAAGCAGGTATTATCATAGTCTGTGTGAGTTCTCACCCCCACAAATGTCTTTGCCTTAACCCCTTCACCCATTCTCATTCTTATCTATATTTAACTCATTCTAGCAATCATTGGAGGAAGCTGTGAGAGGTGCTGTAGCTCCATATCAGTATTTCCTCCATTACTGTTTCCTGTCTTTAGCTTTGGGGGTAAATAAGGTCTACTGTTCCCTTCTACCAAGGCACAGACATCAGCTCCAGATTATATTTCAAGAATTGTTGTGTGTGGGGGGGTGCTTGGGACCTAGCTCGGCTGATAGAAAGCTTGCCTAGTATGAAGCCCTAGGTTCAATTTGCATCAACCACCTGTGGGAACACGCAAATGCCTGTAATTCCAGCACTTGGAAGGCAGAAGCAGGAGGATCCGGAGTTCAAAATCATCCCTGACTACATAGCAAGTTCAACACCAGTCTGGGACATATAAGATTCTGTCTCAAAGAATAAAATTGTCTGGGGCCAGAGACCATGCCAAACATGTGTTTGTGGGGCCAGTAAATAATCTAAGTGGTTGCGCACATGAAACTGGTAATCTTGGCATTGATCTTGCCAATAATCCTGGTGTCTATCAATGGCAGATACTCCAACAGTTCCCAAGACATTTTCCTTCCCCCTTCATAAAGCGTATAAGCTCTTTTTCACAAATAGAGGGAGCATAAATGTCAGAAACACAACTGTTCAGGAAGGGATGGATGTGTGGAGCGGCTGTGCAGCATATCAGAGGCTGGTTTTCTTCCAGGCCAGTTTATGTGCAAGGAATTCATGGCACTGATACAAGAGACTATTAGACCAGGCAGAAAACATTTTCTCAGTTCCTCTACATAACAGGCAGAGGACCCACACTCACACATGTGGCCTTTTCCAACCTGCCAGCTTGACCCTGGCACCTGTTCTAGCTCTCCTAGTCCACCTAGCCTAACAAGAAATGGAGCCTGCAAACTGCCTTCCTGCCCCCCCCCCCCCCCACCGGTTCAAACTGTGCCTTTCACGAGGCAGATTTACAGCAAAACTTTCAGTGTGGTTTTCGGCTGTTTCCTGGTTGGAAGCTTCTCAGAGTGGCAGGTTTTACACCTAGGTACTTCTTCTGCATATTCATGTTCACCTTTAAAGTTCAGTGGCTCCTGCTGCAGCTTGTCATGACCAGCACGCCACTCCCTGGCATATGGTGGCATTCTTGTTGCCAGCTCTGCTGCTGGCAAAGATCCTCCCACATGTGCAATTTTCCATTTAATCTCCCCCCCGCCAACTGGGGACAGCATCCAGGGCTATATCCCCAGTCTCCCTAATTATTTATTTTTTAAATTTTGCTTATATTTTTATTTTATGTGAATAAGTGTATTGCTTGCTATGTGTGTAAGTACACCCATGTCCTGCAATGCCTGCAGAGGGCAAAAGAGGGTGTCAGATCCCCTCGAATTGGAGTTACAAATGGTTGTCACCCACCATGTGGGTGCTGTGAATCGAGCCCAGGTCCTCTGCAAGAGCAGCCATTGCTCTTAACTGCTGAGCCATCTCTCCAGCCCCCCCCTTTTGTTTTTTGCATCTCCAGAGTCTCATTACTTTGCCCAAGCTGGCCTTGTCCTTTCCACCCTCCTGCTTCAGCCTCCAGAGAGTATACATACATACATACGCAGAGCCAACAGAGTGCATGCACACACACACACACACACACACACACACACACACACACATGCATGCACAGAGCCAACAGTGTCTCCTGCTCCATATGGGTACTGAGCAAAGCTAGCAGGTCAGGCCAGCCTTATACAGCAAATTGAGTTTGGGCAGCAAATTTACAGCAAGAAAATCTGTTTTCAGAACATTTTACTCTTTGCAGTGTAGATAAGGGTCTAAAGCCTGTACTGTCAGAAATCAGAATAGGCAGAAAGAAAGGGGTCACAGACACCACAGTCCAGTACACGTGCCAGCACACTGAGCCCTGCTCACTGAGGATGGGAGCATGGCTTCATGAGCACCCAGTGAGTACCAAGCTCTGGATGTTCTCCAAGGCAAGTGCAGCTAAGCCCATGAACAAATGGAACCCTGAGTCCAGAGAAAGTCCTAGCTAGGGTCACAGTGCAGGACTGCAGGAGCAAAGTCCCCTAGGGTCACAGTGCAGGACTGCAGGAGCAAAGTCCCCAGGACTTTCTTCACAGATTTAGAAAAAAACATCCTGCCGAGTGTGGTAGCATACATCTTTAATCCCAGCACTCAGGAGGCAGAGGCAGGTGGATCTCTGTGAGTTCAAGGCCAGCCTGGTCTACATAGCAAGTTTCAGGATGGCTGGGGCTACAGGGGGACCCTGTCTCAAAAGGACAAAAAAAAAAAATCCTAAAATTTATATATGGAAAAACAAAAGACCCCAGATAGCCAAAGCAGTCCTGAGCAAAAAAAGACCAATGCAGGGGGGATCACTATACCAGACTTCAAATTATATTACAGGACTATAGTCATAAAAACAGCATGGTACTGGTACAAAAACAGACCTGTAGATCAATGGAACAGAACTGAAGATTCAAACTTGGGCAATTTCAGCCGCCTCATATTTGACAAAGGGGTCAAGAAGGTTCAGTGAAGAAAGAAAAGACAGTATCTTCAGCAAATGGTGCTGGTAAAACTGGATAACTGCTTGTAGAAGAATAAAACTAAACCCTACCTTTCACCCTGTACAAAACTCAACTCCAAATGGATCAAAGACCTCAATGTGAAACCTGAAACTCTGAAAATAGAAGAAAACATTGGAAGTAACCTACAAGATTTAGGGGAGGAAAAGTCTTTCTAAATCTGACAGCAGTTGCACAGGAAATAAGGTCAACAATCAACAAATGGGGCCTCATTAAATTAAAAAGCTTCTGTACAGCAAAAGAAACAAAGAAGTGAAGAGAAAACCCAGAGTGAAAGGAAATCTTCACTGGTGAGAAATCTGACAGAGGTTTAACATCCAGAGTATATAAATTACTCAAAAAACAAAGGAGCAAGAAAACAAATGACCCAATCAAAAGATGGAGCAAAGAGCTGAATAGAGACTTCACAAATGAAGAAGATGGCTGAGAAACATCTTAACAAGTGTTCAACATTGCTCATAATTAAGGAAATGCAACTTAAAACCACTTTAAGATTTCATCTTACAAAAAAAAAAGATTTCATCTTACCCCAGTAAGACTAGGTATGATCAAGAAAAATGATACCAAATGCTGGAGAGGTTGTGGAGAAAGGGGAACATTCATTCACTGCTGGTGGGAATGCAAACTCCTGCAACCCCTATGGAAAGCAATGTGAAGAATTCTTAAAAGACTAAAAATTAACCTACCACTTGACCCAGCAATACCACTCCTGGGTATGTACCCCCAAGAGTCATCCTACTGCACAGACATGTGCACAACCATGTTTATTGCAGCTCTTTTCACAATAGTGAAAAGCTGGAAGCAACCCAGGTGTCCTTCAACTAATGAAAATGTGGTACATCTACATAATGGAGTTCTATGCAGCAATAAAGAAAGACGACATCATGAAATTTGCAGGTAAATGGATGGAACTAAAAGCTGTTATGCTAGGTGAAGTAACACAGACACACACAAAAACAAAAGACATATGGTGTCCCTCATTTGTGGATTCTAGCACCAAATTCTTCTATGTAAGTCAAACTGGGTAATTTTTTAGTAAAAACAATACCGCAGCCTCTGATGCTACTAAGAAAATAGTTTGAAATTCATGTCTCTAAGAACTAAGATTTACTAGAAAGAATCTCTTCTCTAAACTACATTAAAAAAAAAAAAAGAACCCAATACTTCAGGTGACAAACTGCCTTAACTCTAATTTTTTACTTTTGCTCTGAAGGTAACCTATGAACGTTTTTTGTTTATTGTTTTCTTTGTTATTGGTGTTAATTATAAGCCACAACTTTCTTTTCATTCAGAATGTAAACAACCAAAATATGCTGTTTTGTTTTGAAATAAATAAGAACCCACAGTAAGCTACTGCCAGAGTTTGAGCCTTGAGCAGAGCCCAGGTCATAGTGACATGTTAAAGGAAGAGGGGACAAGTGACTTGACATGGAGGACAGTGGAAACAAGACTGCAAATAACAGGCTCAGAGAGACAAGGAGTGGAAAGGCTCCTAGTCTACCACTGGCCCCCACAAGGAGCTGGAGGCATCAGGTCTGTATTCTCCTGAGCCTTCTGCAACTAGACCAACCACCTTCTAGAAAAGGGGGGAATGGTGTAGGAAGTACAGTGTGACCCAGGGGCTCTGTACTATCAAGGTTTTCTAAAGAAACAGACTCGGTAGAACATATATATATATATATTATATGTATGGATTTATTGGATTTGCTCATGGGATAGAGTCTGAGTAGTCCAACAATAGCTGCACTGCACTGGAGAGGCTGAGAATCCAGGTAGTTGGTCAGTCCATGAGGCTGGATATCTCAGTAGTCCCAATCCAGTACTGAAGGCCTGATGGATTCTGGGAGATATGCCTGACTTCAGTTTATGTTGAGTTCCAATGAGTGGATCACAGCAGCAAGATGAACTCACCAGAGAAGGCAAGCAGCAAAAAACGGACCAGCTCCCTTCTGCCATGGCTTTGTTGTTGTTGTTGTTGTTTTTTGGTCTTTTTGAGACAAGGTCTCCCTGTAGCTCTGGCTGTCCTGGAACTCACTATATGTAGACCAGGCTGGCCTTGATTTCACAGAGATCTGCCTCCCAAGTGCTAGGATTAAAGATGTTCACCACCACACTCAGATTCTGCCATGGCCTTTTAAACCAGCTGCCATCAGAAGGTAACGCCCACATTTAGGGCAGGTCATCCGGCTCAGAATGATCCAATCTGAAGCTCTCTTTCTCATTTTTGTTAATCCCAAATCCAGTCAAATTGACACCCAGGATTAACAAACACAGGCACTGAGGAATGGTCCAAGAAGGGGAATGGGGCAGAGAAGCCACACAAGGACTGAGTAGAGTCAGAGCACTAGGGGGCCAAGGTGAGTTTAGGGCATGGGTAGCTGGCTGGAGCAGGGGAAGAGGAGAAAATAAAGTCAAGTGCAATCGTGATGAGCTCCAGAAGTCTGGCAGACTTCCAAGTGGGTATCTGTCTTCCCTACTTTTGTTGTTACTGAGACCAAACACTTGACAGGAAGCAACTTGGCAGGGTTTGTTTTGGTTCATGGTTCAGGGGATAAAGTCCACCAAGCCCATGCAGAGCAGGCACCAACCCAGGAGTGCAAAGTGACTGGTCACGCCTTCATAGACATACCCAGAGGTGTCTCAATAAGCCAGTGAACTTGACATTGAGTATTAAGCATCACACTAGCCATGTACTAGAGGATGTACTTATTAGTATAGCAGAGTGTTGGCCTAACTGAAATGGCAAAATGAACTCCATTTTGTTCTAGCTTTCTTTACCCTGTGGGTTTTTTGTTGTTTTGTTTTGTTTTGTATTTTTGAGACAGGGTCACCCTTTTAGTCCCAGCTGGCCTGGAGCTCCCTCTGTAGACCAGGCTGGCCTTGAATTTACAGAGATCTGCCTGCCTCTGCCTCCCGAGTGCTGGGATTAAAGGCCTGCGCCACTACACCTGGCCCTACCCTGTGTTTTTACCCAGCCATTCCCTTTGCAGCCAGCCAGGCAGAACATCTCATGCAGGAAGTTTCCAGAAGTACACTGTGTAAGGTTATGGCGCGCTCCCCCCGGAATGAAAAGCCACGAGGTCTGAGTTCTTCGGAGCAAAGTTTAATTCAGAGTAGCCGGGGCTGGGCTCAGAGGAGAGGTAGAACGAGCCAAGCACAGAATGGCGTCTGGCTTGGGAATTTAAGGGAGAAGGTGGGAGCGAGATTCAGTGGGAGTGGGGTTCAGTGAGAGTGGGGTGGGTCGGAATCTGGAATTTGGCTTCCAGAAGGGCGAGGTGGAAGATTCCTGGGTAATTGGTGGTGGCCTGCTTTAGCATAGCCAAAGGCTATGCCTGGTATTGCAGGTTCTTGGGCAACTTGGATCTTAGGTGACTGCATTCCGATGGGCTTCTGGAGCTCACACCCTGA